>CAJQUW010015283.1:0-12246 GCA_907163375.1 Prostheceraeus crozeri
GATTGAGTTAATTAACTGCGGGACGGCAAATCCGTTTCTAGAAATATTAAATTAACTGGAAATTACGAAAATATCAAGCAGAAGCGCTGATTTTTTAAGAGAAATTTGTATTGGTTTCATTCAATTTTTGTAATAGAATAAAATTTTATGGGAGATATTATATTCTCTATTTTTGAAGCATTGATAATTATGGATTCTAAATAAAATTTTTTTTTTATTTGTAGAGATTGAATTAAGAAATGCCATTTAAATAGCGGAAGAGAGATTTAATAATAAGTCCAAACGATCTAGATGGTTGCTAATGCTCATGAATTGGTCTCAGTAAGCTATCTCCATTCAGATGCAGTTGTAGATATCCTGTTATGAATCATTTATTGTCAAGCAATTACGTCCATACTTGCTGTCTAAACTATGCTAAAGGATACTGTGTGGTCATTAGAGCTTTCAGTGAAAACATTGTCAAACTTATAATTAATATCAGTAGCCATTTTCAATTTTATCCAGACAAGAAGCTTTATTTTATATAAGACCAAGAGGAGTAACTTTGCTAGAGGCGTGGCTGGCATATATATCGAATTGGGCGGTAGTCTTGGTATGTATATATCAATGACACGAGGCCACAGAATTGACATGATCTTCTTTTAAGTATGCATAATACGGTAAGCATCCTCATTGTAGAAGCATACATTGCAATGTGATCTTGGTTTCAATATTTGCGAAGAATGAAATTTATGCTTTTAGGAGTGTAAATTATATGAATGATCTCATGATAAGAGGCATCCATTCATCGCTCTCGCAGAGAAGAGAACTTTGTAAACATTCTCTCTCTATCTAATAAGGTCGCATCTAAAATGGATTGAAACATGCACTGTTTGCAGTATTCCCGGATTTTGGTAATAAACGCATGATAAATGTAGGCCTTGTCGACCTTACTTGACATGGTAAGAGATTGAAACAGGTAAAGATGACAGTCCATCACTGCTCGATTTGCAGCTGAAAAACAACTCAATCCAATAGAAAATTAATAATAGGACTATCTCTAGATGTTATTAACGTGAAATGTACCAATTGAAATGAATTTTGTCCACAGATGTATGGCTTGTAGTTTCCTATAATTGATAATGTCTTATGGGTAAGGCAAGGGTTATTAATGTACTTATTCTTTAAATATTAAAAAAATTAGCCTTTGACTTTCAATATTTGAGAGATGAAAATTTTAAGTGTGAACTTATATATGACCAATCTGAAGTTTCATTTTAGTTTCAGTCAGCTCTTATTGTGGTTCTCAAACAAAGAAAAAATGGGATTTCTGATTTATCTATTCTAAAATGCATCTTATGTCACTCAGACTCGAAAAACAACGAAGAGAGCCACCGAATACGCCGTACAATCCATAGTTGAGATATAAATGTAAAAATGCAAGAGCAACGATTTAAAAAAACTTCTCAAAGTTCATATTCAAGAGTGAAGTATAAATATGCTTGAATTAGGCTTTTTGGTCCCTTTCCGAGAAAGAATGAACCCGCTCGAGTTGCACAAGACTCAAAAAAATAATAAATTAATTTTACAGTTCAGACATGGCGATATTCACCCTTGAAATTGAGCAAAAAATTATTCACTGCGGAAACTGTGCTATATGAAAATGCAGTCCGTGACAATTTGCTAGACGTAGATGCGCATAATTCAATATCTTCAACATAGTCCTGGTAAGAGCTGTTCACAGAAAGATGTGGATGAGTTAACCGGATATAAGGATGGTATAACATAGAGTCAATTGATGTTTATGTCATATGAGTTTAGGTATGATTTAAGTCCTGATGACCTGGACTTTTCAGGTCCTTATTCAGTCGCAGTGCAACCTAAATATAGTTTCTGATGCCATGATTAGTAATAAGTTAGATTAGACGTCGTGCACATAATGCCAGGCAAAACTTCAATGGATTGTGCGCGTATCCAGCTTGTTAAGTTCATGTGTGTATAGATCACTGTCATCCGTTACAGCCATCATGCTAAATGTGCATAGGAAGGATCGGCATTATTCGATTTGGCGTTAAGGCCTCCTCATATTTGAATGACATGCTTATCTGTATAAGAGATTTCGACATCATGAATCTGCCTTCCTATATAACTCATCTCTCCTCCACTGATTCGATGCTACATTGTCAATGAAAAATCTTTATGACAATTTCGAATTTGTGGATATGATTGTTTGAAATCGAGTATTACTTCCGAAAATGCATCAACCATCCCGCATACAAATGTATAATATGGTATGCTTCATGAAATCAATTCAATCAATAACGAATTTCATCGTGATGAAGTGTAACATTTAAAGTGTTTAAGTAGCGTTATTACTGGTAATCATTATTGACATAGATTGAACATCAAAATCCTATCAGCTTAATCCTTATCCTGATAGAACCTCGGCGAACATCTTGCCTTTATTTTAATATCTTCTCAGCAAAGCATCATCAGGAGTGGAGAAAGTCCTCACATCGTTCTCAACCCTCAACAGAAGAGGAAAGGAAGAAGTGTAAAAGGAAAAAGTAAAATTAAGTCAGCAGCATCATCACGTAGACTACTTCTCAATTAAGCGCTTATTCGAAAGAATCTATTGCATATTAGTATGAATCAACAATTTCTCCTAATTATGCCTAATCCTATATTTACTCATGTCAGTTGTGATGATGGTCAATAAACAGTCCAATTTCATAGTCCTAATGAGCGGAATTCCGAGCGCTTTCGGCGGGCACCTTTATCCTTTCACATGTAAAATTGTCATTATAAAATATTCATCTCCACTCAACTTGTAACCAAATCATGTCCCCTGTCTGCTGCTTTTCAAACCCACCTTATAATTCATTGTGTCAATAATGTTTTATGCAATATTGAATTTCGAACCAATCTGAACCCCTATAGTGCGTGTGTCCAATGTCCTTGCTCAATAGTGTAAATGTGTGAACTGTATAGTCTTTGTATGTAGAATTAGTACTTTGTATCAGTGCTATTTTCAACATTGTATATACACGCACAGTTCTACGCTTGTGTTAGTGCATCCAGGCGGCCTTTGTGGTTCATTGTAGTTAAAAATCATAATAAAAAAAAATGTACATGATAGCTACATTGTGATGAAGTTGTACAATACTTGTCCAACAGGCATATATTTGCCATGGCTAGTAAACTGTTGTTTGATGATGATGAGTGATAAGGAAGGAAAACTCCTCAGCAGAGTAAGTGAAAGTTTTCCATAATAGATCAAGATCACGGTTTCGTTTATTGACTTTGCAGGTTTCAAACGAAATGGAACGTCACCAATCCAAGACTTTATTATGAGGCTGCCGTGCACAAGTGGCAGTAATCATTCTGTGGTTAAAATTTGTGTATCTCTCGCTGAAATACGAACTATGCCTCAGAATCGTTAACAAATGAGTAAGTACCGATTATGATACCAATAAACTACTGATTCTTATTTTTTCGTTTATTTTCTGATAGATCATTTTTCAATTGGTCAGTCATATGTTTTGTATACAATTACACTAATGAGTTTCTCATGCTAAAGAGATAAAGAAAGTGTGATCAAGTGATTGAGGGAGGATGATCCATCAAGATAATACAATGATTGCTCACAACACGTAAAGATAAACTTCTCTTCAAGAATTGATATGAGGTGAATATCTCCAGACTGCAGACGAGTCTTCACATAGCCCTGTAACCTCGTGCTGAACCATGTGTATTGGTAAGGAAATATGAGACGGAAAGCAAAGGTGAACTAACTGAAGAGAGTCTCTTTTATTTGGATTCAATTAATGCTTCGGGTAATTACAATGTGTCATCAACGAACGGTGTGGAGTTCCGAGTCAGATGGTAAGATTTATCCTTTGTGTGTTTATTTGCATTGCCATGACTGGTCCTTGATACCTATTTACTATCACATAGAACAACCTTTCAGGGTAATAATAACTTATTTTACATGACTGAACGCCGCGAGGGCCAATGAGGATATGCGTGTGTTACCAACAATATTATTATATTTTAGCTTAACTCGATGCTGTTCAGTGCAATATGATGATACCCGCATTAGCCGTCTAGATGTCAAGTTGTCTACTTGAAGCTGATCACAGTGTAGTTTCTTCTGTTTTACGTGTAAGACCTCAATCACAGGCTTTACAACTGTTCCTATCTTTGAAGTATGACTTTCTCTCACTTTAAGAATAGAAATGACGCTTTCCGCCCGGTCGCCATGGTATTGTCTAAACGGGATCTGGCATGGGAGGTCTCATTGGTTTAATTACGTATAGTCTCGAAAAATGGCAATTGGAGTTGGGGTGAATGTAAGTTGATACGTATTTTCTCAAAAACATTTTGCACTCAAATTTTCCTCTGCCGATTGGAAAACAATAAAATAATGAAACATTCTATAGGTGTTTTGATGATGAAAGAAAGGTTCGTTCGCCTCCCAGGTAGTGTGAAACCATCTTCACCTTTAAAGAGAATATCCATTCCAGAATCAATCATCAATGAGCAACAAATTCCAACGAAAATTGCTCGTGAAGAGTCAACAGGCACTAATGCTGATGGTATCAGTTCAAGTAGATTGGTCAAGAAGAAGTTAGGAGATGAATCGGTAACAACAGCAATGAGTTCTATTGCCAAATTACGAACTCAATCAACGATGCTACAGAAGATGCAGAACTCAATGGAACCTGCAACTGCTGAGGATAAATCTGAATCATGGAAACAAGATACCACTATGGTAGCACATATTCAGTCAGCTAATGAAGAGAGGAGATTATTTCCAAAGCAACATTTTGTCAGTCTTGTGGATTTGTATATCCAAAAGATACAGAAATGATGCACTCTTGCAACAGAACTGAAAGGAGAAGAAGTTGCATCGTTCGGTGTGAAAATTGCGAACATTTGGATGAAGGCTACAGCAAAGGGAGGCATATGAAGACATGCTGTGGAAGAAGTGGACTATTCAATCAATGCGATCACTGCTTAAAAGTTCATCGTATTTCAGCGCATAAGCCACATAGGTGTAACTCAAGAGATTCATGTTTTTCGTTCTTCAGTGCAGAATATGTGAAATTATGAGAATTTGGTGCGAACCCTTCCTGGCTATCAACTCCAACATCGGACGGTAACTTCCTGAAATTAACGTGTTCAAAATGTCCTATTCCAATGCTAGTAGTAAATGAAAATTGGTTTGCTAACAACGGGTTTACCCTGCGAAAAGTGAACAACAGCAACAATCACCACTATTATTCTTGCAGTAATGCAAAAGCCAGTTGTTCAGCTACAGCAATAGCTGTGAAGGTGCTTAGCGCGTATAATGTCATAAAACTGAATGCATCTCACAATCATGTGGAATTTTTCAACGTAAGAACAGCGCTATCGTACGATAAAAGAAATGATCAAAAGTGGTTCATCAAATGATCGATCCTAAGAATAATCAGAAGGCAAAAAAGCAATTTTCGCAGGTCTTCATTATCTTATTGGAGACGCAAATTGTCATCAATAGTTTGGAAAGAGGATTCAAAACGATTTTGCAAGTGTGCAAAAAATGGCAACAGCATGATAACACGGAGTTCCAGAAAGCTGATATCCTTATTTTACAAGCCTCATCGAAGTCATGGATATGGCGTCGGAAAAAATGTTTTTTTATTCGGAGTAATGACAAAAGTAATGATACGGATGTGGAATAAATTGCTAAGCGTGTCCTCATGATGATTCTCTCTATTCTACGTATTTCTTTAACGAGGCACAAGTTTCGCCTGATAACGATGATGGTTGTGGGACCCTTTGAGACTGGAGTCCCAGTTGCCTGGATGATCACGAATTCAGAAAGTAAGAAAAGTGTCAACAGCGATGATGATTGCCGTGCGGGAAAGGTCACAACAATTGAAATCGACTTTTTATGAAGTATGAGTGAACGACACTTTCTATTTATAATTGTTTCCGTGTGGTTTTCGGGGAATCACATAAGTTGTTATGTACTTTTCATTTTAAGCAAAATTGCGTGACAGAAGCGAGTTGCGGAAAAAGCCCTTCAAAGATTAAGATTGAATGGTAATGCTAGAATGAAATTACTGAGAAGGACTTAAACAAGTTGTTAACAAAACTGAGTAACAGCGCAACTCCAATTATTCAATCTAACTACAACGTAGTTCCTGAATTTCAACGTAAGCTTCATCACGAAGGATTGGGATGGAAAAATTTATAATGAGCTGGTGGATATATTTTAATAACAATTACATGCAACGATGCAAGGATGGATTTGAGAGATAGGTATTACTCAGTTGTGAATGTTAACAATATTCTTAGAAGGATACACAATGCTTTCAAAAAGCGTTTAAGACAATCAGGAAGTCTTTATGCACGCCTTGATAAAATTCATATTCAATTTACAAGGTCACATCAATGACAAAGTGGATGAAGTTCAATCTCATGCTCACCGTTTCTCTAGTTTTAGATTTAAGAAAATTTTGGAAGAACACAAGAAATGTGAAAAGGAAATTCGAGTAGTAGACGTGTCAGAGCTGTCAAAGGACACTTGGAAAGTTAAAAGCGTACGCGACGAGAGAGAAAAAAGGCATTACAAAGTGACAAAACACAAAGACTTCATATGCTGTGACATGGTTTGCCCTGACTGCCGCGTTTGCCAAACACATGTTCATGCGGACTGCAACTGTACGAAATTACCATTTTCGTGAACGAACGTACGGTTTCTGTCGTCATATTCATGCCGTTTGTGCATATTCGGAAAGAAGTAGCGTAAGTTCATCTGTCAGCAACGGACGTTGCCGATCAAGCTGATGTTGTCACCGTTTCCCTGGAAATTGAAGCATCTTAGAAAATATGTGGAATGAAAGAAATATCTCCGGCTCTTTTCCCCCAGAGTCCTAAAAAATGACTAAATTATCCATATACTAGAAGATGAATTTACACCTACATTTACAAACGCTGAAAAGATTCCTGAAATGTCCAAAGTAAAAATGTATCAGTTTCAATTACTGCATGATAGCACACGCAGATTTTAAGCGCCTTTCTGATAGCACAACATCATACCATTGAAAGAATATTATGCAGTAAAATTCTGTTAGGATGTACTGCTTCTCGGTCCATAACCCAAGAATTCGCTCTGAATGGTAATGCACACGCTTTTGCAAATATGATTTGGCAGAACTTCTTTACTTGAGCCTCGTATTGTACTTGTGAAATCCAATGATTTAGTAGGTGGTAGCCCTGTTTATAACCAACTACGAACTTCATGAAAAGATCGTAGAGTGCCAGTTCACCGAGGCATATGATAGAAAAAACCGTTCTTCAAACTTGTGTATGTATATGCGCCAAACTGCTTATCCAACCGTAGACCCTGCGTTTTGGCTCATCAAAGTGCTTGTAAAACAAAACACAGCGTCTTCGACTATGCAAAGGGAAGTTATTGCTAAAAATATTTAAGCTTAAGAATATAAGTTGAGAAGGTCTTCTTGTCTCTCCTGAAATAGTTTCGACTTTTTCCAGTATGTTCATATCCACTTAAGTCTACATCTTCACAATCCAGAAGCATTCAAGTTCAACAATTTCCTAGTCTATTTCGTATTTATTTTTTACTGCACCGCACCTATTGTATTTGTAATTCAAAATATATTCAAAAATATGGAACATCATCAACGAACATTTTAGTGGGTACAATCTGTTGTTAGTCCTAATTATCTGAATTACTGTGTCTGTCTTATATTTGTAATGGCATTGGATATGGCCCTTTTTTTAAAAAATTTGAAGCATATTTGGCTTATTGCAATGGGGTCTACGCGGATTTAGCTTTGCCTGCATTCATTTCGTGATTTTTCTGCGCTGCAATTATCAATAGAAGGCGCTACTCAGGTTTGGTGTAAAGTTGTTCTTCAACTTTTGTTGAATGAAATCAAGTACGTGAAATGAAAAGATGCAAAAAAAGTATCAATGTAGATGATCAAATTTCACATTAATCTTGTCGAAAGATGAAAAACTTTTCAAGAGAAATCTGAATGATAACAAACTATATCTCAACTTTATCTCAACGCAATTATGTGAAATGTCAATGAGTAGTTCAACTGTAATTAAAATTTGGAGGCAACCGAACGCTCAATTCGTGTTTCTTGCGAATGAAAGTTTAAAGGAAATGGATTGAAACTATCGAAAATTTAACGTGAATTTCCAAAAGGGATGTTAAGAAAACATGATATTAAGTGAAATCCAACACCAGATGATTTTTTGGCACATATCATTGCGAAAAACCCTGGCGGCCATAGTATTATAGTCACAATACTTATGTACTACGGGTAAACTAATATGTTTGTAGCAATTCGAGATCGGAGTCATATCATGTTGATAGGAATCACATTCCAAGCAAATGAAAAGACTTTTGACCGACTATGTGGCAATGGACATTTACAGCATCATTGGTTTGTGGTGAATAATCACATTGTCAGCAAGTAGACTTTCTGCCATTTTCAGCGTATTGGTTAACCATGTTCATTATATTTTGTCCAAAAAATAGGAGTGCAATGCAGATCCAAAAGAGTGAATTAAAAAGGTGGAATGATTCTTCCCTCGGCTACTATCCTAACCAAACAACATGGAGAGATGATGAAAAACCTACATTATCCCATTCCTAATTTTGTCTTGCCCTATCCAAAAACTACAACACACATCGTGAATACAATTGAAAAATATGCGCCACTATGACCAAGGTACACCATAGACCAACGCGGCAGTTTTGGCATAGACTACAGCTGTAGGCCAACACGAAGCAGTGTGGATACGAAACATTTCAATTATGGGATATAAGAAAAAATAAACCGGTACCATGTTGCATAATAAAAATGACATGTTTGTTCTTAGGTGCATGTAGCATCGGGATGATGGAGATGGTGGCATTAAAAATGACAGTAGACAGGCTTTAATAGAAAACATCATAGAAAGTCGGATGATAGACCGAAGTGAAAATGATCACCGAATTTTATAAACGTCTGTGAGACAAAGCTAGTCAATATTTCGCGATCTTACAGATTGCATAGTCAGGGCAGTCTGTCCTGATTGCTAATGCGTATTGTGTCTATATATATATATATATGAAATATATACAATGTTAATATATATTCAGCTGCGCACACTTGTGAAATGACCACACAGTGAAGCAAAAACGGCATACAATGATACTGACATGAAAGAGGTAAGTTGCTTTGATTCACACACGTTCACCATAATGCAACTAAGTTCACTAATATTCATCAATTTTTCCAACGATGCGAATAGGCATGTTGTTTTCCAGATAATTCATAATGTGTTTACTTGGCAACATGCATAAATTTGACTAGAAATAATTAAGAGCCACAGAGAATCTGATCACATAAAAACGTACGCATAAAAACAGCAACTGTGAAGATGTATGTGCAATTCGTGTCCTGTATGCTGGAACAGTCCAGCACTTGCATGCAGAAGAGCTTTTTATGGAGCAGCACAGTACAAGAATTTGGAGACCAGTTGTGCACACGGCTGTCAGATTGAATTAATTCATCTGATGAGATGGTTAACCAGATTTGTCGTGCGCAATCTATTGGTATATTGGTGTGATCATTGATCAAGACAAGATTTCTGTACAATCGCGTCTCATGCTTCACACTTACCTGTACGAAATGCTATTAGTATTATCATATTCATCACAGCGGTGAAAAATATGGACTTCCATTGAAAGATGTGAGTGGTCAAAACTCCGACCAATCAGACCAGAGCAACTAAAATCGTTTGAGCACATTCAATTTATTGCAGTTTGTGTTGATTTAATAGTTTGTGCAATTTTAAACAAGATTAATATTTAATCTCATATTTATTATTTATTTAATTGATGACTAAATAGACATAATATTTAATTATTCTAATCTAGTAAATGATAACAGAAATCAGAAAAAAGAGCGCTTGATTCGATTTGGCGAATTTTTCGAAATCAGTTTTGTACCGGACTTGCGTCGCAAAATTAAACTCTTCCATTAAAGCACGTTGCTTTGTCCCCACGGATAATTTTCGAAGAAACAAATTGTCTACAGTACTCATTGTCGATTATTTTTGATCAAGCTTGTTTTCGATCTAAGTACATGTACTTATAAAATGATTCACGGCATGAATTATTGAATCACAATTAACCGAGTGTTCACTCAAAGATTGTAAGAATTTGAATTGCAAGATTCTATTCAACCTCTTTTCGCACCTTCATGTCTGAAAACATTTGAATAAACCCATCTTTGTGTTGGAAATGACCATTTTCTAGAGGTGGGTACGCTCCGGAAAATTTTTGCACTCCTGCCTTCAGGCACGCGGGAACGATTTTTCTGTAGGGGGTGGCTAAAAAATCCTGTTGTAAAACGATTTTGGAGGCGGTTAAGGGAGGCATGTTACTTTTTCTGGCAGACACTGTATTCGTCTTAGACGAAAGTGTGACATGTTTAGCTATTTTTTTGATATTCAACTTTGTTATTGATTTCAATCTTATTATTGATTTTTGACTTCAGTGCTTCTATCATCATGGTCCTACATAATCTTGAGTTTGCTTCATCGTGCCAAAAGGGGCTCACTCTCCAAAGTGAAAAATGCGTTTCACAACAGCATGCATGTCAATCCACACGTTATTATACATGTGGTCTATTGTATACATATATATTTATATATAGCTAGGCATTTGGCTAGTTCCTTTCTCATTGCTGATGAAAAAATAAAAAACATTTGTTTTATTAAAAAAAATTATATATATTATAGGGTGACTTCAAAGGCCGATATGATAATCACAAAAAGTCATTCAACAACATAAGATATAAAAATGAAACTTCGCTGTCACAGTACATATGGTCACTGAAAAACAAAAATATCCCATATAATATCAAATGGAACATAGTCCAACAAACAAACCCATACTCATGTGGAAGCCGATACTGCAGTCTATGCCTATCGGAAAAATATCATATCATCACTGCCAATTCTGAAACACTGATAAACAAGAAAACTGAAATAATATCAAAATGCTGACATCGACGAAAATTTCTATTGTCCATTCTTGCATCATAGATAAAGTTCGAAATTTGTATAACCATGATTTTGTAAATTGACTTCCTTTTTCTATATTGTTGTCTGATGATCGGTGGCATTCATGTCATCCGTGAAACTTTAAGTAATAGCAATAAATAATCTAGATGAAATTTAAATCTAAGCTCTATTCTCCTACAATTTTGAGCACTATTAACACTGAAGTTGGAACACAGAAATTCTCAGTTTGTATGTTGTATATATATATATATTGATCTCATTCTAGTCATTCGAATTGGACAGCACTTTGACTGGATAAATTCTGTTTTTTTCAATTGTTAGGAGCAGGGATCTAGTTTTTCCTCCAATCATTACGCTTTTGGCAATTTTCAAGTCGTTTGTTTGTTTACGTCAATTGATAGTCTAACTATGAATGTTGGATATGACACTCGAGGTATTCATTTCAACCGCATTTTCCTGAAATAGTTGACTTCTCCACGTTATGGACCTATATTTCCGATAAAAGGATCATGATGAAAGGATTCAGATGCACTGCACTAAAATGATTATTGATGGAACTAAAGCAAGTTGATGTAAAAGTCGTCAAGCTAATGAGTGTCTATGCGCAAACACTCAAAAATGATGTGATTTTGTGTGTACCGAAGCTGGCATTTAACCTATCAGGACCCCTTATGAACTTCTTTTTACATCTCCTGTAATAAGTCAATAAAAGTTCAATTTTCTGTGACTTTTTGCTCGTACGTATGTTGAACTTTCAGTGAAAATTTGGGCAAAATTGACGTACTGGTTTAGAGGTCATTTTTTAAATAAAAGAAAATTGATTGTTTTTTTATTTTGAGTACATTGATTGCTATTGATATAATGTTTCTGTATCATATTTGCATGATGTTTATGCATGCGCATTTCAAGATTGTTAACACACACACACATTCATCTCATCTCGCAAAACGAGTAATGTACATTGTACATGCATGATTGTACATTTAGTGTATACATGTGCATGTAATGTATGTGTAGTGAAAACAACCTGCGTGTTCCATGATAATGCAATATCTGTTGTATTAGACAGGAGCATACATTCTTAAATAAATGAACGACTATCACTGATATCGTGACCACACTGTCACATGACTGTTACGTCTCTAGATATCACCACACAAAAGTTTT
>CAJQUW010015284.1:0-60021 GCA_907163375.1 Prostheceraeus crozeri
CCATCGCTTGCATTTCATATTTCAATACTCTTCTGTTATCGATTGAGATATCAAATAAAACGGCTTTGGCGGGTGTTACTTTGTAATTATCGTTTACTCGTTTACTTTTCATTTTTTCAGGGGTTACTTGCGTGAAGGGAAAAATGGAAATGAATTGTCAGAATAGGAAATCGTTTTTTACATACGAGTTTTCAGTGTCACTTTTCAGTGTCTTCCACTCTGCCATGCCTGTTTGTCACGGCGATGAACTGCAAAGGAAAGAATGATTTCCGACCATTAAAAGTGACGTGGGGAGAAAAAAGGAAAAAGATTTGTATTTGTCAGCATCACAGACTGGAAATGTGATTGGATGATTGTTTTATAATGGGGGGGACAATTAGAAAGATGCAGTACGGGCTTTCATCTGTATGTGCTGAGTATCCGTTGAAAAAATGGAAACCGCTTACAAGGAAGAGTTGTGTGCCCAAGTGCAGGAAAATGAGCTGCTGTTGGGATCCTACCACATCCCGATTATAAGAACAAGTGACCAGCGGAAGCAAGTGTGGCGAGGCAAAACATGAAAATCAGCGCCTCCCCGCCTCCTGACCAGGTAAGTGAGGGGGTTGCTCTGATTTTCGATATATTCGCATAAATAGATGACAATAGCTTTCATCAGTGACTAGAGAGTCCATTTCGCAATACCACAAACAGTGATAAAATGACACCCGTCCGGCGTCCCGTTGAAAGGAAAAGGAAAAATGGACGTGATACCTTATTGTGAATCGTTTTTTTGAAGTCGCCAAAGCATGTGAAGCGATGAGGTCGTGAAAGCGTGGATAGCGTTGACTCGTCAAACGTGAAACGTGACGTTCTATGTAACTCCAGCCTTATAGGAGCTGACGAAAAACTAATATCATAGATGTCCCCACAAATCATGCTTTGATTGCATACTTCTCTTATATACTTACTTTGATTCAAAGTGCTTAAAGATGAAATCCCAGTCAACCCGTACACGTGTAATACACGTGTAGTCTTTGCATATGAATACACGTGTAGAAATACACCACTTTTACACGTGTTATTACCTATGACTTGCTGCAAAGGCTAATTTTAGAATTTCATTTTTCACTGATGCCACGGTCCATGAATCTCAAGTAATAGTCAGTTATATTCTACTACAGCTACACACTAAGTGGCAACAACAAGACATCCATGTAAACGATTGCTACCACATGAAAATAATGCCAAAATTGCACGATCACAACGATTTTGACTATTGATTTGTTGATTCTCTAAATTCACAGAATACATATCCAAATGCATGACTTATGGCATTCATTTTTGGCGAAATTCCTTCTCGGAAGTAGTTAAATTTATTCACTTTTTTCATCAACTGATCCGAACAAAGCTTCGTTAATGTGTTACATGCAATCAATGTTCTTTAAAAGCATGCAAAATATTTGGTAGGCTAAGAGATCATCCAAATATAATGTTTAGTTTTTTTTAATAATGTTAATTTTTAAAAAATAAAAAAATAGTTTAGACTGTTCTTATTAGCATATCAAGAGTCACCATGAACCCGTCCTGTGCTCTTTGAGTAGCAGCCTCCGAAAGTAGACATATTGCATGAGATCTTTCGCAGTCTATTTATCGTTTCTGATTCCCCTTTGGCTTAGGAGTGACGCGTACGCAAATCAGCTGATGTTGTCAACCAATGAGCGTGCGGCTGGCAGTCAATGGGAGATTGTACGGGCTACCAAAGCTCCACAAAGTTGACTCGCCACTTAGACCAACATTAAGTATGACAAATACCCCAACACACAAGCTCGCCCAGTGACTTGCTAGTATTTTGTCACCAATTCGTGACACAGTAGCAAAATTCACTATCAAAGATTCTTTCGATTTATTTAACCGCCTTCGTTCATTACGGCTAAACAACAAGCAGTTTTGCTCTTTCGACATTAGCTCACTTTTCACGAATGTCCCCTTGATGGAGACACTCGATCTTATCGAAAACATACAAAACAAATTAATTCAATATAGAACTTCCGATCAGATTTCCAAAATTAAAAACTTCAGTTTTGATTTGTACTTGTAACATCCAGTTTCTTTTCAATGGAAAGTATTACTTCCAGAACGACGGGGATGCTATGGTCAGTTCATTAGGCCCTATTCTCGCTGAAATTTTTGTTGGCTATGTCGAAAATTATAGGACAGTCCAATGGTCATCCATCCTCCTTCATCGAGAAGTACAGAAAACCAAGACAGGAACAGGAGACTGAATATGGTCCTGAAAAGAAGACTGCTTACCTGATGGCACCGTTTCTGGGCGAAAGATTTTCGAACGAGGTCAAAACCAAAGTCCATGCTGTAACTGCTCTAGCCTTTCCAGCTATTGAGCCGAAGGTCGTTTTCATCACCAGAAGAGTTCCAGTACGATCCCTGAATGACATGCTGCCACTCAATTGTTCGTCTGACGTCATCTACCAATTCAATTGCAGCTGCGGAGAAGGTTATGTTGGACGGACTGAGCGGTGGCTGGCAAAGAGAGTGGACGAGCATCTTCCGGCATGGGTGATGAACAAAAGAGCCCGACCACGATCATCAGCAGTGCTGACAAAAAGCAGTTTGACGTCGCACGCACAAAGATGTCATACTTCAAGAAGGTCGACAAAGCTCGTCATACAGCGTTACTACCATTCCTAGAGGCGACAATCATCAACGTCACAAGACCCAAATTGTGTGCGCAAAAACAAACAGTGATGACGCTCGCGCTACCGTGGATCTGGCTTCTAACTTTTGACCTTTGACTTTAACTGACTTCCTTTTATTTCATTTTGTATACAAACGTTTTTCATGATTTATCTGTAAATACGACGTACCGCTTGACGACAGTCGTCGAAAGGCTTCGCGGATTACAATTCACGATGAAACAGTTGTTTTGTCTCCAATTTATAGGTATTGAAATCTAAAATGTTCATGATCTAGCGTTATTTTGTGAGGTGTTTATTGCCCTATTCTGAGAAAAATGGCTTTTTGGTGAGACAACATATCTTCACCAAGCATTATAACAGGAACAATTCCACATCTGCTTCTTCGGCATTGGTCGACATTTTTTGTAATTGATGTGTCGGGATATTCATCAGACGCAATGTCAAAAGGCGCTACATCTGAAACTGCTGTACTATCATAGATGTAGGTTTTGGCCAAACAACACTGTGCTAAAATATCTAACAACGATGACTTTTAGTTTGTTCCGATTCTCAAAAATCTCAGGAAATTCTCAGGAATATTGTCGAAAAGAGATTGAGGACTGAGAGACTAATTCATGACAGAAATATGATTTCAGGTCATTCAGTTCCTTTGACACACAGAGCATTCGACTAAAATGTGACTAAGAATGAGACTACATCATCACTGGTTTTAATCCTTCGCATATCTAAAGATTGTGAAACGACTGCACTCCCACGACTCTGTTGCACCTAGCCTAGTTCTTTCTAGCTCTCAACGCACCTAGTCTAGCGTTGACCAATAATTTTCTTTCTGAATGACTGATTTACGGTTCGTGCATTGCCACCACTACCTCATTTTCTGCAGCTTTTCCAGACTATCCATCAGATAATAGATTGACAAGTGTATGCTATAATAAACATCCCACAAAATAACGTTACATCATGAACATTTCAGATTTCAAGTTTTCATTGACTGCCAGCCGCATGCTCATTGGTTGACAGCATCAGTTGACTTATGTACGCGTCACTACTACTTTCGGAGGCTGCTACTCTAAGATCACAGGACGGGTTCATGGTGACTCTTGATATGTTAATAAGAACAATCTAAACTATACGTATGACAATTTTCAGGGTACCACTGATTCTAGCCGGGTTACTCATATTTAGTTCCTGTATTGCCTTTACTAAATGTAAAACATGCAAATTTTTGTAGTTTTGAAGAAATATCCACAGAATTGACTGATCATGATAGCAATACAGAAAGAGAAATAGTTTTTTACAAATCCTCCGTGTCATGAAAACCTTGGTGAGGCAATGTTTGTTAAATTAGCTTCGATACGAGTGCCTTACTTGAATGTTCTACAGTCTTATTAATGCGAGTGTTTTCCTATCAATCTTGATCATGTCACTGAAAGAACAAATTCTCAATCAAAGACAATGATCGTGATTTGCTTAAAGGATGCAAATGGTCTATAATGCATGTGCTGTCAGATTCAGAAAAGAAATGAAGCTTAATTTGAATCATACAATCATATGCGTAAAAAATTGCATCATTCGACATTACGGTACGTAAGATATGAATAGTTGAATTCTAACTGTATTGGGCATGAAGATTCTAACAGTCTATAGCTCAATTTTACACGGTGATTTCTGTGGACGGTAGGATGCAGTTTGCTAGCTAATAATGTGGGCAAGAGGATTAACTCAACAGATCCTTTTGGCCTAGTAGAAAAAAGCTTTTAATTTTAGCTAGCAAACTTGAAATTTGAGCTAAGAAGCAGAATAAGATCTCAACTTTTGTATGAAGACTTGCATTGTAATGCAGTTCATGAAAATTTCTTTACAATCTGCTTGATCTCCGTTTCATTTTGATAGGCCTACTTTTTAGTAGATTTTCATTCTTTTTGATATCTAATCGGTTTCATACTACTTAGCCTTTATATTGAAGTCTGAGGTTCCAAATCGCTACCACAGGAATAATTTGCAAAAATCTCACTTTTTCAAAATTGTTCAAATATCTTTTAGACTACATGAACCTAATCTTCGCATAAAACTGAATATTTTGATACAAAATATTTGCTACATACTGACACTTTTTCCAATCGACACTCCGCCTACTATACTGCATTCTTTCTCTATGATTCAATACAAGACCATTAAAGAAAAATCCATGGAAAACCCATGGTGTTTCTCTATCGCAGATGTTTGAAGCAGGTGACAAATCGCTTCATATGTACATTCTCCTGCACACCCCCTTAATGAACATGAGTCTGCTAATGTTGATAACGATTCTTGGCATGAATAATACATTTTCCTAATTCTAATTACGAGGTCATTAAATATTACTGCTAGGTTTTCAAAGAATCACTACGCGGAGTTGGTTGCCTTGCAAGGGAGACTGCTTGTTACGAGAGGATATGCAAAAAAACCACTCCCAAGTTTTGAGTCTTCAAAATCAATAAAAGAAAAAAACTACAAATTTTATGCACAGGCATAGCATGGAACAGACGCTTCGAGACACTGTCACTGTTTCAGTGCTCTTAAAGAAATGGTGCACCATTTTCGTTTACCTCATTTCTTTTAGAGCACTGAACGCGCGACCGCATCGCAAAGAGTCTGCCCCATGTGCATGAATTTGTAGCTTTTTTCTTTTATTAAAGCTGAAGACTTCTCAAAACTTGGAAATGTTGTTTCCACATCTTCTCGCAATCATTACGGAAATTAAGGCAGAGGAATAACAAACACACTTCCGGTACGCCATCTCAGACGATAAATATTTGCATTAGCAAGATGATGAGATTGTTTTCAGTAAAAGACTGGCAAGGCATCCTCGAACATTTTATTCTTCGTTTTCAGTTGTAGGTCTATCATCAGCTGCAGATTGGTGTCTCATGCAACTGATTCAAGATGCTTTGACAGCGATGGTATTCCATTATTACAGCACCAGACAGCGATTAGTACAAGAACAATTAGTTGAAGCGGTACACTGCAAACTGTACACCGTTAAAAACAGCTAAAATATCCGTTAAACTTCACAGAAAATATCCGTAAATATCTGTTAAAATGATGACGCAACAGTCAAAATCCATTCATATCAGATAAAACAAACGTCTGTTTTTACGGATATTCACAGTTTAGTCTGTAAAAAAACCGTGAAACTAAATCTAGCTGTTAAATTTGACAGATATAGGAATAGTGACAATGTAAAAAGGACTACTTGTCAGTTTCTACAAGTAATAATGAAGTATGTAAGCTCAAGTTAGTTGAGATATCATGAACTACAAGGACTGAGCAAGCTGACAAAGCGGTTCAATCAAGACAAGATTTTCAAATTGATACAAACAGTTCGCAATCTGTAATCATAAATATTATTCCTCATTCAACGCTCTCCCACTGTTCAAGCAATATCATTTCAAGCAAATTATCGCGGCCGCTACTTTTCCACCACACACCAGCAAACCGCTAACTCAGGATAGGACTATCCACACTTGTCTCTGGAACGCATCGAGACCCCGGAGGGTGTAATTCCTTGCTGATAAAGCCATGTGGTCAGAATTACATGAAAATTGCTGCACAATACATGTACACTTAACGTCTACACACTTTGGTCTGTATTGACATTTATTTGCTTCAATTCACTCTTCTTTCAAAATTGAATGTATTCAAAGCGAGATTTTCTTGCGGACTCAAAGCAAGCTTCAATTAATGCAACGATCACCATTTGCACTATGTGCCATATAGTTGTCTGATTTGCGATACTCAGTTCCACTTGAAGGTTAATCCTAAATTGACTCTCTCAATTTGCAATACATAGATAGATGTATATCTTGAAGCTAAACATAAAATGTCAGTGTATTGCGCTTTATATGAAATGCTATTCTCAATGTTTTGTATCGCACATCGTGCAGCAAACGAAACAACAATATCGCCCCATTGCCACAATGCTCTTTTTCCACCATTAACAACGACCGGAACTGGTTCCACAACTGGTACCTCTATATCTGGTCCTTGACCCGCTATTTCCCAGATTTTTTATTTATTGATTTCCGTAATTCTTCTTTATCAAATGTCTTTTCCATCTTTGAAGAGCATATAGAAATCCCATTCTTACAATGTCAATCATGAAAAAATTGAGACCATTTGGGCATTTTGTATAGAAATAAGAACTTCATCATGTTTACGACGAGGCCTTTCGAACCGTTCTATTTCATGTCGCACACGGTTGTGAGAGAACTTGATGCACACGATCTGACAAAATGTTGGATTACAGCTCAATCTACAGCACAGAGACGGAAGACAAGACATTAGGACGGAATGATGCGAATAACAATTACATGACTCCAACACTGTAAGATAGCAGGCAAATATAGAACAATAAAAAGAAAGAAACTAGCACCACGGAAAATGTAAATCCACACAGAGATCAGGAGAAAAGCATTTGACACTCGTTGTTTCATAAATACGTAACAGATAAAAATCATGTAGCCTACAGTAAATAAAACATATGCGACGAATAATGTGTAGAGGATAACCATTGGAAACAAGAGTTTTCTCTGAACATTTTAACTCACATTCAAGCGAATCATGCGAGCATAGGCAGTAAGCGTGACAGCTTAAAGATCTAATCTGACCAACCTTATGGCTGCGTGACACAAAGCTGTAGTAACTGGTGTACAATCCAGTCCATGTACTTTTCCTGTAAACGGAAGAACAGACCGACACATCTAGACGACGTTTGTAATACACATCTAGAAATGGTGACTTGTCATCTTGCTCAAACCAATGGAGGGAGCAATTAATCGATTTCGCACGATTAATCGTGCGATTCTTGCATGACTAGGAATCGTGCGATTTATTTTGTGCAATATGTGCCTCTTCAATGAAATTTGCTTGATGAGCTTAACCGCTTGATGAGCTTGCCGTTTGACGCGATTTTTCATTCCCATGAAATAGTAAATCTCTATGGGAGATGCCCCACACCGAAGGAATGCATTAATCTATACAATAGAGTCAAACACGTTCCCATAGGCCAGGTACACGATTCATGTGACTCTTATATGCTGTCAAACGTATTTAATGAAGTAAATAATTAAGTAACAAGGCGTTTTCAAAAGCATGGGCATGTAAAATCTAGAATGATCAGAGTTCGCCAGTTACGACTTAGTCACTCTTTAGACAAATACAAAGCATAGAATAGAATATCTTTATTCGTCTCACTGGGTGAAAATCGGTGAACACGTGACAATTGAAGAAAAAAGTAAAAAGTCAAAGTTTACAATATTTGAAAAAACTCTCACTAAATCTCTTGGTTCTGACAAAAGGGGGTAACAAAGCTGTCTACAACGAGTTTGGCGGTTACTTTCGTCAATAGTGAACATTTCTCTCAAAGGATGTGCCGAACAGGCACTAACAGAACGCATCAGTTTCAAGCAAATTGAGTCTGCTGCTTCTGACAAAGATGGAAAATCAGTTGAGGACCACATGATTCGAAAAACACGACGTTCAATTGCAAGCAACTTGGAAAAAGACACTTGGGAGCATTGCACAATACCGGATAGCTGAATAAAATAAGAGATCGTATAAAAGCGCAGTAAGCTAAAAACATATGGTTTTCACTACAACCAGATCTGCGCAAATTAATGATAACAAAAATCCTTTTGCAAGCTTTGCTAAAAACAAACGTGATATGGTCATTCCATCTCATATCCTCACGAAACACAACACCTAGAAATGGCATGCACTTCACAGTATTCATGACACCAGCATCAGGCAAGCTGATACTGGACAAAGTCATCTTCTTAGTAGAAGTATTCATAACATTGCACTTAGAAAAATTCAACGCAAAGCCACAGATCTGGACCAACTGACAATATGATTGACTTCAGCCTGTAAACAATCATCTGCAGCATCTCGGATGAAATGCAGAACAGAAACATCATCAGCATATTTGATATACACACTATTGGAGCAGACCGGCGCGAGACTATTAAAAGCCAAGCAAAATAAAACTGGCCCCAACACGCTTCCCTGCGGCACCCCACTGGTTACATCAGCCCAACAAGATGTGGAATCATTCACGACAACGCGTTGCTTTCGAGAAGAAAAAAAACTTGATACAATATTACATAAATATCTTGGCAACAGAAAGGAATCATAAGCTCTCAGAATGTATCCATGACATAGTTTACCAAACGCCTTTGAGAAGTCTAAGGCCAAAACACGTACAGATCCTGAAGCTTTATCTAGAAACTGAACAATTTTATGATACGCAAGAACAGATGCGCATGTAGTACCAGATCCGGGCCGAGGAATGTATGCGAACTGAAGATGATCAATTTCATGCTTAACAATAGGCAGAATAAATTTCACACACAACAATTTCTCAAAAACTTTTGAGATTGATGGCAAAATCGAGATAGGTCGAAAATCATACAAATTCTTGGGCTGTTTACACTTGGGCACAGGTATCACATTGGCATACTTGTCTTAAAGCATTCAGGAAAATAACCAATAGATAAACATCTGTTAAACAAATGTGTTGCAGCATCACATAAATAATCAGCACAGTTACGTAGTACCCAAGAAGGCGCACCATCAACCCCACCAGCCTTATTGGGAAGACGACGAAGAAATGGGTACACATCCATAGAGGAAAGAATAGGAACATATGCTGAATCTGAGGACACATCGGCGTATACAGAATCATCATAGCTCTGACTCTGAAAATTCGACGCGAAGTATTTGCAGAAATCTTCAGCAGAGAACTGCAAGTTGTCAGATCGTGATGTGGAGTATCTTCCGATGGCACGAAGTGAAGACCAGAACTTACGAGGATTTTGAGCATTAGCTGATGATGCAGCAAACTGTACTTTGAGTTCTCTGGTATGGATAATAACTTCCTCGCGCAAACGAAGATACTTCTCAAGCTGGTTGTTGTGATAAGCTCGGTCTCGATCGTCTATCAACACTTTCAGGGATGGTTTCATCCACTTGGGCTCCGTAGGTCTTATACGAATCGTGAGCAAAGGAAAATATGCCGCATAAATGCGAGATATAGTTTCCAAGAAACAAGAAGCAGCTGCGTCAAGATCAGGAATTTGCTCAAGGAACAAGAGCCAATTGAAGCTGGAGATTGACTGATGAAGCCTGGCAAGGTTGGAACGGGAGAACTTCCGTACTTTGATGTTCTTTGTCAAATTGGGTTTGAAAGATGATGGTCTCCAAACAACTACTTTGTGACCAGATCTGATCAAGACAATGCTCACCTCTGGTGGGAGTCTTAACAACAGGAACAAGCTGCGTAAGATCAGTAAGGTCGGAGAGATGTTCACGAAGGTGATTAAAATCTCCACATAAGATAAGGCGAAGGTCACAACCATAAATCAACAGATTGTGGTCAATGATTTCAGTTATCCGAGAAATCGCGTCTTGGTGTTTGGATGAATCATTCCAGAAAGGATGATATAAAGAAATCATCAGGAGATGAAATTCTTTCACATAAAGGACGAGAAACTCGGTTAGGCAAGACGATGAAGATGGAATATCTTCCAAGTTGATCACAGTACACGACAAGGAATCACGAATATAACATATAATTCCACCTCCACCGCGGTCACGTCGGTCTTGGCGGAAAACATTGTATAATTCAATTGCCACTGCCGAATCAGGATGGCTGTCATTCAACCATGATTCCGTGAAGACGCACAAATCAGGATTCTGGTCACCGAGAAGTAGACAACACTCATCCATCTTGTTAAACACCGACCTAACATTCGTAAGAATTTGCGAGGGATAAGAATTGTGAGGCCTTGATCCTCTCAACTTGATGGTACGAGGAACCAGAACAAGATATCTCTGCCTGCGACTATCTTCATCACAGTCTTCTTGCAGCTCGTTACTCTTTGTTCTGTTTTCGTTAACACAATCGATTTTCCGAAGAGCACACGGACGTTGACATTTCTCGGCTGGGCTTCAATTACCTACAGGGAAGAGAGAGAAGCCGCGAGCGGGAATCCATCTCTGAGGCAGGAGAATCCCGTCTCTATAACGACGTGTGATATGCACCGGAATAGGATTTCCTCGGTCTTCAACATTAGGGAAAAGTAACGATGGCTGTGTTGTATGCGCAGAATTGTGTGAATGCATGTGTACATGTGACGCATTCGAGGGAGGCTCTTCATGGACCAAAGAAGCACGGTGCGGAGGAGGAAACTGATCCGAGTTGGGAAACTCCGGTGAGGAAAAGGAGGTGACGTTGGGCTGCCAAGATTGCCGACGCGGGACTCCGTGAAACCTTAGCATGCGCTTTATCGGTCGCTTCAGTAATGATGCACTGGCACGAAGTTCTAACAGGACTTTACTTGTGTATGAAAGGCGTGAGGCCATCGACGTTGATAAAACAGGCAGAGCGAGTAAGAGAAATAGGAGTCGAGTACTAAAACGTTCGGATACAGAGGCAGCTGGAGAGCACAACGAATAGCAAGCAAACGATTCGGTGAAAGGGATAACAAGCAGGCGAAGAGGCTGGGAGGGCTACTAAGTCACTGAACGCGCGAGACGAGAAGTTCACCTTCCTGTCCGCCCGCTTAGCAGCGAATAAAGTCGTTATGATTTCATTTGAAAAGTGTTTCTGAAACCGAAAGTAATCTTAAGAACTAGTTGGTTTATGTTTGTGGCCACAAATGACCCCAAATAAGGAAAGGTAGCAATTTGCACTATTTGTATCCGCCAGATCGAATTTAAATCAAATAGGCTGAAATAGTAATATTAATCTGAATACATTCCAATCTGGGTAGAAATGCGTTCATCACAATTATTATATGAAAATCACAGAAGGTCTATGATGCTTATTCAAAAATGTGCTCATAGGCCTACTGCTTGTATAATTGTGAAAATTATCAAGGTAGTCCTTCAAAGCTTACAATATCTAGAATGGCTGAATAAGCTGAAGGACTGCACAACGGTTTCGCAGTGTGGCTGATAATTATAAAGATCGTAGTTTGGACAATTCCTAGGTGTGCTGACCAGTCCTTCGGGTGAAACGGAGGGTCTACAGCTGCCAAGGAATTGTTGTGCTTAAACTGTTCACGTCTGAAGACATTTTTCTATTAAATTTGCTGATGTTTTGCAAAGGTTATAAATCTAATGACTTGATTTAATTGACGCATAATTATCCATATTTCAAGACTGATAGAACAAACGACAAATACCTACTAGCATATTCGATAAAATGTTATTGATAAAGAACAGAAAAAAATAAAACTGGGAAATGAAAGATCTTGATAATATATTTCATTGTTGGTTCATGCATAGCGCACTTTGCAGTTTGTGACATCACATTTGCAAGAAAATAGGTTATCAAGACTTTTCATGCCTTCCTTGTGAATGATTTATATGAACGTATTTTGATTTACTATGATGCATTCCCAAACATTTAGAGAAGAGAATAAGTTTTTTTGTTTGTCAAAAACGAAATTCAGAAATACATAAATTAAGGAAATAGACTAAAAATCAGGCTCCTTGACAAGATCTGTGAGACCAATATATACAAAAGTTGACATAAAAGTAAAGCAATTTTGTCGACGTCTTGTCTTGCAGCATGGTCTGGCACACGACAATTATTTAGGCGTGAAACAATCGAAAGTAGAAGATGACATTCATAAAATGGTTTTAGGAACATGTCATGGCGTGCTGAGTGGAATCTAATCATGTTGTTATTGCAAAGACAAGACTTGAAACTTTTATTTTTTCCTGCACGTCAGAACAAAGAATATATGACATGTTGTAGTTATAATTTGAGTCTTCATAGACTGTAGTGTCACACTCTCAATTTTGATGGATCTATTTTGATGCACATTTTTTAGATCAAAAATAATGCAAGATATACTAATTGTGAGCTATATTGCCTCCGCAACGACAATATCTAGGAGTCCATAGCACTTCATGATGTCTAGTTCTTCATGCCTGTGGAATATGCATGGAAATCAATCTTGCTATACAATAATGCATGATTTTTCAAGGCTTTCTATGTCCACAGGCATGGACAGCTAGAAATCTATGGACTGATCGCAGATATCCACGTAATAACACTATAGGTCTACTATACCAAAAATCAAGTAATCAAAAACAATCCTACTTTATCAAAGATAGATGTACAAAGAAAGTAAAAAATACCACGCAGCTTTATTATTTTGCAGTGATTTTCCTCTTTTATGCTAGATTCCGAAGATTCCATGGAGAAGTTCTTTGCTACACAGTTAAAAAACAGACGAAAACTCTCACGAGAGTGTCATAGCCCTTACAACATAAAGTATTCCCTGAAGTTATTTCATTAATCGATTTGTCAGTAATACACTCGTTTTAGAAATTTCACAAAAATACATCTCGATGCCTATCGAGGGCCAAAATCTCAGAGAGCATCATTTGGCTATTTTTTCATTTCAACAAAAAATAAACCAATATTTCAAAGAAATGCAATACAAAAATGACTCGGATGACACAATCCTCCCTTGTTGACTGCATCCTGATTATATGTGACATTTTTATCTACAGCATCAAACTGTGGAAATGGAGCTTCAGAATCAAGAACAAGAAGGCGATTGTATTCTGCGCATTGTGTACAGCACCGGATTTCAGAAGTCTTCTCTTTGGGGTTGAGTCTTTCTCAGAATTTCGCGACATATTAGAGTCATTTCTCTGCTTTATAAAATCACCATCAACGAAATGATTGGAGTATAGCTGATTGTGAGGAAAATCGCTCCGATTTTTGCGACACAACCAGTTCTTTAAAATGCATGGATCTTTCGAAAATGATGGAAAGCAATTGCATTGTCAGTCGAATTCGATGAGGCAGAACCACCATCACAGCCCACTGATACGCACTTGTTAACAATGTCTGCGATGTTCTACAGATCGTGTTTGCTATCAAAACAATGTTTCTGATATTAAAAATTTCACAGCAGTATTTGTCTATGGATTTGCATGGCTTGATCATCATAGCTTTTGACATTGCATTACAGCCATAGAAATTAACAATACCATAGAAAGTCTAGTTATACATGTATGATTATGGATTATACATAGACTTCTAAATTTCTCTGGACAGATAGGTGAGCAAAATTTGAAATCATTTTCTACATGTTCAGGCCAACCAACAGTTGTGTTACAGAAGATCGAATCTTGTAGATAATCGAAGGGATAAATGACTATTTGATGTGTCTCTTGTGCGATTCAATCTAATGCAAAATACCAAATAAATATGCCGCTGCTGGTTGTCAACCTAAATGCAATGGCCAATGATAGTGTAACACCAATGCATTCCGCTACATAACAAGGAATTTTGAATCTGTATAGTTGCATCGAGTTAGTAGAAAGTATTATATCCCAACTAAACATTCCGTCTTGTGTGAACTCCACTTCCATGAACCTGACGACAATACCATCACGAAGTACATAGATCATTATCGCTTTAAGAAAGTGAAAAAAATGAAAGTGCAAAGAAGAAAAAATAAAAAAGCGTAATCTAAAGGACAGTGCCATCAAAATTCCTTTATGTATAAATTCTTCTCCAAACAACTACAAAGTTGCGATTCGGCAGGGCCACGTTTTTAAATACATGTCCTGGCAGTGGAAGCACATTCGGAAGATTCTTTGGAAAGAAGATTTTGTCTAAAATCTGCAAGGAAATCATTCTATCTGGGTTTGTGATATCTCAAAGCAATCATGGACTACAAAATGCTGAACATAAGTTGAAATCTTCCCTTCAGCGTCATCTGCGAATGTTCGCATATATCACGTAGAGAGACATCCATTCCAACAAGCACATATTATATCACAAGTTTTCCAAAGTTATCAATCTGATGACTTTTTTGTATAATAGCTGGATGACCAGTCAGTAAAAGAAATTCGAAATCGGATTCAGTTGTGTAATACTTGGGAAAGGCTGATAAAATTGCTGGTGCAGTTTGAAGTCTACGGACGGAAGATCAACGCTAGATCCTACCAATATCATTGAACATGCTAAGGGACAATTTCGAGAGGAAAAGAGAAGCCGCCGATTCCCACACTTTAAATGTCCTGAAATCAAGAGGAACAGAAATATATTTCAATATATTTCTTATATTTCAATGATTACAATGATGGACTAAATAAGCATTCCTAACCTGAGCAGCCACTTCTGAGGAGGTTGGAACAGATATGGTGTGGTCCGACCTGTGATGGAGACCCTTCTGAGAAAAATGACAAGCACTCGAGAAAGTGCAATCGGATTATTTTTATAAGTGTTTTGACTGGACACGTCAAATGACTGGAGCAAATTATTTTATCTGCTTGTATAATCGCACAGAGAGCGAAAATAAAATAAAAACAATTTCTTTATTACAGTTTCTTGGACTCTGAGAAATGTCAATGATCGAATATCATGCAGTCAAAAACAGAAGATGAAATGTATCCAGGATGTAAATGCTTGCATGCAAGGACTGATTTCAATATGAATCCCATTAATTGAGATGATGCCAGTGGTGCTAGTTGAAAGGCAAAAAAATGTGATTCCTGTAGTGAATGCATTGTCAGAAATATTAAGTTGGCAATGCTCGACATCCCTGAAGCTGCAAAACTTTTGAATAAAATTTATCATGGGGGTCCAAACGCATCTGTGCTTCAGCCATGCATTCTTTGCTGGAGGCTATTCTATGAGATCCAGCTGAATAGTTGTCTAAGAGAAAATAGCTTCTTGCTTTAAAAAAAATGAAAGGATGGTGCTCAGAATAGGCTATCGATATATCATCTCTCTTGGTGACTTTTCCGATTACTTCTTCGCAAAATCTTGCTGCACATACGTACATGAATCAGATTTCCGAAATTTCAATGAAATAATTCAACAGCATGTGCAAGAAATTTGTTCATGACATCTCATTTCTGAGACATTAGAAGAAAAATCGCAAAAATTGGCTAATAACGCGGAGGTCTAGCACATGAATTCAACGCATAACCATTCATTCTCATGCATCCTTATTCCCAATGTACATAAATATAGACACATACTGTGCTTTACCTGCATTGTTCTGGCAATACGTTCTCTAAAATTTGATAACGCTTGATGACAGTCTATTTGCAGTAGTCTAATTTAGGATTGCTGGCCTGAACATGTATGAGGCAAATTTCAACCTATCTGTCCAGAGAAATTTAGAAGTCTATGGATTATAGTAGTCCTTGCTTTGACCGTAGAAGTCTATGCTTTGACAATCTACAATTTAAAAGATGTCTATGTGTAAGATGAAAAGCTAGGAATTAATTTATTGTAAAAAGAATTTTAACATTATGAAAGAACAGTCAAGCTAAAGAAGAAAAGTCATGAGACAAAAAATAAAAAAAATTGTTTCAATAGAAGTTCAAAAACAAGCGTATGAAAACTCATTCTGTGATGTTCGACTCTAGGCAAATGTTATTTATATCGAGGTCCTGCAATTGTTCTTTTGTGATGGAAGATCGGGTACCAGGAACAGACAGAAGACAGGATCTAATTAGAGCAAAATTAAGTCTCGCTTTCATCCACGCACTTATTTCAGATTTCGTTTCTTTTCTTTTATTGGCGAGTTGTTCTGCCGCATGAGAAAAAATCTTCGACATTCCCGGCTCATTCCTCCCAGATAAGAGAACACGAGGGGCGTGAAAGAGCCGTGTTCAACTTGTAGAATTCTTTGGTTATATTGCCTCTTTTTTTCATTTTCGTTGTTTCTATTTACAGTCGCAAGATTCTGGGTCATATGGCTTTTGGCTAATGGGTTGAACACCCGAACATCACAAAATACCGTTTGCCCTGTGATCCAGAAACCTCGCGCTGAAACATCTGCTCTAGCAGTAGGAGAAGAATTTGCCGAACGCTCAAAAGTCTCACCTGAAAGTGGTGTAAGAATTGGCTCAGTTGTCACATTATTACACACTTCACTCACAATTTCAGAAGTTAGATCTCTAACTTCGCCTGTGCCTATTTGAAATGAAACCTCCTCGTTGGCATGAGAAAGCATGTTGTATATCGAATGCATGACCACAGACACAAGTAGTTGGCATTCTTTCTAGTAGTAGATGATATCGAATTCTTACAGCATCCCAAAAACCTTGCTTTTCAGAGAAAAACCATGACTTTTGATAGGGAGCACCGTTAATCACATCGATGCACCATTTTCAGTTGAAGCCTCTATTGTTCTCGGTTTTTCCTTATTTATAAAATTTGCTTTGATTTTGCTGAGTATTCTTCTTTTGACTTTTTATAATGAGTTTTAATTTGCTTATAGATTGTTCATTTTTGGAGTACACATTTTCTTTGCAGATTTTCATAAGAGAATTTTCTTGAAATTTATGAATTCTTGAGAATTTTCATAAATTTCGTCACATTTTTTCGATGAAATAATAAAATTCATGCCACCATATTTTGGCGGGAGTGATGAAAGTTTTCGTTCACTTTCATTGAAATTATGTCCTTGGAATAAAACTTTGATAAAATCATTAATAGCATTATCAAGTAATTCCAACTGTGAAGATATGTTAGGCAATGTTCTCATTAGAAATGTGTATCTATGGAGAAGACCATGAATGAAGCCACAATATGCTGCATGAGGTTCAGTTGCCGCAATATTTGATAACACTTTTAATTCTATGGTCCATTGTTTCACCTTTCCATTCACAAAATTCATTTTTCCTTCATCAGTACCAATAGATGATCCGAGATGTCGATTACCATCCGTCGTTATTCGTATATGGTATTCTTGAAATGGTTCGTTTGCTTCATAATGATTTTCACGCTTCGCTATTAGAAATGTTTTAGTTTCATTTATGTTGAATCCCAATAACGGACCGTAATATAATATTTCTTTCCACCAAAGTTTCAAATTTTTGATTGATTCGATTGCTGATAAGTCATCGGCAAAAGCTAATTGATGGACATCCCTGTTGTTGTATAGGAGGGTAGTAAGAAGAGGCATCAATCCAATGCCATACATCCCCATTGCAATTGGGTCACCTTGTGTTGTGCCCTCTTTTGATAAATGTTCTTGCCCACCAATAATGAATAATCGTGCGGGCTTCACATAGCAATTTGAGATGTAAGTTGCAATTTCTGGACATATGATGGGAATGTTCTTTGGTAAAGCTACCCTGTTTATTGAATTGAATGCATTGCTGGCATCAATCTGCATCAAACCATGTGATGATTCCAACTCATAAGGGTCACTTGCTGCATGTATGGCAACTTCACAGTCGGCCTCCTGTCCTGCGCAAAATTGTTGGTATCCAGTTGCATTTATTATGTCCGGTTTGACCACAGACATGACAGTTTTGCCCAATATGCGTCTCAGAACTTTCCCGATGCCAATGGGTCGAATTCCTGGCGATTTGTCAAGAGGTATGAGTCTACATGCTTGTAATGCTTCTATACTTTCAGGGTCTTTGATTATTTCAGCACATAATCCACGAGCCATCAAAGCTATTGCATGACAAAAATCATCTGCTGCAGATCCAAAGACATAATTGCTTACCAATTTCTTCCAAGCATCAGTATCAAGCCCTGATGGACCATGTGAACCTCGAGACTTTAATGTACACTTTCTGATTAAGTCTGAATTGATTTCATCAAATATGATGGGATTGATCTGTTGGTGTGGTCCTTGTAAAGGCATTTCTTCGCTCAGAGGACAAGATTCGGGGTGTTTTTCTCTTAAAGATTTCATGGTTTCCTCTGTCAATGGTAGCACTCCTTTTGTGTTGGCTTTTTTATTTATGATGGCATGATCATAAATGCTTTCATGCTTATGTCACGATCAGGTGATTTTGAAGCCCACTCATTCAATAGTATGGTCAATTCCTTCATAAATGCTTTGCCACACGCACCCTTTGGAATTTCAAGCATATTTCTTCTCCAATAAACTAGATATTCGTATGCGTCGGTAATGAATTTTTTGTCTTTGAAATCGATGTTATTACTTTTAACAATAACTGTGGATTGTGAATCAGCTTCATCCGTTTGATCACCTTGATTCACAGTGATTGTCGCATGAAATGCGTTAGTCTGCCTCTTCTCACACGTTGACAGATGTACAGATCGACCTCGTGCACTTTTAAATGATTTATTACAAATTTGTCATATGAATTTGTTTTGAACATTTGAATTTGTACTCAATTCATCATTATTTTTAACTGCTTTTATTCAACACTTTTTGTGATTCAGTCGCAGTTGTGTTATATGGCTGTATACATACCTCCTTCGGTAATTTTTCCACACCTAGTCCATTGATTTGCTCATTCTTAAACTAACAACATGCTCACAGTTGCGACATTGATTATATGACATAGAAAGATGAAATCATGTGTAAGATGAAATCATTGTCGCTAAATAATTTGTAGGAAGCTATGTAGAATTATCATTGCCAGATAATAGACCTCCAGTGGTATTGGAAATTTGATAAATTGCCTTAGCGATCAGTCCAGGTGATAGTATTCTAGCTGTCCATGCCACAAGTTAATAAGTTCCACGAAGCAGGTAATTATTTTCCTGGTTGGAAACTATTAACCTGGTGCAGACTTCTATGAAAATAGTCATGCATTATAACAGATAGTGCATAGATTTCTTCGGTCATTATTTGTCATAATAACCTCGAGCCTTCGGCTCTCGGTAATTATAGCAATAATGACCTCAAATCTATGCATTATCTATTACATATATGTTATTTCATGGCTGATTTTTTTTTTCATCAACTAATTTATATAAATTGAATACATAACAAAAATAATACCATCGTTTAAAACACGCACTAAAAAAGTATGACAAAAAGTGATAAGTGAAAGTCAAAAAATTCAAAAAAAGTCTCCTCTTGCCTCGGCGTTGACCACCATGGCAGGGACCACTGATGTGATGTTGGCTGGTTGTCCTCGCCTTGAGCGGTATCCCCTGAGGCACATCTCCATGGCCTGCACTAAAGCGAAGCTGACGCGTGTTCTTATGAATGCCACTTCATCGGCATAGGCGGTTTTCTTTTTCAAAGAATGGAGATGTGCTATTCTTTTTATCGCCTTTCTCGCTGCGGGCCCACATCCACCAGATGAGGAAAAAACCATTGGGAGAAAGCTGGCATGCTCCACTTCTCGCACCCTTTCCTCATATTGCCGACGCTTTTCCTTTTCGTGAAGGACATATGCACTTGACGGATGCTTGGGTGTTGAGGCGCTGTGTGAACAGAAAACTCTGATATCCATGAATGTTCTATGGAAACGATTGTCGTAAAAGCCATTCGCGCAGACGTCCAAGCGTGCTTCATCCCCTGTTATTGCAGTTCTGTATTCGAACGTTTCTCCCGTGATAGGTTGAAGAAGTGGTTCAGTAGCCACATTGTGTGTTACGTCCGACAAAAGATTTGCAAACAAATCACGAAGAGCATTGTGCCTCAAGTTGATGAAGCCACCGACGTGGCATGAGAGAGCATGAGCATGAGCAGGACTGAATGCCTTTCCGCAAACGCATCGTGCTGGTAATCGTGATGGCTGCCATCCATATCTTAAGCATAGCGCATCCCTGAAAGTAGTTTTGTCGATAGAGAAGCCATACTTTTGAATGGGAAGAACAAGTAGCCACGATGACGTACCGGTTTCGCGAGATATAGTGCTGAGATATTTTTGATTCTCATTGAGTCTGCTGTGCATTTCTTTAGCGATTTTTGCTTGCTTTTTCCTGTTTTCCAATCTCAGTGCTGACTTGATTTCAAGCTGCTGTCCGTTTACTTCAGATATATCATCTTGTTGCAGAGGAGAACTAAGTCGGACTGAATTTTCATAAGCAGATTCAAGGTCACTTCACTTTCTGAGGTCAAGACCTCCCCCTCTCTCACTGGAAGTGCAAGTAGATCACGTTCAATTTCACCAAGTGGCCCTTTTTCTATGATAGCTGGAAGGAGATTTCTTGAAATCCGGTCATCAAGTAGCGTCACCTTAGAAGCAAATGTTGGTGTTGTTCTTGCAAGGTAGTTAAACTTTATGAGTAATCCGCGAACAAAACCACAATGAGCTGGTTGAGGAGCACTGATTGCAAAACCTGAGAGTCGCTCAATCATTTCATAAAGTCTTCTCAATTTATTGGCTAGCATTTCATCACACACTTCGTGGGATCCAATTACCGATCCCAAAACCGTGTGACCAGCAACAATTTTAACTTCTGTGTCATGGAATATGTCTTCAGCCATCTGTTTGCATTCTTCTTTGACAACTAAGGGGCATTTAGCATCATTGAGAAAGTAGCCATATCCGCTCCCGAAATCTTTGATGTTATTCCAATAATGTTTTAAGTCATTCAGCTTTCCCAATGCTGACGCATCATCCGCATGCCATTTTTGAAGGATGTCAGTGTTCATTTCCTTAAGCTTGTGAATTAAAGGAAGAACAGCTATCCCGTACATCGCCATGGCTAAGGGATCTCTCTGAGTGGTACCCTCTTTCGACCATATCGTCTTTGATCCAACAAACAATGGAGTCGCCGACTTGTAGGAATTTTTAATAGCTGTTGATAGTGATGGACATATTATTTCTATATTTTGTAGTGCAAGTTGCCGGTTCAGTGAATTAAACGCATTAGATGCATCGATTAACAGCATCCCTTCCGTATCGCTGTCTTGAAATCATTGTCTAAGAGAGTGAATTGCGTGTTCGATTCCAGCAGTCTGTCCACAGCATAATTGTAGATTACCTGCTGTTGCAGACAAGTCTTGTTTAATGCACTGTAAAATCACTTTTCCTATGATACGTCGGCTCACTTCACCAATACCTATTGGGCGAACCCCTGGGTTCTTGTCAAGGGGAATTAAGCGACATGCATTATAAGCTACAAGATATTCAGAATCTATCTCACTTCTGCATAAGCGTCTCGCTACTGCTGCAAGTGCTTGACGTAGATCAGAGGAGCAAGCACCGAATCCACATAGCAGCCTCCTCCACTCTTCAGCATCTAGTCCAGACGGACCTGCTGCTCCTCGAGTGTGTAAAAATGCTTTCAGAATACTGTCTGGGTCAATAGAGTCAAAGATTGTTGGATGAAAATTGTAAACTTGTGGCCATGTTTTGCAGACAAGTTCCGGATGCATAGGTCCAGATTCTGGATGCTTTTCAATCAAAATATCTTCTATCGTTCTTCCGTCCACCACATCATTCAAATCAAGAACCCAATTTTGCATATTCTCCTCCAAAAGTTGTATGGCTGTTCTGACTTGTCCGTTTGTCATCTTTTCAACGAAGTACTTTCTGACATCTTTTCGTTTAAGTGGTCTCTTGCGAATGCGTTTTCGCTGCTGTAATGCATTCGCCTCATGGAACAAATCTTCTATCTTTCCATTGCGCCATCGTTCTATTCTGCGTAGGAGTGTGACGCTCAGAGATTCAGATGTTGAAGATGGGCATGCAGATTGTAGAAGTAGATGAGGAATCGTAAATGCAGCTTTCAGAACGAATGACTCTCGTGCAGATTCTCAGCACTCCATAAAAAGATTACTCAATAACTTAACAAACTGTTTACCTGCATTGCTCCTAGGTATTGGAAATAGACTGGGTTTCCAATGAACCACTTCAGCATAAGCCTGATCAATTTTCTTAGACAGATTGGTTTCTTCATTTATATGATCAGTTTGGTTATCCTTAGAACCATTATGATCTTGAAAATAACCACCAATAATAGAATTTCCAAGAATCACTTCTGATTTTGTATCATCAGTCTCTTGCATTTTACTCTCAAATTTCAAATTGTTTCTTTCCCTCAGCTCGCAATTTGTGTCCTGAGAATTTATGCGTTCAACTATGGATTCACTAACTGATTCCTCAAGAGCAATAGTGGTGGCATTATCTAAATGAGATTTCACTTTTCTTGAATTTTCTGTGATGTCAATAGTTGTGGATTACTTATTTTCTTCCAATACCGTCGATGCCTCGTCAAACCACTAGAACTTTTGAAAGTTCTTTTGCATTCAGTGCACAAGTGCTCATTCCCCATATCATCATACATCCATCATGTAACAGACATGATGTAACACGTTAACGAGTTAGATGATCGCGTTATCTAACGAGCCGAAGGCGAGTGCTGTTAGATATCACGAGTTCTAAAAACCATAGATTCCTGACCTGGTCCACGTTTCAGCCATGAAATGACATATTTATTTCACGACATAGACTGTGGCATCATTATATGTTTGTGGGAGGTAATACACATTAACATCGTATAAAAAATCTATGTTGATCACCAAAATGAAAGATATCGAACACATTCATGGACTTAATAATCCGACAGATGAAGGAAGCAGATATCTTGCGGCTTACTTAGCAAATTTTTGGAATATGAAATTCAAATCCAAGCACACCCAATCCTGCATCAACCTTTATGACATGCTTGACCTGGTTTTAAGTTCAGTTATCAATCGTCCATTCAGTAATTGATCGACAATGACAACAGCTTACAAGAGTTCGGTATTATTTTGTTTGTTGCAGATATTCATATCATCCGAGAACGGAAACTGCTTTGAATTCACTAATTATCCGGGTTACCGTTTCTCGTCATTCGAGCATTTGGAATTCAACATGACATATTACATTTATAGTGAATGTGATATTGCCGTAAGTGACTTTAGACTCAGCATGATCATTAAATGTAGAGCAACCACAAGTACTTTGGTGCTGCAAGCCAAGAGGATAATGAACTTAACGACAAATCATTTTTCAATACTAGACAGCAAAAATCAAAGTCTGAAAACTGATGGCGCCATCTACGATAACTCAACTGAACACTTTATATTCAACTTATCTAAGACACAAAGACCTGGAGATTTGATAATTGTCTATGTTGATGAATATAGACTACTGGATGACAAGATGTATGGACCCGTTATTCTGACTCATTACCCCACATTGGAAGGACAGTTACCGCCATTCAGTAAAAACATGAATGTGAGTCTTGAAGTCTATCAAGACAAAGACCTGGATGGTTATCTGATTCATTATTTTGATATTCAGAAAGTTCTTCATGTCAATAATCAATGGACCAAATATGTGTACAAGAAAACAGCTGTCACCAAATTGATTGGAGCGATTCCATTTATCAAAAACGACACAGATTTCAGTGTCAGCCAAAGAGAATTTGCGATCAACGGAAGGCAATTCAAGATTAGATTATTTGTTTGGGAGTCAACGGAAGGGTGTACGATTGACAAAATGATGAACACGTATGAAAAAACATTGAGATTTGTGACACAATTTCTCAATTATTCTGTTCCCATTGACGACGTAAATTTTGTTGTCAGTGGAAAAACAACAAGACTGGCCTTTGCCAGTGCCATGAAAAAGTTTCATGTGTTCAAACCAAAGGATGCATGCAACCATGAGATCGTAGCACACGAAATAGTGCATATATGGATTCCTGGAGTAGTAGGGATCTCTCGACCTCAGGAAATGTGGATATTGGAGGGTGTGCCTTTCTTCATATCGACGATATACGTAGAGGCTGTAGCGAAACCGTTTAACTGGAACTTGTGGCTGACATCATGGAAGACGCAGAAAGCAGTTGAGAGGATCAGGCTTCCGATTTCTCTAGAAGGAGCTCCATTTGAATACACCGATCGCAATACATACGTGACTTTCCTTATATCTGAAAGGGTGCTGAGAATGTTGAATAGATTTCAAAAAGATTTAGCAAAAAGAGCTCTGCAGGATCTTCTCGCTAGTAACGCAAACTCCGTGATCACAAACGATGACCTATGTCGGAGCCTCAATAAAGTTTATAACAACTCAAAAGTCGATCTCTGCTATTTTCTAAAATTTCGTATTAAATATAACGGATTGCCAATTGTTTTATTCACCAGAAAAGGGAACAAAATATCTGCACGACAATTTGATTCGTTCAATCGAAATATTACCTGGCCTATTCTATTAAATTGGAGAATTAAAGATTGCTTTAGCAATATTCATTATCCGTACAATACTGGATCTTCCTCAAATGAAGAAACATATTTAATGAATGAAACGATGGTGGAGCTACCAATCGATGTACCAAGGAACGCATGCTTTCAACCGAATCCAACTTTCGACTTCTCCTACATTCCAATCTACGACCGCTTCACATGGCGATATTTGGATGAAGTTGTCGTTAATTTCTTAGCGCATATGAGCAATTATTCTTACGAGGTATACAATACAAGTAGCATGATAAAATATCTGCATTCAACCGATGTAATCTTTCAGCTAAATGCTTTTCATATCCTGGAGATCTACCTCAAATGTGCAAAAACATCCGACAAATTTGTGCAATTTGAATATCATCACAACTGGATCCAAATATTTTCTGGAAGGGTGGAGGGAGCAAGATCTTATTTTTCCAAGGTCACGCGAGCCCGGACGAACTCAATTTCTTCAATATTCGACGATTGGGACACCTTGCATGCAAATGCCATAGGCAAAGTATATGAGGGGCTGTAGAGATAATCGTGATATAGCTTTCAGTTATTTAGTGTAGTGAAACAATAATTTTATTTAATGTCCTGAAATAAGTATTTGAAATAGACTCATATGTACATTCTATAATTTGAAGATGCTTTAAACTTTGAGAATTATGGTCACAAACGTTTGCTTCCAAGTGAGCGTCATGGTTTTGGGTGTCGTTCTGAATGATTCTTTTGGATGGGGATCGCATGTTGACCTGATAGAGAATAAATGCGCTCAGCTGATGCACATTCTATGACGTTCGTAATCGAACACCACGTCTTAAGAGTTCATCCTTATTTACGATATGTTGATGCGCTCCGCTAAAGACTATGCTAGTCCAGCATTTATCAGCTTGTTCAAAGGAGATTCTGTCATGCTACAAGCGGGGTTTCGGAGCCGTGGTCCAGTTACCACGGCTCCGGTTCCGACCCTGGACCCTTCGACATATAGTCTGACCGCGAACACGAGACCGAAAACGATACTTTCACAGAATGATGTGCACCATATAGCTACTACGAAACTGCACATCTGTCGAGGTCTATCCGGTGCCTCTTCTTGTCAGACAAGGTCAAAGAAAGCACATATAAATCCAATGGGAATCAGAATTTGTCTGTGTTTTCTCTGATTAAATGTATAGTAGGCCTATACCTACGATAAGTATAGAGCCATCTCTAGGTCATGCGGTTAATGCTGTTTATACACATTTAGATTGATCAAATTGTTTTTCATCATTAAACACAACATCTTTGTTAAATTATAGCTGAAGCTTTCTGTCTTTAAATACGTTTTCGTGTAGATCACCGATCGGAGGCATAAACACCTGCAGAATAGAAAATGACCTGAAGATATTCCATGCTAAAAATGGTGACTAATGACTGAGCTGCTGATTCCCACTTAAGACTTTTGTATGAGACATAAGTCACAATGGGAGCCATGAAGATGATCTATACTTTTAGGGATCTGATTGAAGTCTCTGAATTAGTCCCTACCGCGACTGCTCTTAGTGTTCATCAGTGCACCAGTGACGATTGCTAATATTTCAGTCTTCCAGAGACATTATTCATTGAAGTCTGACACATCCACCACCGTGAAGGGGTTTTCAAGAGCGTCAATCCGCATCCACTTAGATCTACATGTGTGTTTCTTGTCCTGTCTGATTAGAACATGATCCTGGTAGAACTCGGCAGACGCGCAGATTCGTAGCAACCATAAAAAGGGTGTAACACTCTCCGACAATTTCCAGCTTCCGTTGCCGATTAAAACTCGTGCTGCCGGTCGGACGGGATGATTCAATCACTTAGCTGTCAAGCCTCTGTATTCATCAATCAAGTGAGACAATTGGATATCTCCGAATTTAGCCAAAATTTGCGTAAATCAAAAGCACTTTTTCAGAAGCATTTTATTGAAAATGTGGCGCTTAAAAAACAACCATGCATTTCAAGCGGAGAATTTTAAGAACCAACATTGTGCTTTACTGAAAAGTACACTTAAATTGAGGCAAGAATGCATGTATGTGCTATTCGTCACGAGATTTTCGCCCGACAGTTGCTTTTTCTGCTGAAGCACGATCTTGAGGAAGTCCGCCATCTCCTTTAAAATCCAGATATATATGATTCGCAGTAGCCTGCATATTTAAGGAGACGAAGCGCAGTAGGTGTTGGGAGATCAACAACGATTGCCTACAGAGATGACACACTTGCATTGTTTCAGCTACACAGTCAAATATCACTCTTTCTCACACAGTGACTGAATTGAAATACATGTAAAACCTCAAACCAGGGCTGTGGTATTTTCTGTCGCTCCGGTTGGTTCCGACCTGCTACCACGGCTCCGGGGTGCTCAGGCTCCACCTCCAAAACCCTATCTACGAGTCATCCAAAGCCAGTGCCTCATAATGAAGGCTTGCTCAAGTGAGATCGATCTGTCTCAGAGAAGAAGTGTGCCGCTTTGAAACTATTTGAGAAAGATGAGTTCGCTCACACTTCCTTCCATTCAGTTCTCACTGCAAAGGTGATTGCCTAGCGGAAGAGTTTCCGTGCCTTTCTGTCGAACGTCTGTGCGTTGCAACTCTTTCATCTTGTAGGTGTGCACTATATAGTGCTCTACGTATCATGATTGATGTGGATATATAGCTTCTGAGTTCCATTTGTGATTAAATTCAATATAAGCTTCTCTTTCTTCTTTTATTAACATCATTGATAGCGCAAAGTGGCATACGTGTATATCAGATGTAGCCGATTTGAAAATTAGAATCCGATAACTGGTGATGCAATTCGCCAGCGCAATTGTCTGAATCGATCATCTGATTCGAATTTGAATAGATTAAATTCCGATTTTCGATCATCCGATTCGAATCATCTAATATGGAATTCTTTTCCATTCCTTTAAGTAGCGATTGATGCCACTGGGAAATAGACATTATTTGCAGTATTATTTTTATAACAAAAAGCTTTCGTCCTTGACCCTACCTGGGCCTGCAATGAACTCAAGAACAAAGCCGGACACACAATTTTGCTATGTTCAAATGTAAAGCATTTGTAACTGATGCTCATCTCACAAAATCTGAAACAATAAATGACATGCTCAGCTCAGGAACATCAAGTTTTGATAAAGTTCATCTTTCTTAAAACTGAACGCTATGAATTCGTTAAAGTGATAATAATACAGCACATATTTCCTTTCACCCAGCTTTCAGAATAGCTTCAGATGTGAGATATTGACAAAAGTGAGATGTTTTCTAAAACAAAACGGTTGTAGATCAGCAATAAATACTATGAGCTCTTAAACTCTTGTAAAAAGCAAGGGTGCCGGTGTAGCAGTCCACAGAAAAGCTATTTGATAAATTAGATGAATGGGTGCTATACCACTATAGTCGACCATACATTATTCTGTCTGAGCGTGGCTAATTAAATAATGATTTTCGAAGTCAATTAAGATGGTCTTCATCAATAATATTGGCCGCATACATTTGGAGCAAGTCGCACATCTTAATTTTTCATCAATTACTGATTATAGAACACCATGATTTGCTTAATTGTAGTAGCGATATTGAATGTGCGATTTTTATCTCGAATCTTAAGTAATCCATTCATTTGATTTATGCCATGTGATGTCAATACCAAAGAGTTTATTTATCATTTGGTGACTTGAGAAAGATATATCACTCAGTACAAGAAATCATTAAATAAACTTTATGTCGACTATAGTCAACTTTGTTAGATAAACGTCATTCTTGACCCAATTCATGAAAATTAGGATTTTTCTCCTTATATAGATGTGTGAAAATCACTTCTCAACAGTATCTAATTTTCTCTGTGATACAAACTTAACTTTGCACTTTCAGCCGACTGAAATACCTCACTCCATCAAGTATTGAGCGACAGCAATCTTCTAACTTTGGTTCTAGTGGACGGATTTTGTCTTACAGCTACTCGTTTGAAAGAGGAGAAAAAACTGCTCGACGCCATTTTTGCCGCGAGTCAATCGGACCAGCCGTTCAAAAGTTAGAGCTGTTACAAAATTTTAGGTCGGAGCTCACCTGAAAAAATCCTAAGTGTCAGAGTGGCTTTGTATGGGTAAAATTTTGAAAATTTTCCAAAGTGTGTCATTTCGACCTGGGACCTTCACCAAAACATTTTTCATCAAATTTCACAGACCTCCCCCCCCTCGGGAGAGCTAGCTTCGATCTTGGCTTCTAGTGGACGGATTTTGTCGTGCAATAGCTCGTTTTAAAGCTAAGAGTGAGACAAATTCAGTGAAAGAAACGGCTTGTTCATATCTGTCTTTGTTTAGATGTGAGGCACCATTTAAGATTTTGGGAGACTGTCGAAAAACGACAGAGTTAGAATTTTGGACGTTTTGGGCTGTAGCGCCAAAACGAGGCATCGGATGGGAAAACGGAGGCCAGATTCGGATTCAGCGTGAAATTCTGCATCAGTATGGTGAATTTGAAAGCAATCGGAGAGGAAAAGTTTTCGCTGACGTCCCCCCCCCCGGCACCGATCTTCCAACTTTGGTTCTAGAGATCGTAGAAAGTCGTGCAATAGCTCGTTTGAAAGCTAAGAGTAAGACAAATTCAGTGAAAGAAACGGCTTGTTCATATCTGTCTTCGTTTAGATGTGAGACGCAATTTAAGATTTTGGGAGATTGACGAAAAACGACAGAGTTAGAATTTCCCAAGAAACAGCTCCAGCGGGCGAATGAAGGCTCGGATTGGTAAACGGAGGCCAGATTTGGAATCAGCTTGATGTTATTGTCCAATGAGGATCGTCATCCAATGAGAATCAAGCATTTCTATATCAATAGCAAGCCTTCCACAGTGAGAATCATTCCATCTTTGAATCACACGAGTGACGGACGCACATTTTCTCTCTCTCTAGTTCCCTATTCTATTATCCAACTAAAATGGTAAGTCGCTACTTTCCTCCCTCTCCTCCCTTGAACGTAAACTTAATACAATCTTTTTATTTTCCGGCATCTACTCCATCTGCTGCACTAGTAGGACAAAATGGCGGTCAAACGTTACAAGGTTCACTACGATCAGATCATCTACAACTGAGGCCAGTGGAAGAAACAACCAAGGTACATAATCCTACACCGCTACAGCGTAAATTTAAACAAGTCTTGCGTTATGACGATCATAGCGTAGTACTCCAAACGGGAATGCTCCCTTCCACGGATGTCAAGATAATGCGCAATCAGTATGGGGACTACATACTGATCCCCGTGGGTCCGTACATTCGCCACCACCTTGATATTATTGAGGAGTACCTGACATTAAATATGGACATTCCTACTCCTCTTGCTCAAGAGTGGAAGGCGAGAGATGACAAGGATACTCCCTATAGAAAGATTTGGGATGGTAATCACATTTGCCTACCGGTATCACATTGGTGCACTTACTATAAGAAGGAGGGAGATCATTCAACACCCATCACATGCGACGAGCTCGGAGAAGGTACTTGGGATATCCTTTTCAAAGTGAATGGGCTATATTATGGTCGTCACAAGGATAATAAAATAGCCTCTCTCTCCATGCATATGGAATCCATCCTATATATTCCAAAACCACCCAACGTGGACGACATAATTGATCAAATCCTTAACAGCAGTGGTACGAAGCGCAAGTCGGACAAGAATGCTGCATCAAAACGCAAATCAAAGAAGGAGAATTACTAGTCATTTCCTAACTCTACCCTATGACAATTCGCTTATGTGCTTTGAGTGTCGTAGACGTGGTCTTATTAGATACATTTTACTTATTCGTTGCCATCATATCATTTGTGTATTTTGTCGTGAAAAGCATCGATGTAATTCTTCATTTTGTAATATGTTATAGAACGTTTCCTTAGATGTGTAAATTTCCGTTTTAGGCTTCTATCATCATTTTTATGGATTGTGAGGGTGAACCTGTACAGGAGCTCAGTGCTATTGCTATGAACAATTGGACATATCAGATTGTCAGTGTCTGTCATCAACATGCCAACTGCAATCCCAATGTTGATCAATGGGCGAGAAAACACATTCATGGACTTAATCTGAAATATTTGCAAGACTATGGCTTTTCTTGTGAGAGTGCTCTTCTTATTGACTTTAAACGATGGTTAGCTGCTTTCAATGTTATACGCATCTTTTGTAATAATCCTGGTAAGGAGAGGAAAGTATTTCCCAATCTAATCATTGATGATATTTTGCTCCCACCTTGGGATAGTAGAGTGAATCAACATTATCATGAAGTCACGAAACGTTTTAACGATTTGTGTGTTCCTATTTTGTCTGTTCGTTGTAGTAGCTACGTTCATAACCAATGCTTCTTTCCTCCTTACCTCAGCACTGCCAAAGTCCTGTATGGTTATCATTGCTCGCTGTATGATAGTTACCAGCTGTATCTATTTTATCTCTTTCAAACCATTGATTTATAATGCATGCTTGTTACTATTATTCAATAAATGTTACTATGAGAAGAGTTGTTGTTTTCATGCAATGGATGGGTTAGATAAAGGGCGATCATGTCTTTCTCAAACGACTGCGGAACATTACATTTTCATAGGCAAAGTTTAAAAGGAGCTGTTCAAGATTATGTGATAAATTTTCATAAAGATGAGACCGACATCGAAGCAGTGGTCGATGATGCTACTACTCTATTTCTAGAGTTAATGAATACATTCTCTGATAGCATTGTCATGGCGCGATTAGTTGCGAAAATTAAGTTTAGTCATTTTGGAAAGGAAGAGGTGGAAAGTCGCTCTTTCTATTTTGCTTCTTATTCAATGGAAGTGGTAGATCACCCCGAAGAATTTTTTAAAAGACATATGATAAAAATTGCTGAACGTCTTAACGCATTTAACCATCATGGTAGCAGTCTAGTGATTGAAGCGATTTCAGATATTCACATTCAACTTTCCATAAAGAAAAATTGAAAATGCAGTGGTACTTGATTGTAGCACAACTGGTTTTCGAGCTATGTCTGCTCACTCTCGAAGTATATTCCTTCTGTACATGCGTCTATTATTTAGAAAAGGCTAGCAAATTCATATCTTCAAAAAGACTTACTATAGACATCAGTAACGGTGAAACTATGTGTTGTGATGTATGTAAGCGAAAGGATGGAAATGAAAAGCGCATCTTCAAGAGATGTAAGCACGCTTTTTGTCAACGCTGTTTCATACGTAATTGCATTCAACTTCGCAAATGTAACCACTGTGATATTGCTCATTTCGAGTGTCACTTATGTCGCAATAGTTAGTACCTATGCAAATGTGGTAAAGATAGGTTTTAGCAAAGACTAACACGGAAAATGGCGAAACGTAAAAGTCAAAAGTCTTCAAAGTTTTCTTCAGCCATTCAGGCTCTCCGACGAATGAAAGCAAATCAGCGATACAATGCTATACGACATGCCAACGATAAATTCATTCGTGAAATTATTTCTCATGTCAGAAAGTTGAGGACGAAGAAATTAGCGCCAAAACAACGAAAGTTACTTAAGCGATATGCCACAAAATTGCGTTTCATCTCCAATCCTAAAGTCACCTTTCAAAGAAAGAGGAAAACTCTAACACAAAAGGGCGGTTTCCTTTCAGCAATACTTCCAATGTTAGCTCCTGTCGTGGGCAACCTATTGGGTAATATCTTTGGCTCTAAGCGTTAATTATGCAAATGTTGAATCTCAAAGTATTAAAATGGATTTCAGACTTCAATGTGATAAAGTTCTGACTGTATCAGGTCCATCTCATGCAGGTAAAACTTTTTTCACGCTGAATTTATTGGATAAAGGAAGGGAGTTGTTTAAGGAACCTATCAATCGAGTGATTTGGTGTTATGGTATTTATCAACCGTCGCTGTTTCAGGAATTGCAAAGTCGCAACTTTATTCGACATGAAGGAATTATTGCAGTGGATAAACTTCAGTCTAATGATGTTGTTGTATTGGATGATTTATTAAAAGAAAGTAAGAACTCAAAAGATGTTACAGATATGTTCACTCGTGCAGCACATCATAAAAGGTGTTTTATCATCTATATCACACAAAATTTGTTTCCTGATGGAAAAGAAGCTCGTACACAAAACCTGAATACACACTATTATGCTATTTTCAAGAATCCGCGAGATAAAAGTCAATTTGAAATTTTAGCGCGACAAGTTGCACCCAGAGGATCAAAAGCCTTAATTGAAATTTTTCAAGCAGCTACTGAAAAACCATACGGTTACTTATTCACTGACTTTTCGCAAGAGTGTCCGGAAGAATTTAGATTTCGAAGTGATATTTTGAAAACTCCCATGATTATCTACAAACTATGAGTTCTTATTCTCGCATGATTGTTATTCCTCAGGATGAATATGTACAATTGACTGCCATGCAGCAAGTAAAGCAACCTCTTGCAAATCATATGTATAGGAAAGAAATAGATTATCAGCAAAATGTTCACATCAAAGATCCACATCGTGCTGTATTATTACAATCGGAAACTGTCGAGCAATTGAAAAACTTGAAGAATAAGATGCGTGACTCTGTATCGACTGCTACACCTTTAGCATCTCGCGCACATGCCATATCTCTTTTCAACAGTATTGAACCCCATCTCAATGTAAATGATAGAGGAGAAATCATTACAGATGAAAATAAAGTGATTGATGCTTCACGTTATGAAGACTTGATTCAGTATGCGACACGTAGAAAGCGCCGTCAGGGCTACGTTCCACCTGGTTGGTCATACTTTCTTAAACTATTGAAAAAGCATAATGTACCAAAATTTGCTTTGAATAATGAGACATTGAAAGAACTTGATTCAACAGTGGACTCAGACCAGTAGATGTAAATGCTGACAATGTAGATAAAGTGCGCGAATCATTCCAACGTAAACGCACTCATGTGAAAAGTGATGTGAAAATTGGTGATAAAGTTCGTATCTCAAAAGTGAAGTGTTTTTGCTAAAGGGTACCTTCCGAATTGGACAGAGGAGGTACTTACAGTATCAAGGATTAATCAAAAAGACTCTCCGACCACCTACAAATTGAAAGATTACGATAATGAAGAAATTGAGGGTAGCTTTTACCGCGATGAGATTGAGGTAGTCACTGAAAGTGAAACATATTTGGTAGAGAAAATCATTCGATGTAAAAAACGGCAAGGTGAAGAATGGTGTCTTGTTAAATGGACTGGTTATCCTTCAAGTATGACCTCTTGGATGCGTCGTGCCGACATCTTTCATCTAAGTGATCGACAGTGATTCATGCAAAGTTGTAACTAACAATGTTTAGGGTTTGAGCTATGAATCCAACTGCCTCATTTTATTCACGACCCTCCTATGTAAGTGGTGCAGGACAAATTTACATCGGCGCTCGCCGCCAACGTGGAGGTAGCATACTTGGTGCACTGAAATCTGTTGTAGCACCTCTCATATCCAATGTCGGTAGATCTTTAAAACGAAATGTTTTAAGTAATGCCGTTGGCTTTGCTGGTGATGTTGCTAGTGATCTTTCCAGAGGTAGAAGTTTTAAGAGGAGTTTGTTGAATCGTGGGAAGGAACGCGGTTTAAAAACATTGAAGCAGACCTTTGCTGGTTTTACTCAAGGAAAGAAATTACCTAAACGAATGAAAAAAGGAAGGAGGAAACATCGCGGAGCTGGTAAGGTGCGATCTTCAGTCAAAAGGCATTCACGCAAACGTCGCAGAGGCTCTAATCATTCATCAGGCGCTAAACGACGACGCTGCTATAACTTCTAATCATGGAGTGTAAAACTTCCGGTTTTTGTTTGTTTGATCAACAAGCCATCCAGACAGATATTCTTAGTTCAAGTATTGTAGATTATCATCCTCGAACAGCTGAGAATGCTGGCCCCATTGAATTTGTTATTCCTGGTGGTAGTGATGACTACATAGATTTGAGTTATGCGATGGTTGATTTGAGGTTTAGAATTCAGCAAGCAGATGGAACTGCTATTGACGATACACATAAAGTTGGACTGAACAATTTACCATTGACTACATTACTTCGTGATGTTTCTCTAACGATTGGAGAGCAGCAGGTGGAAGGTGGTCAAAGCGATTATCCCTATAAATCATATTTCAATCATGTATCACAGTTTCATCCAGCAGCACAAAAAAGTCATATGGAAGCCATGGGATGGTACAGAGATGAAGCAGGAAAATTTGATGTTGAAACAAACAGTGTCTTTGTAAAGCGATCTGTTATGATTAAAGATAGTAGAGTATGTCAGCTATATGGTCCGCTGAATTTAGACTTCTTTAGACAGTCAAAGTTTTTACTCTGTAATACCAGCATGCGACTCAAGCTGACATTGAATAAGCCTGAATTTGCGCTGAATGCATTTGCTAAAGTTGACAATTTTAGAATTCATGTGGAAGATATTGCACTTTACATTCGTCGAGTAGTACCGAATCCAAGTGTCATTAGAGGACATGCTGAAGGTCTTAACCGCCAAAATGCCATTTACCCCGTTCAGCATACAAAGCTTCTCACCTTTACAATTCCTAAAGATCAAAAGAGTTTCATGAAAGATGGCCTCTTTCCATCGGAAGCACCGAAGCTCCTCATGGTGGCAATGGTTGAAAATGATGCATTTAATGGTAATATAAAGAAGAATCCTTTCAATTTTAAACACAATCAGTTAAGTGAAATTGCTTTACGTGTAAATGGTGTGAGTCATCCTGGTCCACCCTACAAACCAGATTTTGCTGCGGATCAATTTATGCGCAGTTATGTTGATTTTATGGATGTCTTTGGCTTTTACAATATGGATGACACCAACGGACTCACTATGAAAGAGCTTAAGAGTGGATATACTATTTATGCATTTGATTTGACTGCTGACAGCGATATTAGTGCCCCCTATCGTCAAGCGAACGTGCCTCATAATATTCGTTTGGATTTGACGTTCAAAAGAACACTACCTGAGACGATCAATGTATTAATTTATGCAGTCTTCGATTCAAATATTGAAATTACAAAGTATCGTGACGTGATTCTTCAGTATAATCGTTAATGAGTTGGTTGACTGCTGACGATATTAAGACTAAAGTGCAGCGTAATGCAGACGAAGCGACGTTGAAAGCTTTTGATAATGTCTATTCACTCGATACCTTACCACCTGCAGTAAATCACTATCCCATCTTTATTGTGCTAAACACTCATTCGCAGAATTTAGGCGGTGAGCATTGGAAAGCGATCTTTATTGGAGAAGACCGACGTGGTGAACTATTTGACTCTCTTGCTCAACCTCCAAATATACCAACACAGCAGTGGTTGAGAAAACATACGCGTCAATATCAGCGAAATGAACGCATACTACAACATCCACTTTCATCAACGTGTGGTGCTTTTGTACTGTACTTCATCTTAAAACGTTTACATGTATCTCGATTTGTATCTGTTATTCAAAAATTTTCATGTAATCCATCCTCTAATGAAAAAATGATTTGTAAGTTCTATCATGATTTGAAATAAAAACATCATGTTGGAAAAATTGTTTTTTATTTTACAATCCGCTGGGTACGCACATACTCGATGAGATAGTCTAGGATCACATTTGCTTGTACATGAGATTTTAATCCAGTAATGATCACTTTACTATTATGAAAGATTGCCACATGCACAGGTAACCAACAACTAATGAGAGCTGCAGGAAAAAGTTCGGGTTCTTTACACAAATTGTAACTGCTGGTACGAATCTTCAAAAATGATACACTTTCACTCAATTGAGTAGAGATCACCATATTGTCCACAGTCAGATTCGACATCACACACCTCTCCCTCTTCCATATCCGACGTAGTAGTCTTTGTAGCTCTAAGCGCATTGACTGCGCCGATGAATGAGAAAGGGCGCCGAGAATCTGTACAGTCCCATTTGGGAAGAGCTGAAGATTCCGTGAATTGTTCATCTTCACCACTAACATTTGAGGTCGGCCCGGGTAATACTTGCTGTTTGGAAGGTGTTGGTGTAATGTTGTGAGATCGATTTTGGTGTAGAGTCTGAAGCGACGGAGAATGTTGACGATGGTGTAGCGATGGCGCTTCATGATGAAAGAATGAGTAAATTGAGCGATGTACCTTCCTTTTATACTTCTCCCAACTACCTTGATGAAATGTGAAGTTAGTATGAAGTTGGGAATGATAGAGTTGAATTCGCCGATTGTTGACGCGCAGCCAGATGCGATTTCCAATACGTGAATGTCTTTTCATATAGAAGTATTTCAAATCCTTCATGATATGATGTAGAGATTGAAAATGACGATAAGATAAAGCAAACTCTCTTCTCGCATTTCCAGTTGAATCTTTGAAATAGACGTTTCGATCATGATCCGTTTCAATACGTTGTAGGGAATCTAATTTCCAACTCATGGTGCGTGGTAGTCATGTCTGATTAAGATTTGCATAGTAGAGCGATGAACTCACGACGAATAAATGTCATGATGGAGCGATGTATGTATCTTCTATACTTCTCCCAATTGTATTTGCGAAATGAGAAACAGTTTTGGATTTCATTGTTGCGACGTTGAAGCCAAACTTGATCACCCAAGGAGATGAATCTTAATGTTTCAAAATATTCAAAATCCCTCATGATATCATTGAGGTTGACAAATTGTCGCCATGTTAATGTAATACCTCTTGATGAATGACCATGAGAATTTTTGAACTGTACGTTTCCATCACGATCAACTCTGATATATTGTAGAGAGTCCAAAATCCAAGTCTTCATGATGTTATGCAAAGTCGCAGATAAGCAATATAAAAATGTCGTTTTATCATATTTTGCTTAGCAATGCGGCTACAAAGAGATTTGCTAGTAATCGAGCCGCACTCTTTTCTACTCCCATTGATCATACACAACAGCTAAATGGAAATTGGGAAGTGGGTGTCACTCAACTTGTTTATAGCAACTGTGTCTATACTTTTGATCATGAGGTGATGACTATTAATATGAGACGCACAGCTGCTTAACAATGTGAAAAGGGTTGCCGAGTATACATTCCACAGTGGCCAAAGAAAGATCTCTTATCATGTAAAAAGTTTATATATGATTTCTTGAATAAAGCGAGTAAACATATTGTCCAATTTACTCCGCACAATGATGATCATAATTATGTACATCATGTAGTTGAGAAAGATTGGATTGTTGGTTTAAGTCCAAGTTCAAGAAATCATTTAGGTTACCTCGCTAGCGCCTTAACAAGCTATGATAATTTTAATGTAAATTACCACATAAGTGGTCATAAACAGTTAATATATCGAGAGGAAGCTTATTATGTAGATCTTATTCCAAGAAATGAGAAGACGTTGGTGAAGAAGATTGTGATTAAGCCAATAAAGACAAACATGACTCCTGAAACATTATTGAAGAAATTTAATTATCTCCTTCGAGTTGATGGTAAACAAGTGGCAACATTGACTTATATCAAATCATCTAATCATATTGCAATAAGTAAATTAAATGATGATGATCTAGTATTAGTTTGTTCAAAAGATATTCATCAGTTCTTACGACATCATTCTGCAGCTGTTCATGGAAAATTTGATATGCAACATTTACCATGCGAAAGGTCAAATCAATTTGATACAGAATGGACCGTATCTTTATACAGAAAGTGTGTAGAGCCTTTAGGTGGTATCTTACATGAAACAAGAGTTTTGATGCCTCGCATTATTACTTCGGTTAAATTGGTTGTAGATTATTTAAATGAAGTGATTAATGAGCAACATATTTCATTTTCTGAAAAAGAAGGTGTTTTGTCTCTCACTATAAGTGGAAAAGGTATTGAACTAATTATGGATAAAACTCTAATGGACATTTTGGGTTTTGATCAAAATATCTTTAAAAGTGGTACTGTAACCAAAGCTAGCGCAGACATGTCGCTATCGCGTCGTATTAACTATTTTCAGATATATTCCAATATTGGTGAAGATGTACGTGTGGGAGATGTTGAAACTCCATTGCTAGCAATGATACCATACCAGACAAAAAGCTGCAGTATTTTATCTGAGCATACTTTCAAGAAAGTGCATTATACAAAGCTGAAATCAAACTACATCCCACAAATTGATATTGCAATTTATGACGATGCTGGGGCGTTGATTCCTTTTCATAAAGATGCTGTGACAAGTATCACACTCCATTTCCGAATGAAGAGTTAATGCAAAAGTATGCTAATATATTTTTCCAATGTGAATAATATGAAAAGTGAAAATAAGGACTCGTTTCTAATCTACTTACCCAGTAATGCTTCTATGAATAAATTTCCCAAAAATAAACCATCAGAATATCGAGTAGAATTAAATCGCCCACTACATTTAGAAGGTGAATGGGAGGTTGGCGTTTCTAGTATTTGCTATGATAGCAATATTCAGAATGTGAATGATTTGGAAGAAATGATATTGACTCCTCACACCCATGATGGAATAACATTGAATAATGCATTCCAGTTCCCATACAATTTAACATCAGATGGAAAGTGGAACTATGAATGGATTCAGATAAAATCAGATTATTATGGTCCATTTGGGAATGAGAAAATTATTAAGGCGTTCAATAGTGGTAATACTTCCATCATGAAGAATAAAAATCAGAAAGCTTATGAGTTTACTATCTATCATTGGAGTGGGAGACAGTTCCTTCGCTTTCATTCTTTTACTAAAGGTCTTACACTGAGGTTGGATAATGAATTCTATCCACATCTCGGTTTTGGCCATGGACTACATCTAACGTCAATTGCTACTGCAAATGTTAAAAAAGTTTATTCAAATCGAATCAACAAATTTCATTATAAATTTAAAATATTTGATGAAGATGTTGTAGAATGCGAAGAACGCATCATTTTGAAAAAGCGTGGTGTTCAACCTTTATCACTTATTGAGTTAGTAAAACGATGGAATGAGACTGTGGGTAAGAAGTATGGAGAGAAAATTATGGCGGACAAAAATAAGTTGGTTATTCAGAAATATAATGACAAACTTACAGTTTATTTCTCTCCAACCTTGCGTCATTTTGTAAGACATTATACACCTATTATTGGAAGCGGTCTGGTGTATGCTTCTCATGAATATCACACTAAAGCTGATTCAGTTAATGATGAATGGTGGGTTGACATCTATGGTGATCGCATCAAGAAACTTTACCAGTCTTATCAAGAATCTAAAGTTGCTATCAATATAATGCCGCGTCTATATCATACAGTTGAAAGCTTCATTCATGTAGTAAATCCTTATATACAACAGAAGTTGAAGCATGTGATGAAAAGTAAATATGATGTAAAGACACACCACATTTCGTTTTCAATTGAAAATCAACGCGTTGTTCTGAAACTGGGTGATGACATTCAATGTCAATTGAATAAAAATTTGAAAAAACTCTTTGGTTTTTCAATGCTACAAACTGTGTTTACTGCTGCGCATACGATTGGTATAGAAACACCAATGACACTTGATAAACATGAACAGCACCTTTACATTCAAAGTGATTTGATTCTACCTATTTCTGTTGGTGAGAAAAAAGAATACATTTTACGCGATTTCATTCATGATAAAGACGCTTCATATGGAATAGTCGAGAAGATTTTTGAATCTATTTTCTATCATCCCGTCGTCAAACAAACTATACCCTCTATTGCTATCAAAATTACCAATGGTTTACAAGAGTGCATCCATGTGAAAGATACTAAATCCCTCGTAACTTTAGTGTTTCGGAAAACAAAGTGAAGTCATTGTGATATGTTTATTGAAATAAAAATATGTATATGAAAAAGTCTCTTCACAGATATAGGGGGAATGAGCTGACTGTAGGCATATATTCACAAGGAAGAAACGATCTCATGCGATACATAAATACATACATACATACAAATACATACGATACATATGTGGTGTGATCCAAAATGTCCCGGACTAACCTACTTGCAGATAACCTGTGATAACGAATACTACTTCAGATGTAAATTTAGGTCTTTAAGGCATGAGAAATATGGTCGCCGAAATTTTTCCGGTCAGTTTTCTATTTTTTCAAAATTTTCAAACATTTTTGTCTGAATTTCAAGATTTTCCTATAAATTCTAGCGATTTAGAATTAATATATTTAGATTAACTTGACAGTTAAGCTATCACTAATAACCTGACTAATAATTAACGGAAAAACAAATGTTTTGTTCCAGAAAACAGTTTACTTTTCAATGTATGAGCCGTTAGCATTCGTCACTTTTTGCCAACGAAGTCTCAATTCACAAAAAGCTTTATGAAAAAATTCCGGTGTCAAAGAATCAAAAAACTCAGTAACTGCATCCCGCAGTTCAACTGGCGATTCAAAATGGTGTCCACGAAGATGCTTTTTGAGGAATCTAAACAGATAGAAGTCACTTGGGGCCAAGTCAGGTGAATAAGGAGGATGGCTCAATAGTTGAAATCCGTTTCTCGTTAAGGCATTGGTTGTCTCCTGCGAGGTGTGAATCGGAGCATTGTCATGAAGCAAGTAGAGGGGAATGTTTCGTGGCTTTCTTATTTTCTTCCTCGCTTCAGATAACAGATTGGAATAATATTCGCTATTGATTCTTACTCCTTTATCCGCAAAGTCAACCAGTTGGATTCCCGAAGCGTTCCAAAAGACCGTCAGCATCAACGACCGGCGATGTGATGTTCCGGATCGCATTTTCAAAGGGGCAGACTCGCCTGATTTTCGCCACTCTGCAGATTCTCGCTTACTTTGAGGCAGATACAAACTTAAAGGTGTTTCATCCTCTGTAAGGATGCAGTTCAGAAACTGATCTCCGTGCATTTCGAGGAGATCCAAATTTGACTGTGCCGCCAGAAGTCTGTTCTCCTTCATTTCAGGTGACAGAAACTTCGGTACGAAACGTGATGCCAGTTTGCGATATCCAAGTCTTTCGATGATGTCATGACAGGAGTGATAACTGATTCGCAACTCTCTTGACAACTCACGGATGGTTATCCTTCTGTGTGCTGTAATCACTTCATCGCACTGACTCGATTTCTCTTCCGGAATCTCCTGCGGCCGACCAACAGTTGAAAAATCTTGCTCCACAGATTGTCTTCCGCGTTTAAATTCGCTTATCCAGAAATAAGCAGTAGTTCTCGATGGAGCTTTGCTTCCATATGCCAGGCTTAATTCCTTTAGAATGTCACCATTAGCGAAGCCGCGGATCAGGAGGTATCGTATCACACTGCGATATTCGACTGAAGACACGCTTGTCACATCCATCATGAAAACTGATAGAACAAAGAACCATCGTTGACACGGATTTCTTAATGAATGCGTGCTGAATGAACTTCACTGATTGATATCGTAACACATGAAGCAATTAACAAAAGACGTGCAATATTCATGGCAAAGATATCCGTCAAATAAGGTACAAATCAAAATCAATCTAACTATAACAATAAGACAAATCGGATCTCGATCAATTCAGAAAATACAGAAATTCATGTTAAAATGTAAAATATTTTTTAAAAATAGAAAACTGACCGGAAAAATTTCGGCGACCATATTTCTCATGCCTTAAAGACCTAAATTTACATCTGAAGTAGTAATCGTTATCACAGGTTATCTGCAAGTAGGTTAGTCCGGGACATTTTGGATCACACCACGTACATATCTACAAAAAGCAACATCAAAATACTGAGTTAAAGTTGATTATGTCAATACATCTCCCGAATGTGGTAGCGTGAGTTTTATTCTTTTGGGTGGAGGTATGTTTGTGTCAGGATGTCCATGTGGAAGAGATGTGTTATGTCCTATCCAACACCTCTTATCTTCCCATGCTGAAAGTGCTCGTTTCTTGAACGTGTGCGTTTTCACAGTATGAACTTGAGATTTTAAGATTGTCATATTGACAAGCGTTATAGTTTTATTTTTATAGGTCTTCTTATAGGACCGATGTTTCATTTTGTGAACAATGGATTTTGATATACTTTTAGCACGCTTAATACTATCTGCACATTCTTTTAATTTCATGGAATACATTTTAGGACGGAGGAGAATCATTTCATCTACTTCCTTTCCTGCTGTTTCATCCTTAAAACAACCAAGTTTGGCTTTATTCTGTATGGAATAGAGTGGATGAGTGGGATTGTAGTTAGATGTGTCGAAATATTTTTCTAATGACTTGCCTACTTCATTAAAATTTAAATCTTTTTCAGTGGTAATTCCTAAAAAGAAACTATCTGTATCACCACCCAGCAAGCGAACCTCTTTCACGAGAGGGCATGGTTTTAATATTTTGTAGAAGAGTTGATACATTTCAAGCTTGGAATAATCTAAAACGGCTTGCCCAATATAGATGGGTTTGCACAACTCAACTTCTGATTTTATCATTTTAACACCTACAAATCCTCATCGATGATGTCTCTATCAATGAAAAGAGGTGATGAGGTCAATTTGTGATATTTTTGTTCATCAACGGCTAGTTTGTAGTTCATACGTTTTCTAACATCCTCCATGGTCTTTCCGAAAAGACTGTTATTCTTATATTTATAAAAATCCTTTTCAAAATTATTTTGGGCGAGTGCACGTTTTTGACTGTTACTATCTATGTAGGGTTTGAGGAAGGCTTTCTGTCTAAATTTGATAATGCGGTGAACTGACTTTAGAAGCATGCCCATTTCTAAATAGAATTTTAGTATGCAGAAGTGTACGAGATAATTTTTCTTATCATATTGGGTGAGTAAAAGTTTGCGACATGGTTTGTACCTTGGCTGTCCACACTCTGTTAAGTTATTATGAAATTGTGACATGAATGGTGAAAACATATCTTCAGTCACTTCACCAGATTCAGGTGCGACTGGGAAATCAGCAGTTTTATTTTTAATGCTATTTGGATAAATCAAATCCACTTCAAAATAATATCCCCAATCACCTTCATCTGGAATCTTCATTATGTTTGAAGGGTTGGAGTAATACTCAAGCTCATCCTGATTTAACCAACTAAACTCGGAATGAGGTAGTGGTTTAGACAGTGAACTGCCATATAAATTATTTTGGTCATAGTACTTTAGGTGGATATGATCATCACCTACTGTTTCAGATTTTATATGATGTTTATTTACAAATGTGAGACCACCGCGTATTCCGCGCTCAAATATATTATACATCTCCGGGTCTTGTAAGAGATAAATGGTCTCACCAGTCATTTTAAAGGCTGATTTAAAGGACATGGCTGGTAGACTGACAAAGTGGACAGGATCTAATTTGTCTTCTTCTAATGCCACTCGTCGAAATTCCTGAAAGACATCAGCCAGCAAAATGACATCTAATTCTAAGTAAGCGATCATATAATCGCCAAACGTTTTACAATCAAATTTTAACCATGCCTCTTGAGCATGTTCATAATCTTCTACTGGACAATCTTCACCCATCAAATCGTTTTGGAATTTGTCAATGGAAGGAAGGGTTGTTTCATTTAGTTTAGACATTGAGCTAAAATACGCATAAGGAAAGACTCCTTTGCGAGTGATTATTTCATCCGTTAAGTTTGGATAGTGTTTCTTCAAAGTTTGACTATGGGGAAGAAACTTGAGATTACGAACGAGAGAAGCTAGTGACGCTGACATGAATTGGAATGAATCTAAAAATTTTATTTCGAAGAAGACTGTCTTATTTTCTATAGTTTTATCTACTGGTACTTTTGCTGCCATTGCCATGAATTTTTCTCTCGTTTGCGCTATTACATTAAACTGCCACGATTTAATCTGGCTCAACCCTCCTTTTATGAGCATATGACTGTCATAGCCCTTAAAGTTATGAAAAATGACGGGTAGTACACGACGTCTCAACCTAAGTGAAAAGTTACATTTGGAGCAGAGTGCGTTTCTAAATTTACCAGTGATGTGATCATGATCACGCACTTTCTTAATTTTATCGTCATCAAACGTTTTATGACATTTAGGACAGGATGTGCAACTTTCAAATTTTGGTTTGTCTTCATCTGACATATGTAGTGACTTACGCTGCAATTGGGAATCATATGATTGTTGAAATTTAGCAGCTTTATCGAGAAATTCTAGAAATTTTGAAATGCAATCTTCACCTTGCCAAGTATGCATTTTGTTTTGTCTATTCCTAAAGTGGTCATGCCATACTTCATAGCAGGATATGGCTGCTGGCTTGTGGATGATATCATCAATGTAGCATTCTATGTCTGCGTAAATGACACGCAGGGGACTTAATTCGTCACCATTATCCCTATGTGAAAATATTTTATCTTTGGGCATGCGTTCCATTTGTAATTTACCTCGCTTGCACCATTCATAGTGAGTTTCAAATTTATCTTTATTCCAAAAGGAGCGGATGCAGCGGTCGCATACAAAATGTTCACCTCTTTTAGAGTGCCCCAAGTGAGTGTACAAGCGAGAGATTTTGGGAATACCACAGTAGTGCCATTCCTCGCTATCATCTTGTTTTACTAATAAGAGGTTGACTACACGTTCATAACAAGTTGAACGTGAATTATAGCGGGCACCCTTCAACCCCTTCTCCCACACGTGAACGACAATTTTAATCTTATTATGTTTTTCGAACGTTTCTACATCTTTGATTTTCATGTTGTTACTATCACAACCTTCAAAGTCTAGTTCATCCTCCCACTGTCTATAGCTATAGGTATGATTTCGATTCGCGTTGATATCATTATAGTGAAGGATGGATAGGACTGCATATTTGAAACACTGTGATTTACAATCGACATTGATGACAGCTTTCTTATTATACAACGTTTTTGGTAGTTTAAATGTGCCTCGAGCTGCATGACTTTCTAATAGGGAAATTTTGAATATGGCTGAGTCCACACCATCAAAAATGAGAGCGCTGTCGCGTTGATTGAATTTATCTACATTTGATTTTAAACATTGAATGTGAAAATTTAGCCAAGACTCGCAGTCTACAACTTCAGTTGCGGAAGAGGAAGGAACATGAAACTGTATTCTCTCCGTCACTTGACCCGTTTGAAAATCTATCTTAATATATTTTAGTTTAAGGTAGATGAGCGCCTTCATTCTAAAATTGTCTAAATTGTTGAAGAGCGCTTCGATAATGTTAGAACTTTGAAGGAGCCACTCAGGAGAATCTACTATTTGAGTATTGGACTCCATGCAGTAGTCGCGTACTAAATTATTATGTGAAACATTAATGAGGGAGATGGTAGAGTTACCGTTGGTGTAGTGATCATTTGCATGCGTGTGTTGAAGTCTGTGCGAAGATCGCTGAAAGTGACTATCAAAAGAAAGAGGGCACAAATCGCAAGGAAAGGAGATGTCATCGTCAGAATCAACTTCAGCTCCGGAGATTGACGCCGCTTTGCGTTGACACACACGATGTTTGATGTGTCGAAGGAGACTGTGCTTCCTTGTAAACATATGTCCGCAGTCGGCACATTCCCACTCGTTGCCTTGTCGCGAGAGTCCTGAGCTGGAACTCACATCACCTGAAAGAGAAATCATTCTATCATCTCTGTTCAAGTCTCAGTGTATTGTTACAACCTACTTTGACTCAACAACTCTAAACTTTCCTCGAGAAGGGAGGGCGTTGGTGATGAAGTTGATGCCTCAAATTGAGGACGATGCTATTAGCCACACGTTTGAGGGAGATGAGTGAAGAAATTTTCAACTTACCATTTCAACGAAATCGAGTTTAAGGTTGATGCTTCAACAAGATAGAGACCTCACGAGAGAGCAGTTCAATTGTACGCCTCAAATATAGAATTCGCCAGAGAACACTTCACTTATATGTCACAAAGACAGACTGAAATAACACGAATGTCACTTTACATATATACTTTCGTATTCATCATTCATTGGCTATTCATTCTGACTTGTTGCTTGTTGATACTTAAGAATTAGAAAACATTTCAAAGTTATTATTCACAGTCAACATGACAAGCCTTCCGACAACACCAAACACAAAATTCTCTTCTCCATCCTCAACACCAAAGGCGCTCGTTGCACCAAACGCTCCAACGAAGGGGAAGGTAGAGAAGGTGTACCGACTGGACAATATCAGAAAGTTGTCATTACCAGCGGACAACGAAGAGAGTGTATGTGAGAAGGAGTGTCTCGACTTAACAGGCGTGAGGTGGAAGTATCTCCAGTACGATACTGGCGATGTGATGGAGATCACCAGCACCAAATTCCTCCACCAATTATGGGAGTGGTACACCCCTAACTCCCAGCCACGAACTATGGCGGAGTGGGAGTACATCGACAAAGTGAAGCTCGCAGTGGAAGAACGATTAAAGCAAGTGAACTGTTTTTGTTATCTATGTGAAGCCAGACTCTGGGACGATATTGACGATGAAGACCTTTTGAAATACATGCCATAATAAATTTTTATTTCGTATTATCTTTGCTTTCATACTGACTTACTTGAACGGGGCTTCAGTGGATGATTTAACCATGTATACTTTTTCATTTGGAAATAGTAGCACGCTTAGTCTAACTTGTAAATCTTAAAACATTTCATATGGGCGATGATGATAGTTGAAATAGTGTTAAATAAAATTAAGATAGCTTACACTTCTGATACAGGGATAGCAATCGACTGCGATCCATGTGTAAAGAGCTTGTTAGACTACGGATGGGTTTAAGTGGATGATTTAACCATGTATACTTTTTCATTTGGAAATAGTAGCACGCTTAGTCTAACTTGTAAATCTTAAAACATTTCATATGGGCGATGATGATAGTTGAAATAGTGTCAAATAAAATTAAGATAGCTTACACTTCTGATACAGGGATAGCAATCGACTGCGATCCATGTGTAAAGAGCTTGTTAGACTGCGGAAGAGAGAAGTGTGTTATGTTGCGTGTGGCGCGTGAGTGTCCTCCCATTTCATTCCATTCATCAATTCGTCTCATTGATAGAGACAGGTAGAACTCATGGTTCTCATAACGTATGCAATGGAAAGTTTTAGGCAACCTTCGACAGTTGGCTAAATGTCGCCCTGACGCGAATGCATACTACGTTGAGACAGAGGCAATCACTTGCAAACATGACGCAGAGAGGTTAAAAAAGATTGACCATTGCCGAATGTCCCTTGCGGTATACATAGCTACGGGTTTCACCGCCGCCCTTTACAGGAACGCCCGTCGAAAGGAAGTATTACACCGAACTTCATTTGCAACGTTCAAGTTGACTGATAGCAGATTCAACTTAATGATAGTATTCGCCAGTCCGAAGACTGCCCAGGGCAAACCGCGTGGAGGTTCTATCATGTCTTGCCCCTAGGTGGCCCTTAAGAGAGCCGATGGTTCGTTCTCGTGAGTGAATTGATGGGGTGGTGAAGGCGGGCAAAGATCTGCAATGAAAATGATATGTATTAGAATAGGATATACTATCTTATTTACTTTTCACTTACCAAGTTAGCCATCCTTTGGCAGTCTCGCGCGCTTCCGAATAGAGAATTTGTGGAGATGGCCGCGCATTCTCAAGCTGGCATGTAGGCATTTTTTCGTCGGATGGCCGTTATAGCAAATTATTGACTCGTCCAGATTTTGATTGACGAGTACTTCGCCGTCCAAATGATTATCCCGAATAGGGATGTGAAACTCAAACAACCTATCCTCATTCACACGATTCCACTCATCCCTCATGCGCTCCAACTTCTCAAACGCCTGCCTCTCATCACCCCGCCGAGCCACAGTCCTCTACAACTCAACATTCCTCGCTCTCAACACACTCATCTCCTTCATAATCTCCTCAAACTTCGCTTCTGCATCTCTCATTCTTCTCTCCGCAGCACTCGCCCTCTTCTCACAGTCATCATTCTTCTCTTCCAACTCTCGCGTCTTATTCTTCAAATCAGTCACACTACGCCTCATTCGAATATTCTCATCCGCTACCTCCTTCGACTTCAGTTCCTTCTTTTTCAACTCATCCAACTCCTTCACAACTTCATCCTTCACCTTCTTCAAACTCTCATACTTATTTACCAACAAATCATGCGCCATCTGCTGCGACACATGCTATTTCTCTTCATCCTTCAACCACCTCGCCGACTGCATACGAATCCCACCACTCTTCACTTTTGGGGAAGATGAGCTCTTCGGGGGGTCGGTGATGACAATGTTTGACACCTCCGACGACGAAGAGCTCAACTTCCTCACACGCTTCCTCACACGCTCCCTATCTAAATCCACATCATCCTCATCATCACTCTCAAGCACTCTCTTTCGCCCAATCTCAGCCTCCAACGACGCAACTGCTCTCGCCAACTCATCATTCTCAACAACATTCTCAACCTTACCCTCTCGCTCTATCGCCAACATTCGCTCCCTCTCTTCAACAATCAACTGCGTGAATCGCAAGTCATTCACCAAACCTCCACTACAGTCACCATGCAATCTGTAAAAACGCGCCTCATCCTCATCACCCTTCAACACTCTACACTTCACACACGCAACCCTATTCAGGATAATCATGTGGTCGGTGCCCGCCTTCTTGACATGAGCCTTGGCGTCCGCACTGCGATTTATTCGCCCACAGGTACACATTTTAATATGGAATTTGCGGTTCTTATCGTTAGCCATGCCTGAGATTTCTTGTTAACTGTAAGATAATGAAATTTGTATAAGTTTGGAATCATGTAGTACAGTCATATTCGTAAAGCATTACACTTAGTCAGGAATGATAGATTTGAGTATAGTGAGTGGCACTCGATCCCGTCGACAGCCCGAAGGCCTTGTACTGATCACTAGGGAACTGAGAGATCTTCCCCGATACCCGATCTTTACAGCTGAAGACATCATTGTCACTGCCCCGAAGTGGTAACAGCAACGCCGAGTCAAAGGTAGTGATCAGTAGCTGGGATCTAACCCCTCAAAGCTGCCTTAGACTTAGTTAAATTTCAAATCTGATAGCAGATTTGAACTCAACATACTTGAAAACCTTGGTCTACATGTTAAAACTTTGAAAAAACTGAAAATTAAGAATTTTTAAAAAATTCCGCATTTTACTACTCATACTACTTTTAAAAAATTTTATCAGTAGTAAAGACACTATCAAACTCTATCATACAAACTTTGAAGTAAGAAGATAGCTTGCCTACTTCAAAAGATAGAGTCCTTTGAAACACCCGATATCGGGAGCTGAGAGCGACGATCGTCGCTTACCTCGTCTTTCGATGAACTGATCAGACTTACGTTGTCGGGGGTTTATATATGCTCGGAAGAAAACTTAAAATGGCTCTATCTCCCAAAGTATTCATCGTAGCGACATGCGGTTGTTGCAAACGATTCGTCTCATCATTCTCTATCATATGACACCTGAACCTTTCTCATATGACTACGGGAAGTCGGTCCGTCAGTACATGTCCATGTAACATGCCACAAATGAAAAAATTCCTAAGTGTGAGAGCTCCAGTGTGGTGAAAATTTTGAAAAATTTAAAACTTCCGAATTTCAACCTGGGACCTTCACCAAAACATTTTTCATCAAATTTCACTGACCTCCCCCCCTCCCCCCTCGTTAGGAGAAATTTGATGAAAAATGTTTTGGTGAAGGTCCCAGGTCGAAATGACACACTTTGGAAAATTTTCAAAATTTTACCCATACAAAGCCACTCTGACACAGGATTTTTTCAGGTGAGCTCCGACCTAAAATCTTAAATGGCGTCTCACATCTAAACGAAGACAGATATGAACAAGCCGTTTCTTTCACTGAATTTGTCTCACTCTTAGCTTTCAAACGAGCTATTGCACGACAAAATCCGTCCACCAGAAGCCAAGATCGAAGCGAGCTCTCCCGAGGGGGGGAGGTCAGTGAAATTTGATGAAAAATGTTTTCGTGAAGGTCCCAGGTCGAAATGACACACTTTGGAAAATTTTCAAAATTTTACCCATACAAAGCCACTCTGACACTTAGGATTTTTTCAGGTGAGCTCCGACCTAAAATTTTGTAACAGCTCTAACTTTTGAACGGCTGGTTCGATTGACTCGCGGCAAAAATGGCGTCGAGCAGTTTTTTCTCCTCTTTCAAACGAGTAGCTGTAAGACAAAATCCGTCCACTAGAACCAAAGTTAGAAGATTGCTGTCGGGGGGGGTCCGTGAAATTTGATGAAAAATGTTTTGGAGAGGGTCCCAGGTCGAAATGACACACTTTGGAAAATTTTCAAAATTTTACCCATACAAAGCCACTCTGACACTTAGGATTTTTTCAGGTAAGCTACAACAGTCCACCCTCCCAACCTGGCCGGCACACCACGCCAACCTGGACAGCACATCACCGCGCGCTATACGACCGCCAGCCAGAGGGGGGGACGTCAGCGAACCTTTCGGACTCACTTGGCTGGCACACCACGACACTCTGTCGTTCCAGGGGGGGGAGCCAGAGCGATATTCTCAGGGAACTGTTGGAATTATATACCACCGACGTTCAGTTTTTGTTTGACGGTGTCTTTTACAGGCGGCAGGTAAATGGCTGTGCCATGGGTAGTCGTCTTGGCCCCATATTTGCTGACATTTTCTTAGGATACTCGGAGAAGTTGTCTGCAGAGATCAGCACGAGTACTGATTTGTGTCCTAGATACGTTGATGATTGTTTTCTTATTGTCCTATCCTTTGAGACGGCAAAACAATTGTTGAGTGTTTTTAATTCTGTACATTCGCCCATTCAGTTTACATGAGTGAGTTTGAGCCAGTGGCGGGCGCGATTCGATTTTCGATTCGATTTTTGCGACTCAGCCCACCATTAATGGAAAATTGCGCGATTCTGAATATTTTTAGTTTCAGTGCTAATGAGTTCACAATTAGTCTATCTTGCATTATTTTTGATCTAAAAAATGTGACAATGTCCATCAAAATTGAGAGTGTGAGACACTACAGTCTATGAAGACTCAAATTATAACTACAACATGTCATATATTCTTTGTTCCGACGTGCAGGAAAAAATAAAAGTTTCAAGTCCTGTCCTTGCAATAACAACATGATTAGATTCCACTCAGCACGCCGTGACATGTTCCTAAAACCATTTTATGAATATCATAATGTCATCCTCTACTTTCGATTGTTTCACATTTAAATAATTGTCGTTTGCCAGACCATGCTGCAAGACAAGCCGTCGACGAAATTGCTTTACTGTTATGTCAACTCTTGTACATATTGGTCTCACAGACCTTGCAAAGGAGCCTGATTTTTAGTCTATTTCCTTAATTTATGTATTTCTGAATTTTGTTTTTGACAAATAAAAAACTTATTCTCTCCTCTAAATGTTTGGGAATGCATCATAGTAAATCAAAATACGTGCATATAAATCAGTCACAGAGAAGGCATGAAAAGTCTTGATTTTCTTGCAAATGTGATGTCACATATTGCAAAATACGCTATGCATGCACCAACAATGAAATATATTATCAAGATCTTTCATTTCCCAGTTTTATTATTTTCTGTTCCTTATCAATAACATTTTATCGAATATGCTAGTAGGTATTTGCCGCTTGTTCTATCAGTCTTGAAATATGGATAATTATGCGTCAATTAAATCAAGTCATTAGATTTATAACGTTTGCAAAACATCAGCAAATTTAATAGAAAAATGTCTTCAGACGTGAACAGTTTAAGCACAACAATTCCTTGTCAGCTGTAGACGGATTACGCCGTAGGCGGATATATCCGCCCTGCAATTTTCAATATTTTTCTCAATGTCAATTGTTCTTTTTTCTTATACAACCGATGCGCTGAGACACTGCTTGCCTTTGCATCGATCAAATGAGATGACAGTGAGTGCTGTACGTGTATGACGCACATCGATACATGCTGTATGATGTTATTTTCGTTGAACGTCTTCAAGGTCACTGCCAAACAATGATGGGCAAATAAGAATCGATTGTGAGCTTCGAGTGCAGCCTAAAGGGACATCATCAGGTGATTGTTATTATTCATAGACATGCCTCGTCGTCTAACCTCACAGGCGGCAATGGAGTTGATATTAGCAGCTGAGACTGAAACAGATTCAGATGAATCTGAAATCGACGACTCAGATCTCGACGACTCTGACATCGACAACTCTACATGTAATAATGATGGAGCTTCATCCGGCGAAGACTCAGACAATGCATTGCCATCGGTTAGAACTGCATCTGCCGCTTCTTCTCGTGATCTTACTTCAACGGACGATTGGACAGACGTAAAACTTCAGGACAGAGGTCCAAGGCTTTTACGTTATATCTCAGAGGACCCAAGCGGACCTAGGCATGTTGAGAATTGTGATAGAGCTATTGATTATTTCTGTCTGTTTTTCACGGATGAAATCATTCAATAGATTGTTGACGAAGTGAATCGATGCGCCGACGAAAAGATCAGTAACGTAGAGCTTCCTCCGCGATCAGGATTGAAAGACTGGAAAGCGACCGATTGAGAAGAGTTTACCCGATTCCTTGGAGTTCTTCTGAACATGGACATTGTTCGGCTTCCGTCTGTGCAAATGTATTGGACAACAAAATGGCAAGAAAATGTTCCATTTTTTCGTGACTCTATCTCACGCAATCGTTTCATGCTGTTGTATCAACGACTTTACATGTCTGTCACGCTCATCCTACGAATGCCGGTAGAGGAAATAAGATAAACCCGCTCCTCGAAAAGCTTGTGCGCAATTTTCAGCATCACTACGTTCCATTTCAAGAGCTCTCTGCTGAAGAATCAATGACAGGATACAAAGGAAGAATTTTATTACGTATGAAGAAGCCTACAAAGTGGGGAATATTGATGAGGACCGTTGCCTGTCCTCACACAGGATATTTACTGAATGCCTTGCTCTACTGTGGTCGTGATCCGAATCAGAACTTAGAAGAAGGTATTTCAAAGACGGGTCTAGCTATTATCGACTGGGTTACTCAATTTGCTAACCGTGGGCATCATATTTACAGTGACCGACTGTACAGTTCTGTGCCTCTGGTTGAAAATCTATACCAAAAAGGATTTCATTACACTGGAACCATCCAGTTGAATCGAGTCGGCATTCCACCAGAAGCAAAGAACGTTCGAGGTTTTAGACCTGGAGACATTTCAGCATTTCGCAAGGGGAATGTTCTTATTCTGAACTGGCGTGACAAAAGGACTGTTAGTATGATAAGTTCGTACAACAAAGGAAACGAAACTGTGACCGTTGACCTGCGAGGTCGCCAAGACCCTTTTTCCAAACCAGCAGTTATCGCTGACTATAACAAGCATATGTCTGGAGTTGACCTCCATGATCAGTTGAACAATTATTACGAAAGTTCACGAAAATCAGTGAAATGGTGGAAAAAAGTGTTCTTCTGGATTCTGGAAAGCTCTATCACAAACGCCTGGATTCTCAAACGCCTGAACAGCAGCAGTAACCGCGATAAAAATGTATCATTAGTGAACTTCAGAGAAGAACTGATTGAAGATTTGGTAGGATCAGAAGATCCGGAGGTCCCGAAGGAAAGGGGAATACCATCACAGACCGCACCTCTGGAGCGGCTGAATGGGAAATTCCATCCAATGACACAAAGAGAAAACCAAACTCGTGACTGTCGTGTATGCAGTGACCGAAAGAACGGACAAAGGAGGGAGTCCACGTTATTTTGTGAAACTTGTGCAGACAAGCCGGCCCTTCATCCTGGCCAATGCTTCACTAAGTGCCATACATGTGTGAAATTCCGCTGAATACGTATTGATCATGACGACATTTTGTATTTCGTCCCGTTTTGTAATAGCAAATTTATCGTTGTTATATTTAAACACTCGTTTTCTACTTTTAAAGTAATGGAAGAGTAGAAAAATAAATACGCACAGATTAGCAGATTAGCAAAATAAAATTCGGCACGGAAAGGGTTAAGCTATTTTGAGCAACTCCGAGCCGTGCTGATGAGCCCTTGTAGAAAGAAACACACAGCGTCTACTGCTGCCACGAAAGTTATGTCCTTGAATTGTTCAAGTCTGACCACATCTTTCTACATCTAGTCTATGCCCGCAGGCGGACTGGCACTCTGCAAATCTGTGTGATGTATAGTCTAGACGAGAGTGCAATTGTTACCGGGCTATGCTCATTATGCATATGAAATGCAAATCAGGCATTCATGTGTATTGTTATCAATGTTTTATATGATTTCAATATGGAGATTTCAAGGTATCAACGGTTTGTGGTTATACATGACCCCAGAAATAACAATGTAACCTAATAACAGATGGTGCATCGACCTCGTTTCTGGAGACTTTGGTTTGCTCGAGTGATGACTCCTATGGGAAGCCCACTGAGATGCATGGCCTGTTTTACAGATGAGTTTACAGTCTTGCTTGTTTGCCTGTTTTGTACATCGAATAGCCAAGATTCAGATGGAAATTATACCACTCCGTAGACCTCCGGTTGTTGGTCTGAACATGTAGCAGCACGTGCGCGTTTACATATAGCAACATAAAAAAATAAAAGTCAATTCAAATGGCCATCTTTAATATTTTCTTTTGGATCTACGCTTATAGACGCACCATGTGGCCCAAATTATCAACACCGACTTCGTTGAGGCTGTCTATCATGTGACTCTCCTTGCAAATGCTCGAGTGATAGTAGTGATTAGACCTGTTCCTTTTTCCTGTAAGAGAGAAGCGCCGTGTTGCTACGATAAAAACAAAGGAAGAACCTCTCTCTACCACGACCAACTTTCGCAACGACTAGAATTCCTCTACGATTCATAATGGATCTCATGCGATCATCTACGTACATAAAGGCATCATCAATAATACATGTACATATTATCAACAAGCTTCTTTTTCATCGGCGGTGTGAATTCCACGTTTAGGTCCTGCTTCCTCGTGAACTATATTTTGAGATCTGCGACGTCATGAAGTAATAGATGGCCGGTTCAGCCATTCCATATGATCAGCTACGACATATGATTGGAATATGTGAAGCTTAGTGGAAGCCTCTCACATCGGCGGATCAATCAGCATACCCACGGTGTCTCAGTCTGTGCATTGATTGTCCTCACACGTCACGTGCGTTGCATTTATCGAAGACCTGTGCGTTTTGTGTGAAAATTCAACTCAATCTACGGTAGCATCATCACGATGAAAGCAAATTTACTGAAAGCCTGAAATTTGAAGCAGAAACTCTCACAAGAATAGCTTTCTTCAATTCGATCAACTCAAAGTTTCAAAAATGATTTTGATCCATGGAATCTAGCAAATTTAAAAGATTCATGAACATGTAACGCTATGCGTTGCAGTGATTCGTTGCAATCATAGAATCAGTTATAAATTTGAAAAAGGTTGGCAACTTTCGTAGCAACTTTTTTGTTGGGCTTGTCATTTCATACTGATAAATGCAGTTTTGAAGACTCTGCAGTTGCCGGCACGTGTAGAATTATTTTATTTATACCTAGGTAGGCCCATTGGCCTACTTTCATTTTATCTCATGCAGGCCTAAATAGAAGTGTCATTTTGTGCGCTGGTTCATAATGAATGATCAAAATAATCAATGTTAATAGGACTACAGGCCGTTTTGAAGGACTACCTTGATAAAACTTGAATAATTTTCATGATTATACAAGTAGTAGGCCTATGAGCATAAAAGCATCATAGGCCTACTGTGACTTTCATACAATAATTGTGATGAACGCATTTTTACCCAGATTTGAATGTATTTAGATTAATATTACTATTTCAACCTATTTGATTTAAATTCGATCTGACAGATACAAATAGTGCAAATTGCTACCTTTCTGTATTTGGGGTCATATATGGCCCCAAACATAAACCAATTAGTTTTTAAGATTACCTTCGGTTTCAGAAACGCTTTTCAAATGAAATCATAGCGACTTTGTATTTGTCTAAAGAGTGACAAAGTCGCAACTGGCGAACTCTGAAGTGTGATCATTCTAGATTTTACATGCTTTTGAAAACGCCTTATTACTTAATAATATATGAACTTAATGATATAAGTATGAGTCGCATGAATCGTGTACCTGGTCTATGCGCACGTGTTTAACTCTATTGTATAAATTAATGCATTCCTGACGTGTGGGGCATCTCCCATAGAGATTTACTATTTCATGGGAATGAAAAATCGCGTCAAACGGCAAGCTCGTCAAGCGGTTAAGCTCATCAATCAAATTTCATTGAAGAGGCACATTGCATAAAATAAATCACACGATTCCTGGTCATTCAAGAATCGCTCGGTTAGTCGTGCGAAATCGATTATTGCACCCGCCACTGGTTTGAGCAAGATGACAAGTCACCATTTCTAGATGTGTATTACAAACGTCGTCTAGATGTGTCGGTCTGTTCTTCCGTTTACAGGAAAAGTACATGGACTGGATTGTACACCAGTTACTACAGCTTTGTGTCACGCAGCCATAAGGTTGGTCTGATTGGATCTTTAGGTTGTCGCGCTTACCGCCTGTGTTCGCATGATTCACTTGAATGTGAGTAAAATGTACTGAGGACTCTCTTGTTTCCAATGGTTATCTTCTACACATTATTCGTCGTTTTATGAAGCCTCCTATTGTGAAAGTTGATCCTGAGTTTAGTTCTGAAAAGAAATCTGTCATTTTGAAGTTGCCATTTATTGGTGACCAGGCTGCGGATTTTGTGAAACGGTCGTTCAAAAAGTGTTTGAATGTTTTTCCTATCACTGTTAATTGTTCGATACCAATCACATACGAAGGATGCACACCAAGATATTTTTTGGTATATTTTTGAATGTATTTGTATGCTTTTCGAATGATTTATGATGTTTATTTATAATGTATGATGTATGCTTTTCGAAGGCCTTTTGTCAATAAAGATCACACCAATCTTGCATGGTACTTACTATTGTTTTGTAAGTAGTGAGATAATGACATTTAAGAATCAAACTTACAATACTGAATTCGATTTCAATACATGTACGTCTAAGACATCTCATGAATAATCAATACGTGTTTAACCATCATCAATTATTTATTATGTAGTTTTGAAATTAAGCATATTATCAATCCGAAATAAAAACACATTATAATTCATGAACGTAAAATAGTTATGTTTAAGATTTATACGTCAACGTGGTTGCACGAAAGATATCGTTTGAATGAATTGATTCTAATCAACTTGGTTCATAAAGTAGAGGTAACCAAGCGTCTTGTTAATGTTACTAGGCAAGTAGCAACGACGACATAATCGTAGAGCATAAAATTCACAATAAATCTAATCTAGTAAATAGTGGAACTGGGTATGACATAAGTGTTCGCAATTGGTAAAACCCCAGCATGGCTGATGCTAGCCTTAAGACAAAAACGTCACTTCTTTTCAAATTGCCGAGATCTTTCGACCAGCACTGCCGTCCATCATCAGAGTCTTAACGCTAACATCAGTTATACTGGGGTTTTCACCAATTGCGAACAAATCTAATCTAGTTAAGTACCACACTATCAAAAAAATATATTCACGACTGGTATTACTGGAAAAATGTTGTTTGACAGTAGTATGTAATATAACTTTTTTTGCCATGTGAATTAAAGCTATTCATACTAAACACATACCAATGAGGACTAATTTGCATCGGGTCTCGTATATAAAACATAACAACAACTCGTATTTCATTGTAAAACAGCCAATCACAGATAGAATGGTTCGTATCGCTACATACCAATCACATGCGAAAGTAAGTGAGGTATCATATGAAAAACATATCAGATCTCTGTAAACCTACGAGAATCTTGTATCAAATGTAAATTTCAAATTGTATGTGATTTTGGTATATGTTTGTATGTAATTTTCGTATCCAGCGATTTGCAGTGTACTGTCAAACCTCGTGTTATCTTTGGGACTATGTCTGTTTTTGTTTCCTCTCCTAAAGACAAACTGTCTATTTCTGCCCACACTAATGTCATCTATGCTTTTTCGTGTGCTTGTGGAAGCAGGTACATTGGCAAAACCAGCAGATGTCTGCAGGACAGGATGAAGGAACATGTGCCCGCTTGGCTTCGTAAGGGAAATAAGTTGCCTCTCAGATCTGAAGTGAAGCCGTCTAGCGCAGTCACGCGTCACCTCAAAACTTGTGCAGTTGCTGATTTTTAGATGATGGAGTCGCATTTTAGTGCTTTATTTACTGTACATGATTTTTATCTGTTACGTATTTATGAAGCAATCAGTGTCAAATGCTTTTCTCCTGATCTCTGTGTCCAAAAGGTGGATTTACATTTTCCGCGGTGTTAGTTTCTTTCTTTTTGTTGCTCTATATTTGCCTGCTATCTTACAGTATTGGAGTCATGTAATTGGTATTCGTATCATTCCGTCATAGTGTCTTGTCTTCCTTCTCTGTGCTGTAGATTGAGCTGTAATCCAACACTTTGTCAGATCATGTGCATCAAGTTCTGTCACAACCGTGTGCGACATGAAATAGAACGGTTCGAAAGGCCTCGTCGTAAAGAAACTCAAGTTCTTATTTCTATACAAAATACCCAAATGGTCTCAATTTTTTTCATGATTAATATTGTAAGAATAAGATTTCTATATGCTCTTCAAACATAGGAAAAGGACATTTGATAAAGAAGAATTACGGAAATCAATGAATAAAAAATCTGGGAAATGGCGGGTCAAGGACCAGATATAGAGGTAACAGCTGTGTAACCAGTTCCGGTCGTTGTTAATGGTGGAAAAAAGAGCATTGTGGCAATGGGGAGACATTGTTGTTTCGTTTGCTGCACGATGTGCGATACAAAACATTGAGAATAGCATCTTATATAAAGCGCAATACACTGACATTTTATGTTTAGCTTCAAGATATACATTTATCTATGTATTGCAAATTGAGAGAGTACAATTTAGGATTAACCTTCAAGTGGAATTGAGTATCGCAAATCAGACAGCTACATAGCACATAGTGCAAATGGTGATCGTTGCATTAATTGAAGCTTACTTTGAGTCCGCAAGAAAATCTCGCTTTGAATACATTCAATTTTGAAAGAAGAGCGAATTGAAGCAAATAAATGTCATTACAGACCAAAGTGTGTAGATGCTAAGTGTACATGTATTGTGCAGCAATTTTCATGTAATTCTGAGCACATGGTTTAATCAGCAAGGAATCGCACCCTCCAGGATCTCGATGCGTTCCAGAGACAAGTGTGGATAGTCCTATCCTGAGTTAGCGGTTTGCTAGTGTGTAGTGAAAAAGTAGCGGCCGCGATAATTTGCTTGAAATGATATTGCTTGAACAGTGGGAGAGCGTTGAATGAGGAATGACATTTATGATTACAGATTGTGAACTGTTTGCATCAATTTGAAAATCTTGTCTTAATTGAACAGCTTTGTCAGCTTGCTCAGTCCTTGTAATTCATGATATCTCAATTAACTTAATTGAAATTAACGGTTTGAATGATA
>CAJQUW010015285.1:0-255270 GCA_907163375.1 Prostheceraeus crozeri
ATCTTCTCTGTGAAAAAATGCGATTTCTAAATTGGGCGATTTTCGTATTTTGAGCTCTGCTCAGCAAATACAATAACTGATACGAGTCTATTACAGCTCATTTTAAAGCTGAGGATGAAAGCTCTTGAATGATGTGCGGCACATTGTTGTGCTACACGATTGGAAGGCATGAGGATCGATTGAATTTCAATGAAATTTAGGTAGTCCATTTTTATGATCAGCTTGTAGAAAAGCCATTCTCATTGCATCCTTGTCGCTTGAACCGTGTTGAGAGAATGAAGAGAGAGATTAATGTCGTTTAGCAAGAGTTTGCCTTACTCTCTTATGGCACAGGCGATTCAATGGGGCAAATGCCGATTCCCAGATTCAAATCACTATTTTTGCTGTACAAAATCTTGCAGCCAATCGGGACAAAGCGGTAAAATCGATTCAGAAGTTGAAAGTGCATTCCCAGATCCGTGCAACGGTTGTGGGTCACTTCATCGACATGCATATATCAATGGTTTTGCATCACTTCATCGACAAGTCTTTTCGTCGACAAGGTCACTTCATCGACAGGTCTTTTCGTCGACAAGGTCACTTCATCGACAGGTCTTTTCGCTGACAAGGTCACTTCATCGACAAGTCTTTTCGCTGACAAGGTCACTTCATCGACAAGTCTTTTCGTCGACAAGGTCACTTCATCGACAAGTCTTTTCGTCGACAAGGTCACTTCATCGACAAGTCTTTTCGTCGACAAGGTCACTTCATCGACAAGGTCACTTCATCGACAAGTCTTTTCGTTGACAAGTCGTTTATATCAATGTCTATGTCCAGAGTCAGGAGACATTGGAGTCCCTGATAAAGCTCAAAGATGATGTCTATGAATTATTGAGTTAATTAATCTCTTTAACTATCTAATGATGCATTATGCCATTGAGCGAATATTATGTATCTGTCGATGAAATGACCCTGTCGACGAAGTGAACCACAACCCGTGCAACTCAGCAGGAAAGTGGAATAGTTGTGCAGTTTCGTGTGCATGTAGATTTTCTAAAAAGGGAAGTTGCTATATAATTAGTACTTCAATTTGAGTTATTTTCTCGAATCTCTTGTTTTAATTGACTTGAAAACCCATTCAGTTGGTCAGGCGCGACGCTTGGTTAGGGAACAGTATGGTTTGTGTAATTAAAGGAAGCAATTAGTGAATAGTGATTGGGAGTTTGTTGCTTATGATCAGCTGATCATTTCATATCGGCCTTGTCTGTCCCGTCATCATTGAATGAGTTGGTAACTCCTGTCGATCCATATATCGGCAACAGCGCCGCGAAGGAAATGCTGTTGTTTGTGAACAGGTGGACTGGAGACAAGCCTTCGTGTGGTGTGCAGAACAGATATTCGAAATCTTCTGACCTCAACCGAGATGACTCATCAAATGACTGAGAATGGGAATAAGACAAATTTAAAGTCTGTCGGTGAACGGTGACTGATCTTGATAAAACTTACATATTCCTGGAACTGATAACACCAGCATTCTTTAAAATCCGAACTTGAAAACTCCAGTGTTATTGCAACAAAAGTTGTTAGGCACTGACTAGTTTGCAGTTGACCGCTAAAGACATTGTTAAAAACATCGCGAAAGCATCGTGAAATCAGGAAAAAGTGTAAATTGAATAAAATTGCACAAATTGTTGACCGAATTCGAAAAAAATGACATCATTGAAAGCTCAACACGAGCCTGATTCAATGCTGATAATCTCAAATTTCTCTATTTATTCGACTGTAGGCATTGGTGAATAATTTGACCAAAAATTCATGCATCAAAGTCTGTTGACCACAACTGACCAGACACAACCTAAACGCTTTGACGAATTAAAGTGCTTGACATAACCCATCATATGGTACAGAGGTTACTGACATTGAGCATCTTCATCAATGAAAAAATCGTGTTAGATTTTTATAGCAACAATTTGTCGGTAAAACTTATTAGTATTGCATCTTTTTGTACTTTCAAAGAATCATAAAAACCGAGCATCATGATGAAGCTGACTTTCAACTTTCATTACAAAAATCCTGTCGTCTTCATGTTCAAATCCTGCATCAACGAAAACGTCTAATTTTTTTCATGAGGCCAAACGACCTCTATGGAACACAAGGTTTCATAATATGGTACATCGTTTATCAAAATTGAAACAGAGCTTCAGCACGAACATTACATTTGAAAATGGGTTAACTTTTTTGTGCAATTATTTTTGAAACTGTCTGAACAAAGCAAGATAATACTAAGAGATAACAAAAAGATAATATCTAAAGAAGCCATTATAATTTGTGGTGGGGTGTTAATTTCTATCATAGACGAAGTGCATACAAGTAGGCATCTTTCTGAAATTTCGTCAATTTGAGATGCTTCTTGTAAACATAGTACTTCTTGTAAACTTGTATTTGATTAACTTGCAAAAAGGAAGTAAATGCGATGGCAACACACCACCTCTTCTACCTCAAAGTTCACGTTTTTTAGTTGAGTATGTTTTTGATTTTTTGTCAGACATTTATTGAAGTATTGGATATCAGTATCCTTTAACGAACCAATGACTTGATGTTCGCATTGGAAATCAGAAATGCATTCATGTGATTAGAGCTGTAAATTTCCAAGCATAGCCTTGCTCCCCTGAATTATGCTCAGTCAAACATGCATTTCCCCTTCTTGAAACAACTTGGGATTATATTTTTTGTTAGCATTGTTCTCACACAACATTTTTTGTCGAATAATCATTGGAGCACATTAACAGTCAATTAACTTCAGTCTACACTTGGAATGAAACCAGAAGTTGTGATTTCTAGTTTGAGTGTTCAGGTTAGTGGTCGAAGCACAACTAGACGAGTACCTGCTGATGACTGGCGGACTGCAGCATTATGTTTTATATCCCTTACCTTAGCTTATCGTAGCTGAAGAAGTGGTCGATGTATTGCATCTCAAATGATGAACAAATGAAGAAATGTGGGATTACATGAAGTATCATAGACGGATTAAGAAACTGGCGATGACAAATTCAAGTGAAGAAATAGTATTTTCCATGTGTAGTCTTAGGTATAGTGTGTATAGTTTCATTGCTTTCGGTGTAGTAGAGTGTCATTGTAGTTCTATTGTTTACCTCCAGTATCCACTTTCCACTTATCCATTATTACCATTATCCACCATGTGTAGTGTCAGGTATACTCGTAGCATAGCATTTGTTCACTTGTAGTCGGTGTAGTAGCATCACTGTATTTCTATGTTCTACCTCCACTTTTCCAATTTTCATCCACCGGTCTCCTGTTGTTTTATAATATCCATTTTTGATGTCCTTAACATATGGTGACCATTGTCCTATTCTATTTCCACTACCAGCATCTGTAGTCGGTACAGTATATTAGACGTCTGTTTTGAACGTGTATGCGGCCGTGTTTGGAATCTATAGTATCAGTATATTAACAGTAAGAATGAGTAGTGTTACAAATCTTAAGATTTCCATTTTTACCACATATTGGGCCAAAGCTGATGAATTTTAATTCGTTGCCACGAGAAAGCTCCATTGAGTTCTTTTAAGAACTGATTAATCCAATGGTTACAGTAGCATTGCATTTATACACTTGCGGATTGGAGAACGTCATCAGTCCTCATTAGGACTACTTCAATTAAGAATTTGAATTAGTAAGCATAATGTTCTATTATAAATGGCTGCTGGGATGATTTTCATCATCGTATGAGAATTACAACTGTCGTCGTAGTGATTCACTTGGGAAATCAGGGTTTCAACGGGCCATCTGCTGTTTATTATCAGTAGTATAAAGGTATCATACACTACTTGCAAATCGGAATCGTAGTAGTGGGCATCTGATGGCTCTGGCACTGAAAATCCTTTTAGAGTTATGTGCACTGATGAAATAGGAACCATGAGATCTGTATAACTAGTGAAAGATAAACAGAAATACCTTTTTGAGATTAGTAAGAAGGATGGCCCACATGTAGGCATATTTCATGCAATGTGTAAATGAAATACAAGCACAAGTTCTTTGGTTTAGGCAATGGAAGTTGATGTTCTACATCGAATTGCCACAACAATCATTATCTGCGAATCGTACACGATAGATCACGGCACTTGTATGCTACATGGTTTGACTTTTCAATGTTTGATATTTTCCGCTGTCTTCTTTACTGAGTTGAGATGCATCCTTCAAAGACAGAGGAATGAAATGCAAAAAATGAGTGACGACTTGTATGATTTAAATCAGCTTAATGTTGAAGCGAAGCGGCTTGCAGACATTATCAAAGATATCACTGATGCAGCCTCGATTAGATTTTAATCGAGGTACACCTCTGAAAGATATAATCTTTGGATATCATGACCATCTGGAATTCTCATCAAGCCACATTAGAGAACAAGAAAAAATTGCCGCCCGATTAAAGGAATTCTGCCGATTGATGAAGAAAAGCAAAAGTTGACAAGACAAGAAGATTAATTGAATTCCATCACAGGTATCGACATACACCTAGGAGTTGAATATAATGCCAATTCTGCACTATTTTGTAAATGCATCTACATTCAGAACACATTTTGATGATAGCTCTGACTGTGTGACATTATCACATCATGTATTATTGACTCTAAATGCGAAAATCTCCTCATCGTCGTTAATAAACTGAAGAAATTGTTCTGTAAAAGTATCAAAAACATGCAAAATCGCAAAAAGAAGCAAACTTTGATGATATTTAAATTTGAAGTGAAAAATTGATGGCCATTGTAATTGCTTGAATTTTTTGCAAAAATCATCAAATAAACGGCTATGCTTACAAAAAATGACTCAAATTTGATGATGATTAAATTTAGGAAAAATGTCTAATAGGCATTACTCATCTATGATAGGGATTAGTGCATCGCCTGTAAATCGTAATGGCTTCTTTGGATGCTGCCTATTTTGTTCATGCGCCAAATAGCATCGGCATGGGAAAAAAGTCAACTGCTCCTATATCCATTTTTGCACAAAACATCAAAGCGTCCATTTTTTTCAATGATGAAATTTGGAAGGTTTGATTTTGAAGAGGAATAACTTCTGGATCAATGTTTCAATCTCTGAAATATTTCACACACAAAATTCAGCGAACTTCAATTTCACAACTGTTTTGGCATTGCATTAAAGGTGTTTGGTCAAAGAATGACGCTTAATTGAAAAACCAATTTCAAAGATGTCCACATCTGGGCATTTTGCGATCAAATTATAATCAAGATACTTGAAGTTCTGAGTTTCTCCATGCGTTTCAATTCGCCAAGTCTTTCCACAAAGGAAGGATATATTCAAATCATTAAGTTATGAGATTTTGCTTGAAATGTTTATTTGATTTATTTGAGTTGTCCTAGCAATAATAAAGTATCCAATTCAAGGTCCCTATGACGATCAAAATGAGAGGCACCCATCTTGTTAACATTGTGTGAACGTGATTATAATAGATAGAATCATGGGTAGTACATGACATTTCAGGGGTCTCCTCCATGAACAGAAAATAAGAACAGTTGACTGAGCAATGTCAGGTAAAATAGAGCGTAAAGTATGCATTTACATATTTATTCGTGTCTATACTGATGAAGTTCACTGAAAGGGATTTTGTATGGCTAGAAAGTGCGAATGAGAAGCCAATAGAACGGAGAAATTATCCGATTCATTGGAGATTATTCATAATGTTCCACTAAAGATACTGAATTTCCAAAGATCTACAAATGCAAAGATTGCATCTCTCTCTCTAATAGAGCACCTTTTTTCTACTATATTTACATCGTATCTTTATATTGGCCAACATGTGCGTCTTTAGCAATTAATGGATGCAACTTTTAAATACATCGAAATCGGCAGTCAATAATGCGCGTCTCTCAAATCATTAGCTATGAAGCGTAGTGCATCCACACGCTGTGTGTACATGCATACACACGTTGTATTCAAAAAACGGTCAGATATCTTGGAATTAATCAGATTTAGAAGTGGACTGTTGGCCAAGTGGATCACAAATTTCCGTTGTTCAGGCTTGTCCGATACACCAATATTATCAAGTGACGATTTTGGCAAATCATATAAATCGATTGTAGAATGTAAATACAGTACTTACGGCTATCCATACTTCGGGTTCACTACATCATAGACAGAACTTTGCATCGTTGTCAAAGATGTTCAGAGGCGGATTTTTGAGGGGCAAAGGCATTATTTTCTGTTGTTAGTAGTGTCATTTGAGTATACGGTCAATCTACAAACTGAAGGCGATATGCCAAAATGAAAATGATTAATGCCAGTAATTAAATCAAGATGAAATTTTATCATCCATGATTATGTATGTCAATTATCCAATTGTCGTTCAATATTTGTAGTCATTCTATTATGTCAATTAAATAGGTACAAAGTAATGTAACTCAACTAATGTAACATCACGTCCGTGGTCTTATAAGACTTCAATAGGAAATGAACTTATGCCAGTATACCTACGATACAGTAGGAACTTAACTTAATTGGATCGAATGAAGACACGACACGGTCAAAAAAATTCGAAGGATCCATGAAACGGAAGATACCAAAGTTAAACGACTACTCTTGTGAAGAATCCTATAAATAATTAGGTAATTAAAAGTCATGAACGAATAAATACAAATTAATAATAACTACATAGAGCAAAGTGTTTAAATATGTCAAGTGTGGAAACTCCCCATTACTCTAATGTATTTCTAGTGGCGACAAATCCGTCATCTTTTTTCGCCAAGATAATTTTCAGATATTTATATTCATCAACTGATCAATGAATGCATGTACAACTGGTCATCAATAAGAAAATGAAGTATTTCTAGATTCGATAAAAAGATTTTCAAATGTTCAGTGGGCAAACGTTTGTAAACACGTTCATATACAGTACGGTACATGAATGCAATCATAAGTCCCTCCTTAAATCATAGAGTGCTTTGAAGTCGTCTTTTAAGAACCTTAATAATCAATTAATTTCTATGCCAAATCAAATCTAACAATCTGACCATAGAAATGGATCATCATCTCATGTTTTTGTCTTCCAACGGACAACTATGTTATTTTTCACTACGTCATAAGTAGTAAGAAAGTGACAAACACCCGACCGGCGCGCCCCCTCCCCCTCCCCTCCCCCTCCCCCCTCTGGAACGACAGAGGTTGTGGTCTGTCGTGGTGTGCCGGCCAGGTTGGTTCACGTTCACAACATGTTCGCTGACTCCCCCCCCCCTCGAAAACGACAGAGTGTGAGACTCGGATGTGTTGGTCTCGTATGGGTTGACGTGGCCGACCGCCTAGGTTGACGTGGGCGACCGTCTAGGTTGACGTGGGCGACCGTCTAGGTTGGCGTGGTGGAATGGTGAAACGGACTTTAGATTCGTGATCAGCGTAAAATTCCGCATCGGTATGGTGAATTTGAAGTCAATCGGCGAGAAAAAATGTTTCTTCAAAATTTTGGCAGAGTTAAAATTTGGCACGTTTTGGTGTGTAGCGCCCAAACGAAGCATCGGATGAGAAAACGGAGGCCAGATTCGGATTCAGCGTGAAATTCTGCATCGGTATGGTGAATTTGAACGCCATCGGAGAGAAAAATTTTCGCTGACTCCCCCCCCCTCTGGACAGCTTGCTTCGATCTTGGCTTCCAGTGAACGGATTTTGTCGTGCCATAGCTCGTTTGAAAGCTAAGAGTGAGACAAATTCAGTGAAAGAATCGGCTTGTTCCTATCTGTCTTCGTTTAGATGTGAGACGCCATTTAAGATTTTGGGACATTGGCGAAAAACGACAGAGTTAGAATTTGGGACGTTTTGGGCTGTAGCTTCAAAACGAAGCATCGGATTGGAAAACGGATTTCAGATTTGGAATCAGCGTGAAATTCTCTATCTGTATGGTGAGTTTCAAGGCAATCGGCGAGAAAAAATTTTCAACATTTTTCGAAAAAATGACAGTTAGAATTTTTGCGATGGCTGCCTACTGTAGAGCCAAAACGAAGCATCGGATGGGAAAACGGAGGCCAGATTCGGATTCAGCGTCAAATTCTACATGGAAATGGTGTATTTCCAGCTCAATCGGAGAGAAAAAATTTTCGCTGACTCCCCCCCCCCTCTCTGGACAGCTTGCTTCGATCTTGGCTTCCAGTGGACGGATTTAGTCGTGCCATAGCTCGTTTGAAAGCTAAGAGTGAGACAAATTCACTGACAGAATCGGCTTGTTCCTATCTGTCTTCGTTTAGATGTGAGACGCCATTTAAGATTTTGGGACATTGTCGAAAAACGACAGAGTTAGAATTTGGGACGTTTTGGGCTCTAGCTTCAAAACGAAGCATCGGATGGGAAAACGGATTTCAGATTTGGAATCAGCGTGAAATTCTCTATCTGTATGGTGAGTTTCAAGTCAATCGGAGAGTTTTAAAGTCAATCGGCGAGAAAAATTTTCAACATTTTTCGGAAAAACGACAGAGTTAGAATTTTTGCGATGGCTGCCTACTGTAGAGTCAAAACGAAGCATCGGATGGGAAAACGGAGGCCAGATTCGGATTCAGCGTCAAATTCTACATGGAAATGGTGTATTTCCAGCTCAATCGGAGCACTAGAACCGGAGATAGACGGGATTTTTAGTGTTTGGATGATGGGTATTACGTCATCAGCTGATCGCCACACACTATATAAGCTGGGAACCGACAGAGACTTGTCATTCAGACGAGAGATTGCCAACGGTAAGTCGTCTCTCTGAGCTCCGATGATAGCTTCGGACATTCCAAATCCCGAGTTTCTGTAAGAAACCGACTTAGAAAATTTCATTGCTGATATCAGCTAAGGCGTCAGACTTAGAGGTTCGCCAGGAGATGGCCTTCGTCTCCAGGCCATAAAAGACTCCAAAACTTTAAAGGCTTGTAACTTTGCTTCTACAAGTCCGTTTGACTTGATTAAAAAAAGGTTCGGTCGCTATTGACCTGCCCTAAGTGATGGACTACTTATAAAATTTCATAAGTAGTGCTAAAAAGTTGAAAAATTTAAATTCACTAGTTTTGGAGGTTTTCTGGGGTTTTCGACCCTGCTGAAGTCAATGAAAGCATTTTTAATGATGTCTGAGCCAGTCTTCTCATGGTATAAGCGGCTTTTCACTGAAAGCGAGCAAGACACGGAGAGTTTTGCTGTAATATTCCACTGACAGGGTGTTCCTTCGGGACGGCGGACGATGCCGTAGTGATAAGTGTGGCAAGGGAATGTGTCATATTTGAGACCGTAACCGCTGGGACAACTCATGTCTCATGTTGGGCATTTGACACAGCTCTCAACGTAGCACTTTGAACGCCAATCGGTTGAGTCTTAGCTATCTTGTCATGGGTGGCCTCTAAACATCTCCATTGCAAAACGCTGGTGAATCAAGCTCTCTACGGCTTGCTATCAAGCTGATCAAAGCAATGACTTGGAATGTTTCCTCAAGGTTTTCAAGTATGCTGAGTTCAAATCTGCTATCAGATTTCAAATTTAACTAAGTCTAAGGCAGCTTTGAGGGGTTAGATCCCAGCTACTGTTCACTACCTTTGACTCGACGTTGCTGTTACCACTTCGGGGCAGTGACAATGATGTCTTCAGCTGTAAATAGCGGGTATCTGGGAAGATCTCTCACTTCCCTAGTGATCAGTAAAAGGCCTTCGGGCTGTTGACGGGATCGAGTGCCACTCACTACACTTAAATCTATCATTCCTCACTAAGTGTAAAATCATTGTTTTCCGTTTTTCGCTTCAGAAATGCCGAAATACAATAATATGAAGACCAGTTTCAAACTGTGTCAATGCCGGAAGGTATTCCGAGCTGACGCCTTCAAGAAGCACGCTTGCACTAACAAGAAACAGATAGGGGTCGCTCGCTACTATTGCGGAGCCCACAAAGTCAGTCGCTTAAGTGAGCGGCTGGAGGATTGGCACTCACAACACAGCGAGTGTCAAACAGGCGAAGTAGGCGAAGAAGAACGGAGTTCACTCTTCGCCACTGAGCTCCGCTCTTTGGAGCTACAATCTGCCAACCAGCAAGAACGGAGTTCACTCTTCACCACTGAGGCCACTGAGCTACAATCCGCCATTGAAGCGATTGCCGCTGTATCCTCACTTAGTAGCGAGAGCTCGCTGACCAGCAGCGATAGTGAGGAGGAGGAGGGAGAGCTACAGTCGCAACTTATCGAGGACGTCGACCTCGATCGCGAGACCCCTACAGCCGTAACTGCGAGTGGAATTGCAACACAATGTCGCAATTTTGTCAAGCGCCCGCCGGTGATCGCCGAACGGGATAGACTAAAGAAAGAGGTGGAGAAGTTGAAGGAGGAGGCCTTCTCATACAAGGCAAAGTATGAGGACCTAAAGAACGTGGCCGGAGAGATGAAGAAGGTGAAGGAGAGATTAAGCGAGCGGGATGGCGAGTTGGAGCAGGAGAGGCTCAAGACTCTCGAGGGGAAAGCCAGAGAAGAGGCTTTACTAGCAGAGAGGGAAAGTAGGGAGAAGGAGATACGAAGGTTGAAGGAGGAAGTGGAGAGACTCCGTGTGCAGATGGCTAAGGTGGTCGAGACGAACCACGAGCTGCACCGTTCGACGCAGCTGGTGGATCGCGATCGAAGGTTGCGTTCCAGTCGTCTGCACATCCCTATTAGAAAGGGGAGAGTAGCAGAAACTCCTCTCTTGTACGAGCGTGGAAGAGGGGAGAAATGCTACTCTCGGGTGAAGAAAGGGGTGGAGTGTCTACACTTCACCTTCGATCATCGTGATCCGATCTCGAATTTCCTTTATGAGGAAGCGTCCGAGAAGATCTGTAAGTAAAAATGACTAAATTAATATGTAAGATGATAACTCACTACTTCTTTCTTTACAGACATCCAAGAGAAGCGACCACCCGCCCCGTTGCCGGAGCCGCAGTCGAAACAGCAAGCCTGAGTCCCTACCACACACCCCGAGAACGAACCATCGGCTCTCTTAAGGGCCACCATGGGGCAAGACATGATAGAACCTCCTCGCGGTTTGCCCTGGGCAATCTTCGGACTGGCGAATACTATCATTAAGTTGAATCTGCTATCAGTCAACTTGAACGTTGCAAATGAAGTTCGGTGTAATACTTCCTTTCGACGGGCGTTCCTGTAAAGGGCGGCGGTGAAACCCGTAGCTATGTATACCGCAAGGGACATTCGGCAATGGTCAATCTTGTTAAACCTCTCTGCGTCATGTTTGCAAGTGATTGCCTCTGTCTCAACGTAGTATGCATTCGCGCCAGGGCGACATTTAGCCAACTGTCGAAGGTTGCCTAAAACTTTCCATTGCATACGTTATGAGAACCATGAGTTCTACCTGTCTCTATCAATGAGACGAATTGATGAATGGAATGAAATGGGAGGACACTCACGCGCCACACGCAACATAACACACTTCTCTCTTCCGTAGTCTAACAAGCTCTTTACACATGGATCGCAGTCGATTGCTATCCCTGTATCAGAAGTGTAAGCTATCTTAATTTTATTTGACACTATTTCATCTATCATCATCGTCCATATGAAATGTTTTAAGATTTACAAGTTAGACTAAGCGTTCTACTATTTGTAAATGAAAGATATAGTTTCACCAGTTTACAAGTTAAAAAATAAAGTTTCAATGGTGTATACGTTAGAAATAAAGTTTTAGCTGTTTGTATATCAAAATAAAGTTTCAATGGTGTATACGTTAGAAATAAAGTTTTAGCTGTTTGTATATCAAAATAAAGTTTCAAGAGTTTACAAGTTAGAAATAACGTTTCAATAGTGTATGCGTTAGAAATAAAGTTTCAGCTGTTTGTATATCAAAATAAAGTTTCAAGAGTTTACAAGTTAGAAATAAAGTTTCAATAGTGTGTATGTTAGAAATTAAGGTATAACTGTTTGTAAAAATAAGATCGCAAGATTTACTAGTTTACAAGTTAGACTAAGTGTAAATTAAAATAAAATTATAACTGTTCACGAGTTAAAGCGTTGATGCAACGATGAACAATTAATAAGCTGAAAAGTTTTAGATTCACTTTAACATTACCATATGTTTACAGATAGAAATGTATCACAGCAAAGCTACTTCATGAGTTAGTTTGCCAGGAGTGTATCATCTCAAACTTTTACTCCGTCGTTGAAATTTCATGACGACTTTTTGCTAAACGAAAGTTAACACTAGAGGAGCGTAGGGGTGGGTGGTATAAAATACGCCTACAGCACTGAGAGAGTTGGAGTGCATGAGCTATGTACATTCTTTTGACGATGAGAGGAGCGATTCAGCCGATGGCGCAGGTAGTTTCCCAGAGCATGGAGGACATTGTTTAGGTGACTCTAAGGGCGTATGTCGAGCTACCTTCAGTGATAGGCTTCCAACTCATGATGAATGATGATATGCTTACGACCTACATTCAACCATTGGTGTATGCCCACACCCTCCCCCACAACGAGCTTGTCTGCCACATTGTATTCATGAGTGTGGCTCAAAGTAGGAAATTGATTGATGAGACTTTGCTGAAATATCCAAGGCGCGTATTCAAGCATGGTCGCCTACTGTTGGAGTATTATTATCAATGGCGCGACGACACACATTTGCCCACCCGTGTTTTACCACACCTATCAACGGAAGAATACAATAGAGCTTTAGTCGAGACGGTGAAAGGAGACGATGAGCGCTAGCGGGCGAATGAAGCATCGGTGAGAGTGGAAATCAACTTGATTCTATTCTCCAATGAGGATTGTTGTCTAATGAGAATCAAGCATTCCTTTATAAATAGAGAGCCTTCCACACTGAGAATCATTCCATCGCTGAATCGTACAAGTGACGGACGCACATTCTCTCTCTCTACATCCCTGTTATATTATCCAACTAAAATGGTAAGTCGCTACTTTCCTCCCTCTCCTCCCTTGAACGTAAACTTGATAGAATCTTTTTTATTTTCAGGCATCTTCTACATCTACTACACTGACAGGACAAAATGGTGGTCAGACGTTACAAGGTTCGCTACAATCAGATCATCTACAGCTGAGACCAGTGGAAGAAACAACAAAGGTACATAATCCTACACCGCTACAGCGTAAATTTAAACAAGTCTTGCGTCATGAGGATCACAGCGTAGTACTGCGAACGGGAATGCTCCCTTCCACTGATGTGAAGATATTGAGCAATCAGTATGGGGATTACATACTCATCCCCGTGAGTCCATACATTCGCCACCAACTTGACATTATTGAAGAGTACGTGACATTAAATATGGACATTCCTACTCCTCTTGCTCAAGAGTGGAAAGCGAGAGATGAAAAGGATACTCCCTATAGAAAGATTTGGGATGGCAATCAAATTTGCCTACCATTATCACATTGGTGTAGTTATTATAAAAAGGATAGAGATCAATCAATACCCATCAGATGTGATGAGCTCGGAGAAGGTACTTGGGATATCATTTTCAAAGTGAATGGGCTATATTATGGTCAGCACAAGGATAACAAAATAGCCTCTCTCTCGATATACACTGAATCCATCATATATATTCCAAAGCCACCCAGCGTAGATGACATTATTGACGAAATCCTTAACAGCAGTGGTACGAAGCGCAAGTCGGAGAAGAATGCTGCATCAAAACGCAAATCAAAGAAGGAGAATTACTAGTCCTTTCCTAACTCTACCCTATGACAATTCGCTTATGTGCTTTGAGTGTCGTAGACGTGGTCTTATTAGATACATTTTACTTCTTCGTTGCCATCATATCATTTGTGTATTTTGTCGTGAAAAGCATCGATGTAATTCTTCATTTTGCAATATGTTATAGAACGTTTCCTTAGATATGTAATTTCCGTTTTAGGCTTCTATCATCATTTTTATGGATTGTGAGGGTGAACCTGTACAGGAGCTCAGTGCTATTGCTATGAACAATTGGTCATATCAGATTGTTAGTGTCTATCATCAACATGCCAACTGCGATCCCAATGTTGATCAATGGGCGAGAAAACACATTCATGGACTTAATCTGAAATATTTGCAAGACTATGGCTTTTCTTGTGAGAGTGCTCTTCTTATTGACTTTAAACGATGGTTAGCTACTTTCAATGTTATACGCATCTTTTGTAATAATCCTGGTAAGGAGAGGAAAGTATTTCCCAATCTAGTCATTAATGATATTTTGCTCCCACCTTGGGATAGTAGAGTGAATCAACACTATCATGAAGTCACGAAACGTTTTAAGGATTTGTGTGTTCCTATTTTGTCTGTTCGTTGTAGTAGCTACGTTCATAACCAATGCTTCTTTCCTCCTTACCTCAACACTGCCAAAGTCCTATATGGTTATCATTGCTCGCTATATGACAGTTACCAGCTGTATCTATTTTATCTGTTTCAAACCATTGATTTGTAATGCATGCTTGTTACAGTTATTCAATAAATGTTATTATGCGAAGAGTTGTTGTTGTTATCATGCGACGGATGGGTTAGATGAAGGGTGATCATATCTTTTTCAAAGGACTGTGGAACATTGATTTCCATGATGAGGATTATAACAGTTAGATTTGATGACGAATAAGATTTACTAGTTTGCAAGTTAGACTAAGCGTTCTATTATTTGTAAATGAAAGATATAGTTTCAATAGTTTACACGTTAAAAATAAAGTTTCAATAGTGTGTATGTTAAGAATAAAGTTCTATCTGTTTGTATGTTAGAAATAAAATGACGTTTCATCAGTTTACAAGTTAAGAATAAAGTTTTATCTGTTTGTATGTTAGAAATAAAACAAAGTTTCAACCGTTAACAAGTTAAAAATAAAGTTTCAATAGTTTACAAGTTAAAACTAATGTTTCAATAGTGCGTATGTTAAGAATATAGTTTTATCTGTTTCTATGTTAGAAATAAAATGAAGCTTCACCAGTTTACAAGTTAAGAATAAAGTTTTATCAGCTTGTATGTTAGAAATAAAATAAAGTTTCAAGAGTTTACAAGTTTCAACAGTGTATACGTTAGAAATAAAGTTTTAGCTGCTTGTATGTTAAAAATAAAATAAAGTTTCAACCGTTTACAAGTTAAAAATGAAGTTTCAATAGTGTATATGTTAAGAATAAAGTTCTATCTGTTTATATGTTAGAAATAAAAATGAAGGTTCACCAGTTTACAAGTTAAGAATAAAGTTTTATCTGCTTGTATGTCAGAAATGAAATAAAGTTTCACCAGTTTACAAGTTAAAAAATAAAGTTTCAATAGTGTGTATGTTAAGAATAAAGCTTTATCTGTTTGTATGTTAGAATTAAAAAACCGGTTTCAACCGTATACAAGTTAAAAATAAAGTTTCAATAGTTAACACGTGAAAAATAAAGTTTCAATAGTGTATATGTTAAGAATAAAGTTCTATCTGTTTGTATGTTAGACATAAAACAAAGTTTCAACCGTTAACAAGTTAAAAATAAAGTTTCAGATTAAAATAAAGTTTCAATAGTGTGTATGATGGAAATAAAGTTTAAGCGCTTTGTGCGTTAAAAATAAAGTTTCAACATTGTGTACGTTAAGAATAAAGTTCTATCTGTTTATATGTTAGAAATAAAAATGAAGGTTCATCAGTTTACAAGTTAAGAATAAAGTTTTATCTGCTTGTATGTCAGAAATGAAATAAAGTTTCACCAGTTTAAAAGTTAAGAATAAAGTTTCAATAGTGTGTTTGATAAGAATATAGTTCTATCTGTTTATATGTTAGAAATAAAATGAAGTTTCGTCAGTTTACAAGTTGAGAATACATTTTATCTGCTTGTATGTTAGAATTAAAACAAAGTTTCAACCGTTTACAGGTTAAAAATAAAGTTTCAATAGTTAACACGTTAAAAATAAAGTTTCAATAGTGTGTATGTTAAGAATAAAGTTCTATCTGTTTGTATGTTAGAAATAAAATGAAGTTTCATCAGTTTACAAGTTAAGAATAAAGTTTTATCTGTTTGTATGTTAGACATAAAACAAAGTTTCAACCGTTAACAAGTTAAAAATAAAGTTTCAATAGTTTACACGTTAAAACTAATGTTTCAATAGTGCGTATGTTAAGAATAAAGTTTTATCTGTTTCTATGTTAGAAATAAAATGAAGCTTCACCAGTTTACAAGTTAAGAATAAAGTTTTGTCAGCTTGTATGTTAGAAATAAAATGAAGTTTCAAGAGTTTACAAATTAAAAATAAAGTTTCAATAGTGTGTACGTTAGAAATAAAGTTTCAACCGTTTACAAGTTAAAAATAAAGTTTCAACAGTGTCTACGTTAGAAATAAAGTTTTATCTGTTTGTAAAGTACGATCGTAGGATTTACTAGTTTGCAAGTTAGACTCAGCATTCTACTAGTTGTAAATGAAAATATCGTTTCAACAGTTTACAAGTTAAAAATAAAGTTTCAACGGTGTGTACGTTAGAAATAAAGTTTTAGCTGTTTATATGTTAGAAACAAAATAAAGTTTCAACAGTTTACAAGTTGAAAAATAATGTTTCAACAGTGTGTACGTTAGAAATAAATGAAAGTAAGAACTTCATCGTGTGAGTATTCAAAGCATGTTTTGTAAATCAAATGTGTGTAGTCCTGACATGATAGAATCGCGTTAGAAATAAAGTTTCAACGGTGTGTACGTTAGAAATAAAGTTTTAGCTGTTTATATGTTAGAAACAAAATAAAGTTTCAACAGTTTACAAGTTGAAAAATAATGTTTCAACAGTGTGTACGTTAGAAATAAATGAAAGTAAGAACTTCATCGTGTGAGTATTCAAAGCATGTTTTGTAAATCAAATGTGTGTAGTCCTGACATGATAGAATCGCATTAGAAATAAAGTTTCAGCCGTTTACAAGTTAAAAATAAAGTTTTAGCTGTTTATATGTTAGAAACAAAATAAAGTTTCAACAGTTTACAGATTAAAATAAAGTTTCAACAGCGTGTACGTTAGAAATAAAGTTTTAGCTGTTTATATGTTAGAAACAAAATAAAGTTTCAACAGTTTACAAGTTGAAAAATAATGTTTCAACAGTGTGTACGTTAGAAATAAATGAAAGTAAGAACTTCATCGTATGAGTATTCAAAGCATGTTTTGTAAATCAAATGTGTGTAGTCCTGACATGATAGAATCGCGTTAGAAATAAAGTTTCAACGGTGTGTACGTTAGAAATAAAGTTTTAGCTGTTTATATGTTAGAAACAAAATAAAGTTTCAACAGTTTACAAGTTGAAAAATAAAGTTTCAACAGTGTGTACGTTAGAAATAAATGAAAGTAAGACCTTCATCGTATGAGTATTCAAAGCATGTTTTGTAAATCAAATGTGTGTAGTCCTGACATGATAGAATCGCGTTAGAAATAAAGTTTCAACGGTGTGTACGTTAGAAATAAAGTTTTAGCTGTTTATATGTTAGAAACAAAATAAAGTTTCAACAGTTTACAAGTTGAAAAATAAAGTTTCAACAGTGTGTACGTTAGAAATAAATGAAAGTAAGACCTTCATCGTATGAGTATTCAAAGCATGTTTTGTAAATCAAATGTGTGTAGTCCTGACATGATAGAATCGCATTAGAAATAAAGTTTCAGCCGTTTACAAGTTAAAAATAAAGTTTTAGCTGTTTATATGTTAGAAACAAAATAAAATTTCAACAGTTTAGAGATTAAAATAAAGTTTCAACAGCGTGTACGTTAGAAATAAAGTTTTAGCTGTTTATATGTTAGAAACAAAATAAAGTTTCAACAGTTTACAAGTTGAAAAATAATGTTTCAACAGTGTGTACGTTAGAAATAAATGAAAGTAAGACCTTCATCGTATGAGTATTCAAAGCATGTTTTGTAAATCAAATGTGTGTAGTCCGGACATGATAGAATCGCGTTAGAAATAAAGTTTCAACGGCGTGTACGTTAGAAATACAGTTTTAGCTGTTTATATGTTAGAAACAAAATAAAGTTTCAACAGTTTACAGATTAAAATAAAGTTTCAACAGTGTGTACGTTAGAAATAAAGTTTTAGCTGTTTATATGTTAGAAACAAAATAAAGTTTCAACAGTTTACAAGTTGAAAAATAATGTTTCAACAGTGTGTACGTTAGAAATAAATGAAAGTAAGAACTTCATCGTGTGAGTATTCAAAGCATGTTTTGTAAATCAAATGTGTGTAGTCCTGACATGATAGAATCGCGTTAGAAATAAAGTTTCAACGGTGTGTACGTTAGAAATAAAGTTTTAGCTGTTTATATGTTAGAAACAAAATAAAGTTTCAACAGTTTACAAGTTGAAAAATAATGTTTCAACAGTGTGTACGTTAGAAATAAATGAAAGTAAGAACTTCATCGTGTGAGTATTCAAAGCATGTTTTGTAAATCAAATGTGTGTAGTCCTGACATGATAGAATCGCATTAGAAATAAAGTTTCAGCCGTTTACAAGTTAAAAATAAAGTTTTAGCTGTTTATATGTTAGAAACAAAATAAAGTTTCAACAGTTTACAGATTAAAATAAAGTTTCAACAGCGTGTACGTTAGAAATAAAGTTTTAGCTGTTTATATGTTAGAAACAAAATAAAGTTTCAACAGTTTACAAGTTGAAAAATAATGTTTCAACAGTGTGTACGTTAGAAATAAATGAAAGTAAGAACTTCATCGTATGAGTATTCAAAGCATGTTTTGTAAATCAAATGTGTGTAGTCCTGACATGATAGAATCGCGTTAGAAATAAAGTTTCAACGGTGTGTACGTTAGAAATAAAGTTTTAGCTGTTTATATGTTAGAAACAAAATAAAGTTTCAACAGTTTACAAGTTGAAAAATAAAGTTTCAACAGTGTGTACGTTAGAAATAAATGAAAGTAAGACCTTCATCGTATGAGTATTCAAAGCATGTTTTGTAAATCAAATGTGTGTAGTCCTGACATGATAGAATCGCGTTAGAAATAAAGTTTCAACGGTGTGTACGTTAGAAATAAAGTTTTAGCTGTTTATATGTTAGAAACAAAATAAAGTTTCAACAGTTTACAAGTTGAAAAATAAAGTTTCAACAGTGTGTACGTTAGAAATAAATGAAAGTAAGACCTTCATCGTATGAGTATTCAAAGCATGTTTTGTAAATCAAATGTGTGTAGTCCTGACATGATAGAATCGCATTAGAAATAAAGTTTCAGCCGTTTACAAGTTAAAAATAAAGTTTTAGCTGTTTATATGTTAGAAACAAAATAAAATTTCAACAGTTTAGAGATTAAAATAAAGTTTCAACAGCGTGTACGTTAGAAATAAAGTTTTAGCTGTTTATATGTTAGAAACAAAATAAAGTTTCAACAGTTTACAAGTTGAAAAATAATGTTTCAACAGTGTGTACGTTAGAAATAAATGAAAGTAAGACCTTCATCGTATGAGTATTCAAAGCATGTTTTGTAAATCAAATGTGTGTAGTCCGGACATGATAGAATCGCGTTAGAAATAAAGTTTCAACGGCGTGTACGTTAGAAATACAGTTTTAGCTGTTTATATGTTAGAAACAAAATAAAGTTTCAACAGTTTACAGATTAAAATAAAGTTTCAACAGTGTGTACGTTAGAAATAAAGTTTTAGCTGTTTATATGTTAGAAACAAAATAAAGTTTCAACAGTTTACAAGTTGAAAAATAATGTTTCAACATTGTGCACGTTAGAAATAAATGAAAGTAAGACCTTCATCGTATGAGTATTCAAAGCATGTTTTGTAAATCAAATGTGTGTAGTCCTGACATGATAGAATCAAATGAACTTGACAAACGCGTTTGTCAAGCTTAATTCTATCATGTCAGGACTACACACATTTGATTTACAAAACATGCTTTGAATACTCATACGATGAAGGTCTTACTTTCATTTATTTCTAATGTGCACAATGTTGAAACTTTATTTTTCAACTTGTAAACTGTTGAAACTTTATTTTGTTTCTAACATATAAACAGCTAAAACTTTATTTCTAACGTACACACCGTTGAAACTTTATTTTAATCTGTAAACTGTTGAAACTTTATTTTGTTTCTAACATATAAACAGCTAAAACTTTATTTTTAACTTGTAAACGGCTGAAACTTTATTTCTAATGCGATTCTATCATGTCAGGACTACACACATTTGATTTACAAAACATGCTTTGAATACTCATACGATGAAGGTCTTACTTTCATTTATTTCTAACGTACACACTGTTGAAACTTTATTTTTCAACTTGTAAACTGTTGAAACTTTATTTTGTTTCTAACATATAAACAGCTAAAACTTTATTTTTAACTTGTAAACGGCTGAAACTTTATTTCTAATGCGATTCTATCATGTCAGGACTACACACATTTGATTTACAAAACATGCTTTGAATACTCATACGATGAAGGTCTTACTTTCATTTATTTCTAACGTACACACTGTTGAAACTTTATTTTTCAACTTGTAAACTGTTGAAACTTTATTTTGTTTCTAACATATAAACAGCTAAAACTTTATTTCTAACGTACACACCGTTGAAACTTTATTTCTAATGCGATTCTATCATGTCAGGACTACACACATTTGATTTACAAAACATGCTTTGAATACTCATACGATGAAGTTCTTACTTTCATTTATTTCTAACGTACACATTGTTGAAACATTATTTTTCAACTTGTAAACTGTTGAAACTTTATTTTGTTTCTAACATATAAACAGCTAAAACTTTATTTCTAACGTACACACCGTTGAAACTTTATTTTTAACTTGTAAACTGTTGAAACGATATTTTCATTTACAACTAGTAGAATGCTGAGTCTAACTTGCAAACTAGTAAATCCTACGATCGTACTTTACAAACAGATAAAACTTTATTTCTAACGTAGACACTGTTGAAACTTTATTTTTAACTTGTAAACGGTTGAAACTTTATTTCTAACGTACACACTATTGAAACTTTATTTTTAATTTGTAAACTCTTGAAACTTCATTTTATTTCTAACATACAAGCTGATAAAACTTTATTCTTAACTTGTAAACTGGTGAAGCTTCATTTTATTTCTAACATAGAAACAGATAAAACTTTATTCTTAACATACGCACTATTGAAACATAAGTTTTAATTTGTAAACTTTTGAAACTTTATTTTTAACTTGTTAACGGTTGAAACTTTGTTTTATGTCTAACATACAAACAGATAAAACTTTATTCTTAACTTGTAAACTGATGAAACTTCATTTTATTTCTAACATACAAACAGATAGAACTTTATTCTTAACATACACACTATTGAAACTTTATTTTTAACGTGTTAACTATTGAAACTTTATTTTTAACCTGTAAACGGTTGAAACTTTGTTTTAATTCTAACATACAAGCAGATAAAATGTATTCTTAACTTGTAAACTGACGAAACTTCATTTTATTTCTAACATATAAACAGATAGAACTATATTCTTATCATACACACTACTGAAACTTTATTCTTAACTTTTAAACTGGTGAAACTTTATTTCATTTCTGACATACAAGCAGATAAAACTTTATTCTTAACTTGTAAACTGATGAACCTTCATTTTTATTTCTAACATATAAACAGATAGAACTTTATTCTTAACGTACACAATGTTGAAACTTTATTTTTAACGCACAAAGCGCTTAAACTTTATTTCCATCATACACACTATTGAAACTTTATTTTAATCTGAAACTTTATTTTTAACTTGTTAACGGTTGAAACTTTGTTTTATGTCTAACATACAAACAGATAGAACTTTATTCTTAACTTGTAAACTGGTGAACCTTCATTTTTATTTCTAACATAGAAGCAGATAGAACTTTATTCTTAACATATACACTATTGAAACTTTATTTTTTACGTGTTAACTATTGAAACTTTATTTTTAACTTGTATACGGTTGAAACCGGTTTTTTAATTCTAACATACAAACAGATAAAGCTTTATTCTTAACATACACACTATTGAAACTTTATTTCTAACGTACACACTATTGAAACTTTATTTTTTAACTTGTAAACTGGTGAAACTTTATTTCATTTCTGACATACAAGCAGATAAAACTTTATTCTTAACTTGTAAACTGGTGAACCTTCATTTTTATTTCTAACATATAAACAGATAGAACTTTATTCTTAACATATACACTATTGAAACTTCATTTTTAACTTGTAAACGGTTGAAACTTTATTTTATTTTTAACATACAAACAGCTAAAACTTTATTTCTAACGTATACACTGTTGAAACTTGTAAACTCTTGAAACTTTATTTTATTTCTAACATACAAGCTGATAAAACTTTATTCTTAACTTGTAAACTGGTGAAGCTTCATTTTATTTCTAACATAGAAACAGATAAAACTTTATTCTTAACATACGCACTATTGAAACATTAGTTTTAACTTGTAAACTATTGAAACTTTATTTTTAACTTGTTAACGGTTGAAACTTTGTTTTATTTCTAACATACAAACAGATAAAACTTTATTCTTAACTTGTAAACTGATGAAACTTCATTTTATTTCTAACATACAAACAGATAGAACTTTATTCTTAACATACACACTATTGAAACTTTATTTTTAACGTGTAAACTATTGAAACTATATCTTTCATTTACAAATAATAGAACGCTTAGTCTAACTTGCAAACTAGTAAATCTTATTCGTCATCAAATCTAACTGTTATAATCCTCATCATGGAAATCAATGTTCCACAGTCCTTTGAAAAAGATATGATCACCCTTCATCTAACCCATCCGTCGCATGATAACAACAACAACTCTTCGCATAATAACATTTATTGAATAACTGTAACAAGCATGCATTACAAATCAATGGTTTGAAACAGATAAAATAGATACAGCTGGTAACTGTCATATAGCGAGCAATGATAACCATATAGGACTTTGGCAGTGTTGAGGTAAGGAGGAAAGAAGCATTGGTTATGAACGTAGCTACTACAACGAACAGACAAAATAGGAACACACAAATCCTTAAAACGTTTCGTGACTTCATGATAGTGTTGATTCACTCTACTATCCCAAGGTGGGAGCAAAATATCATTAATGACTAGATTGGGAAATACTTTCCTCTCCTTACCAGGATTATTACAAAAGATGCGTATAACATTGAAAGTAGCTAACCATCGTTTAAAGTCAATAAGAAGAGCACTCTCACAAGAAAAGCCATAGTCTTGCAAATATTTCAGATTAAGTCCATGAATGTGTTTTCTCGCCCATTGATCAACATTGGGATCGCAGTTGGCATGTTGATGATAGACACTAACAATCTGATATGACCAATTGTTCATAGCAATAGCACTGAGCTCCTGTACAGGTTCACCCTCACAATCCATAAAAATGATGATAGAAGCCTAAAACGGAAATTACATATCTAAGGAAACGTTCTATAACATATTGCAAAATGAAGAATTACATCGATGCTTTTCACGACAAAATACACAAATGATATGATGGCAACGAAGAAGCAAAATGTATCTAATAAGACCACGTCTACGACACTCAAAGCACATAAGCGAATTGTCATAGGGTAGAGTTAGGAAAGGACTAGTAATTCTCCTTCTTTGATTTGCGTTTTGATGCAGCATTCTTCTCCGACTTGCGCTTCGTACCACTGCTGTTAAGGATTTCGTCAATAATGTCATCTACGCTGGGTGGCTTTGGAATATATATGATGGATTCAGTGTATATCGAGAGAGAGGCTATTTTGTTATCCTTGTGCTGACCATAATATAGCCCATTCACTTTGAAAATGATATCCCAAGTACCTTCTCCGAGCTCATCACATCTGATGGGTATTGATTGATCTCTATCCTTTTTATAATAACTACACCAATGTGATAATGGTAGGCAAATTTGATTGCCATCCCAAATCTTTCTATAGGGAGTATCCTTTTCATCTCTCGCCTTCCACTCTTGAGCAAGAGGAGTAGGAATGTCCATATTTAATGTCACGTACTCTTCAATAATGTCAAGTTGGTGGCGAATGTACGGACTCACGGGGATGAGTATGTAATCCCCATACTGATTGCTCAATATCTTCACATCAGTGGAAGGGAGCATTCCCGTTCGCAGTACTACGCTGTGATCCTCATGACGCAAGACTTGTTTAAATTTACGCTGTAGCGGTGTAGGATTATGTACCTTTGTTGTTTCTTCCACTGGTCTCAGCTGTAGATGATCTGATTGTAGCGAACCTTGTAACGTCTGACCACCATTTTGTCCTGTCAGTGTAGTAGATGTAGAAGATGCCTGAAAATAAAAAAGATTCTATCAAGTTTACGTTCAAGGGAGGAGAGGGAGGAAAGTAGCGACTTACCATTTTAGTTGGATAATATAACAGGGATGTAGAGAGAGAGAGAATGTGCGTCCGTCACTTGTACGATTCAGCGATGGAATGATTCTCAGTGTGGAAGGCTCTCTATTTATAAAGGAATGCTTGATTCTCATTAGACAACAATCCTCATTGGAGAATAGAATCAAGTTGATTCCCACTCTCACCGATGCTTCATTCGCCCGCTAGCGCTCATCGTCTCCTTTCACCGTCTCGACTAAAGCTCTATTGTATTCTTCCGTTGATAGGTGTGGTAAAACACGGGTGGGCAAATGTGTGTCGTCGCGCCATTGATAATAATACTCCAACAGTAGGCGACCATGCTTGAATACGCGCCTTGGATATTTCAGCAAAGTCTCATCAATCAATTTCCTACTTTGAGCCACACTCATGAATACAATGTGGCAGACAAGCTCGTTGTGGGGGAGGGTGTGGGCATACACCAATGGTTGAATGTAGGTCGTAAGCATATCATCATTCATCATGAGTTGGAAGCCTATCACTGAAGGTAGCTCGACATACGCCCTTAGAGTCACCTAAACAATGTCCTCCATGCTCTGGGAAACTACCTGCGCCATCGGCTGAATCGCTCCTCTCATCGTCAAAAGAATGTACATAGCTCATGCACTCCAACTCTCTCAGTGCTGTAGGCGTATTTTATACCACCCACCCCTACGCTCCTCTAGTGTTAACTTTCGTTTAGCAAAAAGTCGTCATGAAATTTCAACGACGGAGTAAAAGTTTGAAATGATACACTCCTGGCAAACTAACTCATGAAGTAGCTTTGCTGTGATACATTTCTATCTGTAAACATATGGTAATGTTAAAGTGAATCTAAAACTTTTCAGCTTATTAATTGTTCATCGTTGCATCAACGCTTTAACTCGTGAACAGTTATAATTTTATTTTAATTTACACTTAGTCTAACTTGTAAACTAGTAAATCTTGCGATCTTATTTTTACAAACAGTTATACCTTAATTTCTAACATACACACTATTGAAACTTTATTTCTAACTTGTAAACTCTTGAAACTTTATTTTGATATACAAACAGCTGAAACTTTATTTCTAACGCATACACTATTGAAACGTTATTTCTAACTTGTAAACTCTTGAAACTTTATTTTGATATACAAACAGCTAAAACTTTATTTCTAACGTATACACCATTGAAACTTTATTTTGATATACAAACAGCTAAAACTTTATTTCTAACGTATACACCATTGAAACTTTATTTTTTAACTTGTAAACTGGTGAAACTATATCTTTCATTTACAAATAGTAGAACGCTTAGTCTAACTTGTAAATCTTAAAACATTTCATATGGACGATGATGATAGATGAAATAGTGTCAAATAAAATTAAGATAGCTTACACTTCTGATACAGGGATAGCAATCGACTGCGATCCATGTGTAAAGAGCTTGTTAGACTACGGAAGAGAGAAGTGTGTTATGTTGCGTGTGGCGCGTGAGTGTCCTCCCATTTCATTCCATTCATCAATTCGTCTCATTGATAGAGACAGGTAGAACTCATGGTTCTCATAACGTATGCAATGGAAAGTTTTAGGCAACCTTCGACAGTTGGCTAAATGTCGCCCTGGCGCGAATGCATACTACGTTGAGACAGAGGCAATCACTTGCAAACATGACGCAGAGAGGTTTAACAAGATTGACCATTGCCGAATGTCCCTTGCGGTATACATAGCTACGGGTTTCACCGCCGCCCTTTACAGGAACGCCCGTCGAAAGGAAGTATTACACCGAACTTCATTTGCAACGTTCAAGTTGACTGATAGCAGATTCAACTTAATGATAGTATTCGCCAGTCCGAAGATTGCCCAGGGCAAACCGCGAGGAGGTTCTATCATGTCTTGCCCCATGGTGGCCCTTAAGAGAGCCGATGGTTCGTTCTCGGGGTGTGTGGTAGGGACTCAGGCTTGCTGTTTCGACTGCGGCTCCGGCAACGGGGCGGGTGGTCGCTTCTCTTGGATGTCTGTAAAGAAAGAAGTAGTGAGTTATCATCTTACATATTAATTTAGTCATTTTTACTTACAGATCTTCTCGGACGCTTCCTCATAAAGGAAATTCGAGATCGGATCACGATGATCGAAGGTGAAGTGTAGACACTCCACCCCTTTCTTCACCCGAGAGTAGCATTTCTCCCCTCTTCCACGCTCGTACAAGAGAGGAGTTTCTGCTACTCTCCCCTTTCTAATAGGGATGTGCAGACGACTGGAACGCAACCTTCGATCGCGATCCACCAGCTGCGTCGAACGGTGCAGCTCGTGGTTCGTCTCGACCACCTTAGCCATCTGCACACGGAGTCTCTCCACTTCCTCCTTCAACCTTCGTATCTCCTTCTCCCTACTTTCCCTCTCTGCTAGTAAAGCCTCTTCTCTGGCTTTCCCCTCGAGAGTCTTGAGCCTCTCCTGCTCCAACTCGCCATCCCGCTCGCTTAATCTCTCCTTCACCTTCTTCATCTCTCCGGCCACGTTCTTTAGGTCCTCATACTTTGCCTTGTATGAGAAGGCCTCCTCCTTCAACTTCTCCACCTCTTTCTTTAGTCTATCCCGTTCGGCGATCACCGGCGGGCGCTTGACAAAATTGCGACATTGTGTTGCAATTCCACTCGCAGTTACGGCTGTAGGGGTCTCGCGATCGAGGTCGACGTCCTCGATAAGTTGCGACTGTAGCTCTCCCTCCTCCTCCTCACTATCGCTGCTGGTCAGCGAGCTCTCGCTACTAAGTGAGGATACAGCGGCAATCGCTTCAATGGCGGATTGTAGCTCAGTGGCCTCAGTGGTGAAGAGTGAACTCCGTTCTTGCTGGTTGGCAGATTGTAGCTCCAAAGAGCGGAGCTCAGTGGCGAAGAGTGAACTCCGTTCTTCTTCGCCTACTTCGCCTGTTTGACACTCGCTGTGTTGTGAGTGCCAATCCTCCAGCCGCTCACTTAAGCGACTGACTTTGTGGGCTCCGCAATAGTAGCGAGCGACCCCTATCTGTTTCTTGTTAGTGCAAGCGTGCTTCTTGAAGGCGTCAGCTCGGAATACCTTCCGGCATTGACACAGTTTGAAACTGGTCTTCATATTATTGTATTTCGGCATTTCTGAAGCGAAAAACGGAAAACAATGATTTACACTTAGTGAGGAATGATAGATTTAAGTGTAGTGAGTGGCACTCGATCCCGTCAACAGCCCGAAGGCCTTGTACTGATCACTAGGGAAGTGAGAGATCTTCCCAGATACCCGCTATTTACAGCTGAAGACATCATTGTCACTGCCCCGAAGTGGTAACAGCAACGTCGAGTCAAAGGTAGTGAACAGTAGCTGGGATCTAACCCCTCAAAGCTGCCTTAGACTTAGTTAAATTTGAAATCTGATAGCAGATTTGAACTCAGCATACTTGAAAACCTTGAGGAAACATTCCAAGTCATTGCTTTGATCAGCTTGATAGCAAGCCGTAGAGAGCTTGATTCACCAGCGTTTTGCAATGGAGATGTTTAGAGGCCACCCATGACAAGATAGCTAAGACTCAACCGATTGGCGTTCAAAGTGCTACGTTGAGAGCTGTGTCAAATGCCCAACATGAGACATGAGTTGTCCCAGCGGTTACGGTCTCAAATATGACACATTCCCTTGCCACACTTATCACTACGGCATCGTCCGCCGTCCCGAAGGAACACCTTGTCAGTGGAATATTACAGCAAAACTCTCCGTGTCTTGCTCGCTTTCAGTGAAAAGCCGCTTATACCATGAGAAGACTGGCTCAGACATCATTAAAAATGCTTTCATTGACTTCAGCAGGGTCGAAAACCCCAGAAAACCTCCAAAACTAGTGAATTTAAATTTTTCAACTTTTTAGCACTACTTATGAAATTTTATAAGTAGTCCATCACTTAGGGCAGGTCAATAGCGACCGAACCTTTTTTGAATCAAGTCAAACGGACTTGTAGAAGCAAAGTTACAGGCCTTTAAAGTTTTGGAGTCTTTTATGGCCTGGAGACGAAGGCCATCTCCTGGCGAACCTCTAAGTCTGACGCCTTAGCTGATATCAGCAATGAAATTTTCTAAGTCGGTTTCTTACAGAAACTCGGGATTTGGAATGTCCGAAGCTATCATCGGAGCTCAGAGAGACGACTTACCGTTGGCAATCTCTCGTCTGAATGACAAGTCTCTGTCGGTTCCCAGCTTATATAGTGTGTGGCGATCAGCTGATGACGTAATACCCATCATCCAAACACTAAAAATCCCGTCTATCTCCGGTTCTAGTGCTCCGATTGAGCTGGAAATACACCATTTCCATGTAGAATTTGACGCTAAATCCGAATCTGGCCTCCGTTTTCCCATCCGATGCTTCGTTTTGGCTCTACAGTAGGCAGCCATCGCAAAAATTCTAACTCTGTCGTTTTTTCGAAAAATGTTGAAAATTTTTTCTCTCCGATTGACTTGAAACTCACCATACAGATAAAGAATTTCACGCTGATTCCAAATCTGAAATCCGTTTTCCAATCCGATGCTTCGTTTTGAAGCTAGAGCCCAAAACGTCCCAAATTCTAACTCTGTCGTTTTTCGCCAATGTCCCAAAATCTTAAATGGCGTCTCACATCTAAACGAAGACAGATAGGAACAAGCCGATTCTGTCAGTGAATTTGTCTCACTCTTAGCTTTCAAACGAGCTATGGCACGACTAAATCCGTCCACTGGAAGCCAAGATCGAAGCAAGCTGTCCAGAGAGGGGGGGGAGTCAGCGAAAATTTTTTCTCTCCGATTGAGCTGGAAATACACCATTTCCATGTAGAATTTGACGCTGAATCCGAATCTGGCCTCCGTTTTCCCATCCGATGCTTCGTTTTGGCTCTACAGTAGGCAGCCATCGCAAAAATTCTAACTGTCATTTTTTCGAAAAATGTTGAAAATTTTTTCTCGCCGATTGCCTTGAAACTCACCATACAGATAGAGAATTTCACGCTGATTCCAAATCTGAAATCCGTTTTCCAATCCGATGCTTCGTTTTGAAGCTAGAGCCCAAAACGTCCCAAATTCTAACTCTGTCGTTTTTCGCCAATGTCCCAAAATCTTAAATGGCGTCTCACATCTAAACGAAGACAGATAGGAACAAGCCGATTCTTTCACTGAATTTGTCTCACTCTTAGCTTTCAAACGAGCTATGGCACGACAAAATCCGTTCACTGGAAGCCAAAATCGAAGCAAGCTGTCCAGAGGGGGGGGGGGAGTCAGCGAAAATTTTTCTCTCCGATGGCGTTCAAATTCACCATACCGATGCGGAATTTTACGCTGATCACGAATCTAAAGTCCGTTTCACCATTCCACCACGCCAACCTAGACGGTCGCCCACGTCAACCTAGACGGTCGCCCACGTCAACCTAGGCGGTCGGCCACGTCAACCCATACGAGACCAACACATCCGAGTCTCACACTCTGTCGTTTTCGAGGGGGGGGGAGTCAGCGAACATGTTGTGAACGTGAACCAACCTGGCCGGCACACCACGACAGACCACAACCTCTGTCGTTCCAGAGGGGGGGGAGGGGGAGGGGAGGGGGAGGGGGAGGGGGCGCGCCGGTCGGGTGTTTGTTACTTTCTTACTACTGTCATAGTTTTGACATAGCTATTCAGTACCTTTTATTCAATATTTCAATACTATTCTGCTGTCAATTGCGATATTAAATAAAACTGCTTATAAGCGCCGCGAAAAAGTAATATCATAGCTGTCGCCACAAATCAACCATTGTTACTGAGTAAGTAGGGTTGTCCGCCGATATTTCACATGTCATTTTTCTATGAAAGTCGTTCATATATCTCCAATTCCAAACTAGATGGCCTTAATTGCATGATTAAGGCCGTCTAATTTGCTATGTAAAACCATCGAGGTAGGAGCATTTCACCATCCATCTTCGCGTTCCCAGTGAAAATGGCATTGAGGAGATTGCTACGGTTTACAATTATGATTAGTAGATATCTCAAGCTTGACATGCTTTAATGTTCTCAACTGCATGGGTTATGTAGAAAATTATCATAGATTTGTGTCTTTTACAGATCCAAATCCTGGATTTTTGATGTCATAGATTTTTAGTTCAGTAACAATGCGCTACGCGCCGACGATTTAGGCTGTCATTTGAAAGGTAATATATCCTCATTGATTCCATACTTCCCTTATATACTTACTTTGGTACATTTCCTGTTGTAGCCTTATAAGACTAGGGATACGATTTTGCAGTTGAGTTATACTGTATTACTTTGTGCCGATTTAGGCTAATTGACAAAATATAATGACTAAAGTTCAAAATCAAAGTTCAAAATAATTGTGCAAAAGCTGCACTAAATTTTCAACCATTGGCCTTCACGTGGTGCGATCGTTGTAAACCGGCCAAAACGCTCGTGCGTTTTTACACGAAGTCACAGGACTCTAGTCATTACATCATCAAAGGTTAACAAACTTTATGGCTTCATACAGCTAGACAGTAACAGTTTCTGTTTTCAACGGATAGTAAATTAATTCATGCTTTCTATTTATTTCTGGTCTTTGTATTCTGATATACTTACTGATGTTTCTTCTATAGTAATATCGCGAGTATTCATTTTCTTCTAAAGTACTTCTTCGAGATAACAGAAGAAACATCAGTAACAATATCGGAAGGTTTTGAGCAGTTACAAACTTCAACATCATATTGAAATTTCTTCTGGAAATAGGGGCAGACATCTTCCAGTCAGCAAATGTTCAAAACAGAAACTCTTTTAGCGTATGAAAGTTTATGCACTTGTCTTGATTTAGCGAAATATTTGCTGTTGAGGAAACATTTTGACTAATTGCTCTTGAATAAATTCAAAGTGATCTAGAGGCGTATTGGAGAATAGGCAGATTAGCGGTGAAAACTTTTTCATTGGCTTGAAACAAGTGCTGGAAGCGGTAAGCTGTGAGAATATTTCTGTAAAAAATAAGAGCATATGACAAGAAACGATGACCGGCACCTTGACGGAGAATAATTCTACTGTGATAAATTTCCTCTCATGTGATCTCAGTGATCATGACTTCTACGACTTATATTCAATTGTTTCATCAAGAATTAGTTAACGATTGTAACAAAAGTGTTTCCGAGCATTCTTCTAATCGAAAAATTGCATGATTCTCCGCTCATAGACGATGAGGTAACTGATGAAGGCCAATTACATTTTTACATTTTTAGTGGTGCACGCCACCTCTTTTACGCATGGATTGTGTGATGCATGATAATAAGCAACAACTATGGGTTGGAGTGGTATAACAGTAGATGACTCAACCACAACAACCTTCCTGATATGACGGTTGGTGCTGTCAACAAGATCAAGTAAGTAATATTCCCGATACAATTTCTACTTTGAGTATTTGTGGCGTGATCATTACATATGAACGGAAAGTGTTGCTTCAACTGTGTTTTGAACTTGAAAACGTTCTACATTGTTCTACTGTTGCGCGTATATTGTGTGCTGCATGATGAATTTGCACCAAATATGCGTTGGAGTGGTATTATCGTAGATCACTCAGCATGTTTGTATTTCGTGAGTTGTCTATACATGTAGGCCTACTTGAATTGTATGCAATTTCCTTTTTGTTTAATTATACCAAGCAAGGCTGCTTTTGAAAAATGACGTGAAAGGCTGAAAGTTAATATTTTCTGTTCAATTTTCTCTCACGTGTCGGCAAATTAATGAGTAGAATAACATGCTTGCTTATTCAACTTGACAGTTTTTGATAACTATTGCAACTAATAATGTCTACTACAGTGTAAAATGTTGACTGACCACTTTCATTGTTTAAACAGCATCATTATATTGGTTTGAAGTGAATATCATAAACAGAGAAGTTGAAAAACTTAGCGAAATTGCGACACATTTGATTTTTGTTATAATTGTTTTTCGATGAATTGAACGAATTTGATGTTGCTATTTTGCAATCTCTGTGTTGAAAGCTTTCAAATGATGCATTGAACGTGCGTATCGCATTGAAATTTCTGCGGCCTACTGTTGGCCTCACAAACTTGCGATGTTCGCTAGTGTCACATCCATACTTTAGCCATCCATAGTTGTTGACGGCAGAAGGTTGTTCCATTGTCATGATACATTCTTCCTTCGGAGATGATGGTGGCTGCATTTGGATGGAACAGCTTGGTATCATTCAGCTAAGGAAGTTGTTCAATCTCCAGACTTGGCATGGTTGGTTGGGGCTCTGGAACTCGGGATATTGTCAGCCATTTCGGGATCCGATTAAATGCCATTGGTGACAATCCGAACAACTTCACCTCTGATTCGCTTTGCACAGACTTTCTGCAGTTCGAGTTCAATTTCTAGCATTCTTTTGTTCCAGTCATTTAAGAACACTTTTCACCCTCTTCACAAGCAAATCAGATGTCGGGGCATTAACAAGGATATCGTCTTGATAGATAATGACCTCAACCAGGTCTTTGAGAACGTCTATGAATGAGATGCAAGAATTCTAATTGAGATGTAAGTTCTCGAAGAGCTCGGAGCGTTCAGGAGTCAGGGGCCGAAACAAGAATCCTGGTCGAGTTCCTGCTGATGAACTCATTATTATCAAGCTTAATCATTTTAAGCATTACATTTTTTCTGTATTCCTATTCACGTTTTGCTGAACTTTTGAGTGATTCTCGGAGAAATGTTCTTGGAGAGAATGGATCATGCGTCATTTTCAGGATTTGATAACTTTAACTTCATCTCACAGGTCTATTCACACTGGACGCGGTGCGTCCAACCAAAATTCCAGTTCTCACCAAGCCGTGTGGCGAGGGGCGAGAGAGGGGAACGGATAGGCGGGGCAACTACAAATACAATATCATTATGGACACGTCTTATTGCTAAATAATTAACGTATTCAAATTCCTTGTGTTACATGTATTCGAACGAGCCCAAACAAGACACCATGATAGGACACTTTCCCGAGATAGTTAAATGACGTGCTCAGTTCTTAGAATTTACATGAAATCAGATGCAACATTTCAGGTATAATGACTCGAAAATGACATCTGAACGACACATTCTCGACGAAATGCAAAGACATTTTTGCATTAGATCTGCGAGCGTGAACAAAGTGTGATGTAATCAGGTTCTTAGATCTGCAAGTTTCATGAGACGAGAACAGTCCGTTATGAATTAAATTGTTGCTAGGGTGTCTATTTTAGAGCAATATCCGAGTAATTCCATGATGGGTTTTGGTCGACCAACAGTCTAGAAAATAGGCTCAATCTGAGCGGAGCACTGAGTTCAGTATGATATGGCGACAAAAAGGCATTACGTCCTATTAATTTTCGTTAAGTAAATCCGAATCTGCAGAAATTATTCTCTTGAATATCAAAATCTATAAGTTGTGGCTGTCGCATGATTTGAGGGAATATCAGATCAGATATTTCAGTGCCAGTACTATTCATAAATACCAAGTGAAATCAATCATTTTTCCAAACTTTCAACGCAATTATCAGCTATATCGACTGTTGTCATGCACTGCGATGAGCATGAGGGACACAAGCAAGCATTTTCAAGGAACAAAATGGCTCCTGTTTTCAAAATAGATGCCATCATCTTCTTTGTGAAATTTTCTTTTAAATGAAGTGTGCGTCAACTAAATTGGTCGTGCAGATTAATCGTTAGGATATGGGGATTGCTATAAACTACATAATTTTGCGAAAAATTATCATTTGATATTTCAAATTTGTAAAGAATAGGATTTTTAAGGACATACATATCATTTACACATTTTCATTCATAGGTGACAACAAGGCACAAGTGACAGATCATGAAATTGAATTGACGCACGGATTGACTTTGCTCATAATACGACCTTTATTAACTTACATCATCTATTCTATAGTAATCGGGAGTGTCACTCTATCGAAGATCATCAGATAGTTTGAGAACAATAATAACTTTCTCATCTCCGTTTCCGATACTCGTTTTGCAGTAAATACAACACCATTCACCTCCAAATGCATTCATGCATAGAGTAGGGATATATAGGTAGAGTGTCGACTCAAAAAATATCTGTATACAGTGAAAATTTCTTTATGGAAAGATTCAGTTTCTTGCGAAGATTTCCCAAAAAATAACTTGAGCAGCTTTAAAAAGTCAAAATTTTGCAAATTTATATACTACCGAGAGGACCCCCTATATAAGTAGTATGAAACAAGTTGGATATCAAATGGTATGAATATTTGCTGATAAGCTTCCTAACTAAGCGGAAATTAAGCTGATCATCAAGGGAATTACATGATCCGTATTATAATGGAAGTCTTTATGAAAAAGTTGCCATCTTATTGTGCTTTCTTGGCTGAAAATTCAAGTTTTTCATTCAATATTCACTGTCATGATTTTATGATCCAATAAATTCATGTCTTTGATTATGTGATTTTGCTCTGCCAGTGGCAGGTTGCCTGTGATATGATCACGCTTAAGAAAATTCTCTTTGAGGTTCAGCATGAAAGCAATAGCAGATCATCGAGTTGCTAATTTAACAAACATTCTCATAGGCTGTCATGACACAGACTATCTGTAGAATAATATAATTTCCTTCTGCATTAGATTATCCTGATCGGTCAATTCCGTTGCAATTTCTTCAAAACTGCATAAAAGTGCAGATCTCACATTTGGAAACAATTCCGACTGCATCTCCCTCGAGTTCATTTAATAAAATCGAAAGTGTATACACATTGGGAATTTAATAAATGCGTAGTTACCACTATACATACTTACTCTATGCATTCATGAATTCAATTTCATGGTTGACAAAGTATGAAAATGCACTGATAAGGGATTTTGATGTTCATTTGGTCAAATTGTCCTCTCAGAAGGTCAGAATTGTCGGATAGCTATGTCGAAAGTCAGTCATTTCTCTGCACGAGCATCTGGGAATGTGTGGTGTCAGGTTTCAGTGCGGGGGATAGAGCAAGCCGCGAGGCGTCTTGGCGCGGGATGGATTTTCCTATATCATAGAAAGAAACCGCGTGTCACTACAAAACTTTTTTCTGAAATTTCTTGAACGCGTGGTCCCGCCCGTCTTGTGTGATCAGCCCCATAGGCTTGTTAAGGTTCTCAACGAAAATTCTGGGCACCTGAGACGCGCTGCACCGCGTCCGATGGGATCGACCTTCAGTCGACAGATGACAGGTCTGGTGTCAATTTTCAAATGACCAAATGACCAACACCATTGGAATAAAGTTGACCAAATTGACAAAGTATTCCCACACGTTGTAGTACTACCGCCATACTTATATAGCGGTAGATTCGCGATCGAGGAACATTGAAGTAAGCAATTTGTCATAATTCGCATAACTAATTCCATAATTCGTATTTCAATCCCTACTCTGTACTGGAGTAGGTTACTTCATGTAGTTAGTATTAATTTGTATTTATTCGTTCATGACTTTTAATTACCTAATTATTTACAGGATTCTTCACAAAGGTAGTCGTTTAACTTTGGTATCTTCCGTTTCCTGGATCCTTCGAATTTTTTGACCCTGTCGTGCCTTAATTCGATCCAATTAAGTTAAGTCCATACTGTATCGTACGTATATTGACATTGGTCCATTTCCTATTGAAACCTTATAAGACTACGGATATGATTTTACAGTTGAGTTACATTACTTTGTGCATATTTAGGCTAATTGACAAAATAGAATGACTACAAATATTGAGCGACAATTGAATGATTGACATACATAATCATGGATGATAAAATTTCATCTTGATTTAATTACTGGCATCAATCAATTTCATTTTGGTATATCGCCCTCAGTTTGTAGATTGACCGTATACTCAAATGACACTACTAACAACAGAAAATAATGCCTTTGCTCTTCAAAATCCGCCTCTGAACATCTTTGGCAACGATGCAAAGTTCTGTCTATGATACAGTGAGCACGAAGTATGGATAGCCGTAAGTACTGTATTTACATTATACAATCGATTTATATGATTTGCCGAAATCTTCACTTGATAATATTAGTGTATCGGACAAGCCTGAACAACGGAAATTCGTGATCCACTTGGCCAACAATCCACTTCTAAATCTGATTTCAGATTTGTTGATGTTGATCAGTTTAATTCCAAGATATCTGACCGTTTTTGAACACAACGTGTGTATGTATGTACAATTTCCACATACAACGTGTGGATACACTACACTACGCTTCATAGCTAATGATTTGAGAGACGCGCATTATTGACTGCCGATTTCGATGTATTTAAAAGTTGCATCCATTAATTGCTAAAGACGCACATGTTGGCCAATATTAAGATGCGATGTAAATAATAGCATTTAAGTAAATATAGTAGAAAAAAGGTGCTCTATTAGGGAGAGAGATGCAATCTTTGCATTTGTAGATCTTTGGAAATTCAGTATCTTTAGTGGAACATTATGAATAATCTCCAATGAATCGGATAATTTCTCCGTTCTATTGGCTTCTCATTCGCACTTTCTAGCCATACAAAATCCCTTTCAGTGAACTTCATCAGTATAGACACGAATAAATATGTAAATGCATACTTTACGCTCTATTTTACCTGACACTGCTTAGTCAACTGTTCTTATTTTCTGTTCATGGAGGAGACCCCTGAAATGCCATGTACTCCACATGATTCTATCTATTATAATCACGTTCACACAATGTTAACAAGATGGGTGCCTCTCATTTTGATCGTCATAGGGACCTTGAATTGGATGCTTATCATGATGGTAACATTTGCCGGATTTTGGAGGTATGTTTCCAGTGATTCAGTCAGGACCTCAAGAGGCAATCGTGTTCCAGCCTTGCTGTTTTGCTTGTCTATCGCGGATGCCGCAACAATATACCTGCGCTGTGTGGTAATAGGATGGACTGGTTGGGTTGGAAGTGACCTTCGTCAGCATTCCTCGTTTGGTTGTCTATTTTTTGTTCAGATTAGCAAGATTCCTCGAAATTTCTCCAACTGGTTAATCACTTTCATAACCTGTGAGCGATTTCTTCTTCTATATTTACCAATGAAGGCTAGGCTCATGTTTACTAGACGCACAACGTACATATGGTTTCTTGTTTTCTTTATATTTGATATTGCAAGAATCACTCCAGTGGTCTTTGACCATAGATGGGATACTCGAAATGCGACTAGTACGCCTTGTGTAGTAAGACGAGACATTCCATTAGCATTTATGATTTACATTCGAGATATCTATGAACTTTCAGACAGTTTTTTGATGAATCTCTGTCCAGCTATTTTGGTTGGTATATTTGATGTCCTTATAGTTACAAGATGGTTCAGACAAATTCAATGGAACCGGTCAATGGCTGGCGCTGGAAAGGAAGAAACTGCTACGACCAAAGAGGAGATGAAACAACTACCACTGATAATCATTACATCGTTGGCATTCTTTGTATTTGTCTTGCCAGCGTCAGTTGTCAATATTGCTTCATATGAATATTTATTTGGTTTTTGTGAAATTAAATCTTCAATTTTCGTAGATGGTTGGCACCTGTTTTCAGCTATTCAATCATAGCACAAATTTTATTTACTACATTCTCTTCTCTCGCTTTTATCGACGACAATTCCTTGATTTGATAAGATCTGCATTTCGAGGTTTTTCGAAAGCAGCAGTTGGACCGGCTGAGTCGTCTCAAGGAACTATGGATACGACCGAATGATGTCGTCAAAATCAGTTGAATCGTGCAAAGTAGAAACTGAAGTGAACACTGATTCGTCGTTGGTTGCAGGATATTGCCTGCTGTGTTTAGGTGGTTGATCTAACAAAAGTTGTTGTAAACTTACACAGAACCAATCATGTTATCCTATTGAGAATACTTCTTTGAAGATGACAATGCTGCGTTGGTGGGAAGATGTGCATGCCTGTGTAACGCAAGTAAACGAGTGCAATAAAAGTATGTTATCTACCAACAAATAACTTATTCTTTTCCATGACTGCAAAAATTAAGAAATAATGTTCTAATATTGAAATTCTTGCTTCCGTTACCTGTGGTGTTGCCATTGTGTTCAAATTGATTTATTATCACAAAGACAACTCAAATAAGTGAAATAAACATTTCAAGCAAAATCTCATAACTTAATGATTTGAAAATATTTTTCCTTTGTAGAAAGACTTTGCGGATTAAATCGCATGAAGAAACTCAGAACTTCAAGTATCTTGATTATAATTTGACTGCAAAAGCCCAGATGTGGACATCTTTGAAATTGGTTTTTCAAATGAGCGTCATTCTTTAACCAAACACCTTCAACACAAAACCAAAACAGTTGTGAAATTGAAGTTCATTGAATTTTGTGTGTGAAATATTTCAGAGATTGAAACATTGCTTCAGAAGTTATTCCTCTTCAAAATCAAACCTTCCAAATCTCATTATTGAAAAAATGGACGCTTTGTTTTGTGAAAATTTGTATATAGGAGCAAATGACTTTTCCCCATGCCGATGTTATTTGGCGCGGAACAAAATATGTTGTATCTAAAGAGGCCATTACGATTTACAGGCGATGTACTAATTCCTATCATACATGAGTATTTCCCAAAGATATTTAATATCATAATGGGCTAGATAGGAAATAGACGTGTTTTTGTTGTGTGAAATGAAGCCAGTGAAAATTGCATGAATTTGAAAATATTTGTAAGCGAGCAACAAATATTCCTTTTCATTGCAGCTTTTTAGCAATTACAGAACTAAAACGCATTTTGATAAAAGATCAAGACATTTTTATATATGTCTAAAAACAACGTCCAAATTGCAACAAGTAGGGCCTAGTATACAAATCTACTTTTTCAGATGTTTTGCTAAACGCAGTTGTAAATCAGAGTGCTGCTGAAACCTTTGACTGTTATAATTCTTTCAAATAGACTTTATTGCACTATTTTTTGTCAGTTGATTATTAGATCAGAAGAACGCATGTTGTATAGGAATAATACAAATGAAAACCAGACGGGATTGCCTGGTTTGGTAATAATCTAACGTGTACATGCAATTTTGTGGTTTATAAAACAATTTCTTCAGTTTATTAACGTACCGATGAGGTGATTTTCGCATTGAGAGTCAGAAATACATGATGTGATAATGTACAGTTAAAACTACTAATTTCCCAGTATTGAACTTGCTTCTCTCAATAGCTTTTTTAATTTTCTTTATTTTCATTTGAATACACCTATCATCAAAATGTGTTCTGAATGTAGAAGGCATTTACAAAATAGTGCAGAATTAGCATTATCTCCACAACTAAGTGTGTGTCGATGCCTGTGATGTAATTCAATTAATCTCTTGTCTTGTCAACTTTTGCTTTTCTTCATCAATCGGCAGAATTCCTTTAATCGGGAGGCAATTTTTTCTTGTTCTCTAATGTCGCTTGATGAGAATTCCAGATGTTCATGATATCCAAAGACTATATCTTTCAGAGGTGTACCTCGACCTCGACCTCTATCAAAGATTATCACTGACATCTTTCATAATATCTACAAGCCGTTTCGCTTCAACATTAAGCTGATTTAAGTCAGCTAATTTTAATTAGTCGTCATTTATTTTTTGCATTTCATTCTTCTGTCTTTGAAGGATGCATCTCAACTCAGTAGAGAAGACAGAGGAAAATATCAAACATTGAAAAGTCAAACCATGTAGCATGCAAATGCCGTGATCTATTGTGGACGATACGCAGATAATGATTGTTGTGGCAATTCGATGTAGAACAGCAACTTCCATTACTTAAACCAAAGAACTTGTGATTGTATTTCATTTACACATTGTATGAAATATGCCTACATGTGGGCCATCCTTCTTACTAATCTCAAAAGGTATTTCTGTTTATCTTTCACTAGTTATACAGATCTCATGGTTCCTATTTCATCAGTGCACATAACTCTAAAAGGATTTTCAGTGCCAGAGCCATCAGATGCCCACTACTACGATTCCGATTTGCAGGTAGTGTATGATACCTTTATTCTACTGATAATAAACAGCAGATGGCCCGTTGAAACTCTGATTTCCTAAGTGAATCACTACGACGACAGTTGTAATTCTCATACGATGATGAAAATCATCCCAGCAGCCATTTAGAATAGAATATAATGCTTTCTAATTTAAATTATTAATTGAAGCAGTCTGTAATGAGGACTGATGGCGTTCTCCAATCCGCAAGTGTACGAGTAAAAATGGAATGTTACTGTAACCATTGGATTAATCAGTTCGTAAAAGAACTCAATGGAGCTTTGTCGTGGCAACGAATTAAAATTTATGTAAAAATGGAAATCTTAAGATTTGTAGCACTTCTCATTCTTACTGTTAATATACTAATTCCATAGATTCCAAAAACGGCCGCATACAGGTTCAAAACAGAAGTCTAATATACTGTACCGACTACAGATGCTGGTAGTGGAAATAGAATAGGACAATGGTCACCATCGGTTAAGGAGATGGAAAATGGATATTATAAAACAACAGGAGACCGATGGATGGAAATTGGAAAAGTGGAGGTAAAACATAGAAATGCAATGATACTACTACACCGATTACAAGTGAACTAATGATACACTAGACTCCACAAGGTGGATAATGGTAATAGTGGACAAGTGGAAAGTGGATAATGCAGGTGAACAATAGAACTACAATGACACTCTACTACACCGAAAGCAATGGAACTATACACACTATATACCTGGAATACCCTATATACACATGGAAAATGCTATTTCTTCACGTGAATTTGTCATCGCCAGCTTCTTAATCCTGGAATCCATAAAAATTCTCAATCCAATAATTCTTCATGGAATCCAAAATTTCTTCATTTGTGCCTCATTTGAAATAGAATACATCGACCACTACTTCAGCTACCGACTAAGGGATATAAAACAAAATACTGCAGTCCGTCAGTCATCAGCAGGTACTCGTCTAGTTGTGTCACGACCCCTAACCTGAGCACTCAAACCCAGACGAGCCCAGATGAGCTATCAGTTAGCGTCATCATGATGCTCGGTTTTTATGATTAGTTGAAAGTACAAAAAGATGCAATACTAATAAGTTTTACCGAAAAATTGTTGCTATAAAAATCTGACACGATTTTTTCATTGATGAAGATGTTCAATTTCAATAACCTTTGTACCATATGAAAGGTTATGTTAAGCACTTTAATTCGGCAAAGCGTTTAGGTTGTGTCTGGTCAGTTGTGGTCAACAGACTTTGATGCATGAATTTTCGGTCAAATTATTCACCAATGGCTACAGGCGAACACATATAGAAATTTGGGATTATCATCATTGAATCAGGCTTGTGTTGAGCTTTCAGATGATGTAATTTCTTTCGAATTCGGTCAACAATTTGTGCAATTTTATTCAATTTACACTTTTTCCTAATTTCACGATACTTTCGCGATGTTTTTAACAATGTCTTTAGCGGTCAACTGCAAACTACGATACTTAGTGCTTGACAACTTTTGTTGCAATAACACTGGAGTTTTCAAGTTCGGATATAAAAGAATGCTGGTGTTATCAGTTCCAGGAATATGTAAGTTTTATCAAGATCAGCCCATCCGTTCACCGACAAACTTTAAATTTGTCTTATTCCCATTGTCAGTCATTTGGTGAGTCATCTCGGTTGTGGTCAGAAGATTTCGAATCTCTGTTCTGCACACCACACGAAGGCTTGTCTCCAGTCCACCTGTTCACAAACAACAGCATTTCCTTCACGCCGCTGTTGCCGATATATGGATCCACAAGAGTTAGCAACTCATTCAATGATGACGGGACAGACAAGGCCGAAATGAAATGATCAGCTGATCATAAACAACAAACTCCTAATCACTATTCATTACTTCCTTTAATTACACAAGCCACACTGTTCCCTAACCAAGCGTCGATCCTGTCGATGAAGTGACCCACAATCGTTGCACGGATCTGGGAATGCACTTTCAACTCCCGAATTGATTTCAACGCTTTGTCCCGATTGGCTGCAACATTTTGTACAGCAAAATGGTGATTTGAATCTGGGAATCGGCATTTGCCCCATAAAATCACCTGTGCCATTACAGAGTAGGGCAAACAGTGGCGTCGTGTGCGCCCAGACCATAGGCCCTCACTCGGCATTGGAATACTATTTCTATACCAGACATTTTTTATTTTGCAATCCGTGGCGTCTTCTCCGTACCTGCGAGGCCTTCGGCGCATACTCAAAAATAATTTTCCAACAATTATAGAAATAAAAAGTGTTATCATTTATTTAAATTCGATAGCTTCTCGTTACAGCTGTGCACAGCTTTCCGTCTCAAAGTCAGACGCTCAACCTCATTGAACAGTTTTGCTGCACGTGCTCGAATCACAGCTGTTTTCTTCGAACAATTAGACACACGTGAGGCAGTAAGCGCACGCGCACGCGCCAATATTGGCTTTTTCGATAGACATGATGCTTTGCCTTCTACAATTTTTGCAATGAAATTCTACGCGATTTTTGATCGAGGCGCGGTATCTAAATATAGTAAGGGAAGCGCAACCCAATTGTTCCTTGATTCGCTTTGTGTCAGAGAGGCTACTACGCCAACAGTAGCTAGCAGATGGCTGACGTTCAGACAAGACTGCGATCAGATGATGAGCGTTCTCCAATGAATGCAGAGTAATGCATCTGACTCGAACACTCAGATTCGGTAGAATTCCATAATTTGTTTTTACGTGATTGATGTGACACTGTTTAGTACTGTAGATGAGCTCAGAATCACGCCTTTCATTCGAAGGGAATATAGTGAAAGTCGTCAAGCAAGGTAGGCCAACACCTGATATAAAAATTGAAAGTACTCACCGAGAAAGAAATAAGAAATACACAAGACATATTAATGCATCAAAATTTAAACATGTGAGCGGCTGACCGGCCATGAGAAACGCAAGAAACTGTTGACCTTGCCTTCTTTTTTCTCGAGAAAATGTGATCTGGAGAGAGAGGGGATATAGTTATCAGTTCCTTGAGTAAGGCGGTTAGGAGACGAGCTATCACTTCTCATGTGCACATTCACTTGGCTTTAAAAAATGTTTTGGAAATTGTTGTTAAAAATTCAGCTTTTATGAAAATTAGAAAAGAAAAGAAATAATTTTTATTTGTCAGACAATTGAAAATCACAAAGGTTCATCAGATTTCGCATAAGTAAGAAAGTTAAAGTTAACATTGCTTGGTAATATCAAAGGATAGAATTCTAATCTATAAAGCAGCTATTGATGTGTGCTGTAACAAAGGGAATGAACGTTCAAAAACTCCGCTTAGTGCAAGAGCTTGGCTGAATTAGTCTTCCAGTTCGATGAGATCGTTGTGGAATGATGTCATGCAGGGAGTGGTCACAATCCTGCATGGCTTTTTCAAATAGGCGGACTACAGCTTCAATACGCCGATTTCGAAGGCATTTGAATTTGCCACATGTACATTCACTCGAAGATTTGACTCGACAAATTAATCTGTGTGCTCGTTTCTGCAAGCGATTTAGTTTTTCTTCAAGACGTGTAGGAAGCACAACGAGTGCTTGAGAACCATACTCTAGCACAGATCTAATGAGACCAAAATAGACAGTTTTGAGGTCGTTGTCGGACAAGATTTGATCGCAATACTCGCATAGCGTACGTTTTACTCGGAGCAGATCTCACAGAAGTCTCAATGTGAGTATCCCACTTTAGGCGTCGTTGATTGTTAATCCAAGCTAATTGTAGCTTCCCTCACGACCATCATACCTGGAATTGCAACAGGTGCTACAAGAGATGATTTTGTTATAAACATAGTTTTGCTCTTTCGGATGTTAAGTCTCAGTCCTTTATCGGCAGACCACGAAACCATGTTATTATGCTCAGAAATTACATTTGAATCGCCCGACATTTCAATTGGGATCGCAAAAGTAGTGTCGTCAATGTATTTCAAAATGAAGGAGGACTGATGAGCTTTACGGAGATCTGATGCCACAAGGCAAAAAAAGTACAGGCCCGAGAACATAGCCCTGAGGCACTCCTGACTTTACCGGGATTGACCCACTTACTGCGTTCTTGATACGAGTAGCTTGGTGGCGATTCGTAAGATAATCTACTGTCCACGCTATGAAATCTGCAGGGCACTTCAAATCTATAAGTCGCTGTATGACAAAATGATGTCCAAGTGAATCGAAGGCCTTCGAATAATCGTATAGAAGCAATTGTACTCCTGCAATTCCCTTTTTATCGAATGTCTTCGTCACAAAATCAAGAAGCTGAATAATTGCGCAGGTTGTTGATGATCCAGGTTTCGAGCCGAATTGAGGATTCCGAAAATGCTTGATAAGCAATGATCGCAGGCTAGAATTCAAAACGAAGTGTTCAAGAATTTTGGATCGGACGGGAAGGAGAGATATTGGTCTGAGGTCGCTGACAGACGGTCGTGATATTTTCGGAATTGGAATGATGTGACTTAACTTCCACGGCGTTGGGAAACGACAATGCAGCACCGATAAATTGAAAATATGGGCGAGGGACCAGCAAGAACAGAGGCAGCATACTTGTAAATACGCGTAGGAACACCATCACTCCCAGCAGCCTTGTTGCCATCTAGACCTCGAAGTTGTCTTTCAACCTCATCAACCGTAATTACCACATCCCAAGTGGCTGCTGTAGCTGTTGATTCAGATGCTATTCGAAGCACACGATCATCCTTTTCATAAAAGAAGCTCTTAAATGTCACATTAATAAGCTCTGCAGCAGCTTGAATGGATGGGAAGCTAGAATAAAGCTGTTCTATTGAACTATCACGTTTTAAGCTGATAACAGAATTTGTCGTTCTCCATAGATCAACAGAACTCCTGGCTGCTCTCCGAGACCAATTGACCTTGGGTTTACATATAGGTGATTTAGATTTCGCTTTCCAGTATTCATATCTCTCAAAATCCTTTGCACGATAAGCGTCCCATCGTTTTTGTATCACAAGCTTTGCAAAAGGGGTAATCCAAGGTTTGTCTGAGTTGGTCCTCAGTACTCGTACATTGAATTTTGGAATACAAGTTTCGATGCACCACTGCAAGTATTCATGAAAAAGAGCACATTTTTCGTCAAGGTTTAGGTTTGAAAGATAAAAAGGAGTCCAATTTATGTTAAGGAAAGTCACAAGACGATCAAGATTGTGTGGTCGAAAATCATACGTCGTGCGATAGTGCGAATTGGCAGGTGATGAAAAGAATTTGGGAGAGAGATAGACGGAGTTGTGGTCTGAGGTAGATATTGGGGCTCCAACTGTAACTTCCACAAGGGAAGCGAGGCATGACGAAATCATGAGAAGGTTATGCGTTGCGGTACCCCTTGTAGGCTCCATTACGAGGTTCACAAGATCTAAGTTGTCCTCAATATCCCTCGTGGGTAGTCTGTTGAAATCGCCACATCAAAATTTGCGTAAACCGAAAGCGTTGAATCGCATTGCATAATAATGTAGTCAATAAGTAGGTTCTTGTGAGTAATGACGACACTAGGAGGGAGGTATAAGCTTACCAGGATCAACTTGCAGGTGGGGATTACAATCCAGAGTGAGTTCGTTTGGGATGGAGAGGACGAGGGAAAAATACGAAACGACACGAATTTCTTTGACAACCAGACACAAACTCCTCCTCCCTTACATCCGTCACGATCACCACGGTAGATATTGTAATTGGCTAAATCAAGGAAGCCATCATCAATGACTTTATGAAGCCACGATTCTATTGCAATAAATATATCTGCATCAAATTGCGATACAGTAGTGCGAATGAAGTCAACTTTTGGGAGGGCGGAACAAACATTGCCTAAAAGAATTGAGGGTAAGGGACGGGAAATGGACGATTGAGCTGTTCGATCTAGAGGATTTAAAACCCGTCCTGAAAATTCTTCAGCGAGGTTCGCATGACTACCTCATCTCTGAAAATAACGACGTCCTCACCAAGTTCCTTGCGATGCTTCAATTTCCTCAGTAACATCTTATGTTGCTGCAGTTGAATAGGCGTTCGGTCTGGGTTTATAAAGACATTTCTATAATTGTGATGAGACCTCAAGTTCCGCGCCTTCCTTATAATATCCCGCTTGACTTCAAAAGCCTGAAAGCATACTTTCAACAACCTACGCGAAGAATTGCCACCTCTCCCAATCCTTTGAACATGGAGCCGATCGGTGAGTGGCAGGTCCAAGACCCGAAAAATCTCTCTACACTGTCTCAAGTCATCCTCTCTCCTATCATCCAACGATCCTGTTTCCACCAGATCAAGCCCAAAAATAATGCTGGATTCTTTGTTCGATTTCAGCAGCCATACTTGACAACATCTGTTGTTGATCAGCCTGGCATCTCTGCAGTTCGAGCTCAAGTCGTTCATTATTCAGTCTCAGCACTGACAGGTCATCTGACAGCTTTGTGAGCTTGTCAAGGATACAAGACATTCCATCCTTCACCTTTTCTTCTATGATGGAAGAAATTTCACTGATATCTAAAGTCTTGCTTGCTCTACTCTTCGTCAAAAGTATTGCTTGAATAAGTTCGTTCTTGTTTATAGAGTTCTTCCTGGAAAGTAACTCCGTCTCAGTCATCGCAAGTATATCATTTGGGTTTGCCATTCAGAAGAACAAAAGAAAATACCAGGGTGGAGAATCGAAGCTGTCACGTTGAGTTGAAAGTCAAGACCTTTGCACACTCGGCTTTGTAGGACACTCTTCCGTAACAGTCGGAGCTAATATTAGAATGTCACTGTTGTTGTGACGTAGTAGCCTTCATGTGACCAACGCGTGGAACTATCACCAGCAGACCGATGTAACACAACTCACCACGGTCGAAGCAAGGAAGGCGAAAAATTAATGTTGTAACATAAAAATGTCTGGTATAGAAATAGTATTCCAATGCCGAGTGAAGGCCTATGGTCCGGGCGCACGCGACGCCACTGTTTGCCTTACTCAGTAATGGCGCAGGTGATTTAATGGGGCAAATTCCGATTCTCAGATTCAAATCACCATTTTGCTGACGCCTGGAATGAGCCATCATAGGACTCAGACAATGCAAGGCTACATCATGCATCTTATTTACATTAAATCTGCATATTAAAAAGCAATAGTCATGTTTTCATAAACGCATGCGTAGGTTTATCAACCCCATTAATCAAATGTCACAAGATGTATACTTGAGACATACATTTGATATAAAGTCTTTATCAATAGAGCGACAGATGATGTAAGAGGTTGAGATCACAGATAAGTCCATTCACATGTAAAGACCAATGAAATTTCAATAATCAATACACTTAAGAAATATTCAACAAAGTCTATCAGTATCTCACGTCGTACTCAGAGAAGGGGCTACTTTTTTGCTGATCGCTTTCATGGTAAGTTCAAATACCAGGATTTCACCTTTTTCTAAACAACGGTTCGAATCAGTTTGCAATCTTTGTTATCCAGAGATGTATAACAGTGCCAGTCTGTGAGTGTACAATATCAAACAATTTTTTGTCTCGTCACAGACTCGATAACAAATGTTTGTCGCATTGCAACGAATGACAGCAATTATGTCAATAAAGCCAACAACTCCCTTAATTCCCCGACCGCTGTCGCTTAACCCAGGAATCGAACTGAAGTCCGCGGGGCAGACAAGCTCACATCTTCAGGTCAAGCAGACAGCACAAAGGGAATGCGAACAAAAGTAGAAGTCATCTCCAAGTGAATTCCTGAGTCAGGCGAGTGCGGTCGGGGTATTAAAGGAGTTGGTGATATTTTTTGACTTATTTGGTGTCATCCTCTGAAGATATGCCATGGACTTATGTATGGAATGATAATTCGGCCCGACCTCAACGAAAGTCCCAATAACAACTGATATTGGCAGCAGTTCAACCTAAAAGACTACCATCAAACATTTTGCGTGCACAGTTAGAGAAAGGACTACTTGATTTCATTCTCTGTAAGTTGAGCTGAGTCTAGCACCAGATGTGAGAAAACATTTGAGGCAGGATGATCAGGTGGCGAACTTTAACAAATGCAGGGAATAAATGTGCATTGCTGGCTTATAACTTGCTTTGAAAATTGAAGTAGACAAAATATGAATTGCTGTGAATTTATATGTGAATTTCGAATTGCTTTTTATGGTAGGAAGCTGAGCGAGTTAGAACGGTAAATGAACACCACGCTTGCTGCGCCGCGACTTTTATGTGATTCGGAATAATACTTTAGAAGTGAAGGAGGAAGATCGAATCAGTCCGCGGGATTTCGATGCGTTTGAAACATGGTATGGACAGGGTGAAGGACGTGCACACTAACTCTGTGATCATGAAATGCTCTGTTGAGATCAAATGCAAACCGTTCAACATTTTCTCGTCTAACATTCAAAACTACGGTGGTTGACAAGAAACCTCCAGTTGGTTTACTAAGAGTGAAATCATCAAGACATGGTTGATCAGCATTTATAGAACTTTTGATGTCTCTTTCGTTAATGATCTTCCATAGAATTGAAAGTTTGGCTGTATTTTGAGACTCATTGCGTGACATCAGTGGAATTATTACTGAGTTAGTAGAATTATCAAGATTGCTGTGAAAGCCAGAAGCTGAAATTCATCGTCAACATAATATCCAAAATTTCGATTTCACAGCCTACGGCAGAGATATAAAAGGAAAACATTTTTGTAAAAATTCCATATCCAGCATTGAACTCAAGAGATGAAATTTAGGAGCATCGGGATTTCAAATTTCTGTGACTGAATGAGTTGCCCTTTAAATTTTATGTTTCTACATCTTCCTAACTCTTCTCTTCCTTCTGCATCCCTGAAGCAGTCTGTGAAGTAGCGAGTGTGGATATTATAGTAGCGATATATTTCATCTTCTGGTTTTTACATCAGTTTTATTAATTTTGGTTGCTTATACAAATAATTTTGAAGTTTCCATGGTGATGTTGAATATTCCATCTACATGCAGGCTGTAATGAAATAGTGATTTTATTGTGTACACTAATTTTTTTACGAAATTCATCATTGAAAGTTGAACTCAGGCATTCTAATAATGGATTAGACTAAAAGAACGCTTACCTAGTAGGCTATTATTGCAGGTATTAGCCATATCCATATCGGTAGGCAACTTTGTTTATCAACTTTTAAATGTAGGAACTTAATCTTCTAGGACTTTTAGTGTTTGACTATTCTCCAGGTTATGTCTGAATTCAAACAAATTTGGTCTTCTAGAAAGTCAAATTTGACAGACGTTTTGAAAAGCAATCAATTTGAATAGTCGCGTGTCCTTAGAATTGCAGTCCTTACGGTGTCTAGATTACCATATAAGTAATTGAATCAATTGTAACTGCAAATGAAGATGATAATGCTGCATGTACCTGTAAAATACATTGCTTGGCCTTTGCCCAACTGAGGAATCAGCGCCCACCCCGATTAACCAAATTCAATGGCACTCTATGGTATTCTATGACATGCAATGGGAGTGCCATAGCACACCTCAACATTCAATCGAACTCAATTGGATCCAATTGCACTGGAAGTGGGAAAATATGAGTGCCATAGAAGCTATCCAAAAGAAGCAAACGCGCAGCGACAGTTTTGACTCCGTAATCTGACTTTGTCCAATGATATTGCAAAATTTGCATGTTCAGTATAATTTCAGATGTCTTTGGCATGTGCAACAGTCATTGTTAATCACATCCTTTGGTCGTGTCAGAGTGTCTCGTATTTTTATGAAAATCCGTCATTTGTTGAATTAATCATCTTTTCCGGTTTGTCTCAATCATCACACCAATGGAGTAAGTTCAATTGAAACTAATTTATCATTTGTATAGTCCATCAGTCAAATCATCAAGTCCTAATTGTTCCAGCAATTCATTCACGCACTGTTTTATTGAATTATGCAATTATTTAGATTTTTCGAGGTAGGAACTAGAACTACTGTATTATAAGATTTAGGCCTATGTAGACAGTCTTATCTATTCCTCGTTCAATTGTCGTATGTGTAAAGTAGCCAGTTCAACAATACGTTCAAGTGCTATGCGATGTGTGTTATCATAGCTTAAAAATTATTGTAAATTTGAATATTTTAATTAGATTTAATTATTCAGGATATTAATTAAAAAATCGCAGACATTCTAAACGAAGACCTACGCATACATTTATGATATAAGTCCTCATAAGATAAGCTGTGATCACTTAAATGATGCAGCAGTTAGTTACATCGAAATTATAACAGAATTTTTCTTATTTTAGATACCGGGTATCTTTTGATTACGCTTGTTTCATAGCCTTCTGACTGGCCCGAGCATATTATCGTTTAGGGGTCTAGCAGTTAGTTCAAACAACTGCGCAAATATCATCCAATGCTATGCGAAAAGTTTTTAAGTAAGCAGTTTTGATTATGTTTTTAAATTTCAGTTCGGGTTAATCGGGTTCTTTCAACGAGTCTGCTGCGTCTTTTGAGAAATCCACGTTTGGTGAAATCCTCGAATCGGTGTTTTAAGCCATGAAGTAAGTTATCAAGTCGTCGGTGTTCTAACAATTTATACACTACTATCTGATTGAATTATACTCCAATCATTTTTGGTCTTTTAGTTATCATTTAGAAAATCGTTCTTTAATTTCACTTTCAAAACCTTAAATAGGTATTCTTTCAGGTAGACTCCACTGTTTCATAACTGGTTGGAAAGATACTGAAAAATCAAACACAAATTTTCTTCAACCAATTCAAAAAAAATATCAAATTATTATTCTGTGTAACGTTTCGCTTTCTGCTTCTGCTGGTGCAATCATAAAAAATAAAGGGAACTTTAAAATCACATTGAACGAATTGTACTAGAGTCTGATGCATGGGACCCGCTTTCTCTTGTTCCCACAGGCCGACGAATTTCTATGTTCTTTGCTGAGGTGCATAGTTGACCATTGAATCACTTTCATAGAAGGATTGGCACTGTATGCAATTAGCAGTTGATAGACATGTGATGTAGGGACAGTCATGTGTACTCACACTCTAGATCTTATAGTGCGAGCCGATTCTCCAACATAAGTCGATGTGCAACCTGTACATTCAATGAGACATATACAAAACTTTGTTAACAATCACACTACAGATTTGTTAGACTGTGTACAGTATACACAATTAGCTATCATGTATACACTCCTGTTGTGACATAGGTAGTAAAATAAGAGATAAAGGTTTATTAGGGAAACGGACATTCAATGAGGTGACAAACTACATTTGTGCCATACTCTTCTAATTTCTCTTGATTTCTCTTCATTGCTATTTGGTAATGATGACCACAACTTTTCTCTTTCACCTCTTTCTCACTGGATATACTCACTTGCTTCATAGCATGTCTGATAACTTTCTTTGGATAATCGCTCTTGCATTACCGTTTGGAATTTGCGTTATATTCATGTCATTATCCTTCAAAGCATCATTTTTTCACATTTCTTGAAGTTCACCTAAGTTCAATGTATGTATTGACAAGGATATATAAAAAATGGCATTAGTGTATATATGATAGCTATCTGTAAATACTGTACACAGTCTTACAAATCTGTAGTGTGATTGTTAACAAAGTTTTGTATATGTCTCATTGAATGTACAGGTTGCACATCGACTTATGTTGGAGAATCGGCTCGCACTATAAGATCTAGAGTGTGAGTACACATGACTGTCCCTACATCACATGTCTATCAACTGCTAATTGCATACAGTGCCAATCCTTCTATGAAAGTGATTCAATGGTCAACTATGCACCTCAGCAAAGAACATAGAAATTCGTCGGCCTGTGGGAACAAGAGAAAGCGGGTCCCATGCATCAGACTCTAGTACAATTCGTTCAATGTGATTTTAAAGTTCCCTTTATTTTTTATGATTGCACCAGCAGAAGCAGAAAGCGAAACGTTACACAGAATAATAATTTAATATTTTTTTTGAATTGTTTGAAGACAATTTGTGTTTGATTTTTCATTTTCTCGAGTTGATATTCAATGCTAGCGATTATGATTAAATGTTATTACGCTTTATCAGGGTTGTACTACAATAATGCTACACGTGTTTATTACATTCGTGATGCACCGTGCGCAATATTCTGCGTATGTGTTATAATGATGTTCTTTTTGAAACTTAAGTAACCTTAATCAGTGTGCCACCGCACTCTAACACGAAAAATACGCAAGCATAATCGTAAAAGAAAATAATTCTCTGAAAGTCGACATTAATATTCAATTCGGTTGCTTTAAACTCATATTTCAAGTTATACGTTAGAATATTAAAGTCTAAACCAAAAATTGAATGGACTAAGATACACTGTACAATGTTCTTTATTCCATAAATTTACGATGTTTCCAAAATACATGTGGTAATAATTTTAGATAGTCTAGTACCAAGGATTCCATTCCAATACGTTTCTTTAGTCACTCAGCTTTGTAGCCGCTGCACAACTTTCCCGCTTGTTTGTAACGCCTACCTTGTGTGATTCATTCATTACGATAGGTACATGGGCAGCATGTAACCAATACGTTGTCTGACCCCTATGTGCATGCAATCTTAGTACATACTCACAGATTTAGAGGGGATAATGGATGATTCACGCAGGCGACTTTGAATTTCCCTTTCTCTAAATAATCTGTGTACCAACTGCATGTATGAGTTCATCACATCTTCATTTCTCCCGTCAGAAAGTTAAAAGGTCATCGCATGAAAGTTCTTTAATGTCTGACGTCATATTTTGTCACTGAAATTTCTATAATGTTTGGTCTTAATCAGACAATGTGCCAAAGTAATTTCTAGATTTTGAAATTCCCTGCAGTATACGAATTGGGGAGCACCAATTGAACCGCTTTGAGTAATCCTTTTATAGAATAATTGCTCGATAGAATGCCTGTTGATTGAATGTTTGTATCTTTAATATGCTTATCTCTCAACTAATGTAAGCGCTCTGACAATTATCATAGCCATAGTCATATGTGAAAATGCTTAGCTATCAATAACTTCTTGCATTTTTTGCATTGCTGTTCATCTCATTTTATCAAGGTCTTTGGTCACGTCTCTATATCCGTCCGTTTCCGTGTTCTATGTTATCATCTGATCCATTCTCTCACATAGGCCTAACAAAAGAATGAAATGTCGCTCTGTATTGTCTTAGAAAGCCGCTGCCTCAGGTGGTGCGAAGAAGAGATGTCACCATTTTTATAGAAATTGCACTTCCAAGCTTCAAGTTGCTCAATGTCTTGAAGATTCTCCCAATTTTAAGATTTCCAAATAGCAAGTTAGTGAAATTTCGACGGGCATTCATAAAATATCACTTTAAACACACTGATGCTAGTTAGTTAGCGCGCCTGCAATAATTAATATAAAAACTGCTTTTTGCAAACACAGTGTAAATGGAATATTGTTTAATATTTACAATGTAAATAAAGATTGTTTTCAATATTAAAAATCAAATAGGCCTATTTAATTATTCCATTTACATTGTGTATGCAAAAAGAAGTTATTATTAATTATTGCAGGCGCACTAACTTAGGCGATTTGCCAGTAGTATGTTTAGAGTGATTTTTAATGAATACCCGTTGAAAATTCACCAACTTGCTAATTGAAAATCTCAAATTTACCCCGGGCATGGCTGCAACTTTAAATAGGGGGTTGTGTCGATCTTGAGAGATGTGAACTAGGCCTGCTGATGATTCCTGATCTTGGATGAAATGTCAGCTTTTCAGATCTGTTTCAATTATTTTCAACTGAGATGATGCAACTCAATATTTAATTATTCTATCTCCCAACTTTAGGTAGATTATTATTGTCATCATTATTCCAGTTCAGTCATAACATTTTGCAATAGATAGTGTGTTATAGTCACATTTCTCTGCTACAACATTAACAGTATTTTAATATTAGCTGTTCGCAATTCGTACATGTATTTATCTCAGATCGATTAATTTCAACAATCTTTTTTCAATAGCATGATTAAAGATCAGATATGTCTTCCTTTCATATAAAAGTAACAAATTTTTTTATAAGCACCGGTGACAGAGTTGTCAATGCGGGTGCGTATCAGCAAATCCAATGTGCTAAATCAATGTATTTTTCTGAGAATTTACTTTTACTGAGTATTGGAAATAGCAAAATAATTATTCAAAAGTGTGTTTGCATTTCGATTTATTCTCAAGAGCTAATTTCATTTCATAAAAATCAATCAATCATTTCAAGAGCTAGATGCAAAAGATAAGGTGATTAGTGTTTAAGGCTTTGACTTTCGACTCAGGTATTGACTGCAGGCTTTAATTTCAAATCAAATCTTTGTGTTATATTTAGTTTGGCTCGTTTTTGCCATAGTTAAAAATTTTTATATCAAATTGCATGTAGTTGCTTGACATGTTTGGTACTTGTAGATAGCTAATTGAGAAGTGTTTCAATTTCTTTGTTTTGATGTGAGCGAGGCCGCATTATACTGCCAATCCAAGTTTTGAAAAAATCACATTTTTCTTCATAGAAATGAAGAAGGAAAAAACGAAGAGGAAATGATATTTGCAAGCATGGAAATTATGTGTTAAAAAAATCAGTTCTGTGTACCTACTTGTTATAAACATAATAATATATGAACTTACAGTGATTGCGATTAAGTAATGATTCACATCTATATTAATCACATATCGATATGAATAACTCCACGTTTAAAAGAAAATGTTCTACATCAAAATATTGACCTCTGTAAAAAAGATCATCAAAACTGAAGACAAATGGATCCATTTTAGTTCGAAAATTAAAACCTGTAGTAAAATTGTCGAATCAATTGTGAAGGGCTTGAACTTTTTTATGCGAGTATGTGTTACGCAATATTTTGATAGGGAGTTGGGGAGAGTTGCGAAATCACCAGCACATGGCTTGAAGTCTCCCAGGACTTTGGGACCCAAAATTAATTTCATTTAGTTGTTTTCAGACAATTTTGAAAGAATTTCATATTTTCATGCACTTTTCTGGATGGGTCAGATTTTGCGGATTTTCATATTTAATGTCCTGCTCCCGCAGTTTGATGAGAGATATCTTTCCGCATGAATATCACTAATAAGATCAGGGGCATGTTTCGTAAAATTAAGCAGTCTGATATGTATCAGTGACATTTTCAGCAGTGAAATATAAAGCACTGCTTTAAATTGCGTTTCATAAAAATTAATTTTCCGACTGAAGATTAAGCAGTCTAAATTAATCAGTGATACATATAGCGTTTCATAAAGATTCCGGACTGATGAAAACACTGATATATGTCAGTGTGATTAAAACAATTGTGGATAATTCTTCGTAAATAAAATAATGCCATACAGCCAATGATTTTTGACAGTAATTGAAACGATAATTAGAAGCAAATCTGAGGCAAATGGTGGAATATTTGAGAATCTTTTTTCTAGCTGTCATTGATGTATATAAAAGTCAATACCTCAACGTCTTTTAATATTGAAATGATTTCATGACATGCCGTACCTCATTACACGAAAGATATCGAAGCCATCAAAGCAACCCTTTATAATTTTACTGTTACCGGACCTTTCATCGTCACAGCATTGCCACTTTTCAAAGGAAGAATTTTTCAATAAACAGTATCCAAATTTGCCATTCTGACAAATAGTTTGCATCTGAAAATCAAAAGCCGTTTTTCCTTTTTTAAGTTATATTTGCAATCATTTCTCCGATATTTTAAGTTTCTATAACTTTCTCGATGATCATTCACATATTTATCAACCTCAAGAGGTTGATGGAAATTTTCACATTTCTATCAGTGAATTTCCATATTTTAAATTTTCGCGCGCTACTGATACTTCTTTGTGAAACGCAATTCCTTTGCAGACTGCTTAAAATACTGATTTTAAGCAGTGTGGGACTGATATAAATCACGACTTAATATTTGGTTTTGTGAAACGCTGTTAATTTCGACTGTTTTAATTCACTGATTTAAATCACTGCTTTATATTTATTTTAAGAAACGTAAAACATATTTCACACTGATAAAAATACTGATATAAAGCAGTGATCTATTTAATGAAACAGGCCCCTGTGATCCTGCAATTATTAAATTGATACTTGTCATCTATCTTTTACATCTTGCTCTTGAAATGATTGATCGAAAGCCATATTTTTTTCAAAGATCTGGCTTAGTACCCTTGAGAATGACTATGATATTATTGTACATTCGCTCTACATGTCTCGTCAGATGGCACATAGAAAAAGTACGTGATATACTCTTATTTTTTAAAAATTTTATTTTGCCTAAAAGCTATCGGTCTTTTTTACTAGTTCGATATGTGATTCATCAGAAAAATGCACCTTGACTTTTCTATAAATCTGTGGTCTTTTGCAATGTGTTGTGACATAATTTCGAAGGTTAGTATAGCAAATTATTTATGCAAAATATGCAATTACTTATTAGATTAGTAGAGTTGAGTATTGTTCTGATTAGCTGTAATCTACTTATCATCATCCTTTGGTATGTATTTCTATCGATGCTCAATGGTGCCCACCTCAGGATAGAAGTCAAGCATAATTCGTCTTCAGAATTCAGGGAAGAGAGAGAGAGAGAACAATTCCCGACTTCGACATTTTTGTGCGCTGCTATACGGTCTGCATCCCGGTTCCGTTGTCTATCTATACAGGTCACTTTAGTATATTACTTTATTAATTTTCATCCATTGCATAATTTGCATTCTTGCTTTTGCTAATAATCCTTGCAAAGCGCAAAGAGAAATATAAAAACCGCTGATTGTGGCAACTGATTGCGGAACTTTTCTTCTCTCTTCTACAGGCCTGCTTTATCGCGGAAGTTGATACCATTTATCGCTACTTGACAAGTAAATCAGTTAAATAAATTAACTATTGGTTGTTGAAATTTTAGACGGTCGCCTTAAATAAAGGAGTGTAAATTCCGACATTTAGTTGTTCTGATAGGAAATAGATCACTATCAAGGAGCGTTTTACGTGTGTGATAAGAAAATGTCGCTTTGCATCTAAGAATTTTTAAATGATAAAAAAAATATTTTATTTGAAATTCTCTTAAAAAGGAAGGAAATAATTACGAGAAAGTATTAATTTTTCGAATATAGTAAAAGTCACACTAGTAATGAGAGAAAGCTAATCGAGCTTCCCACCTTCCTTCAGATTTTCATAATCATGAAATCAATCAAATTGAGCAGGCAGTTACACGTGTCACTGAAAGATAAAAATGAAGAAGTTAACAGGTAAGATAAGAACAGAGCGCGCCGACACAGGGGGAATTGGCATTAAGGTCAGAGGCGGCTGAGACATTCATGATAAAACATTCAAGCACCACGAACGAGATTACAAAATTGGCATTTATTTATATTGGTGAGACCGGAATTGAAATTAACAACATTGTCGGGAATCGGGATGCGATCTTGTAATAGAAGATGTTAAAAAATTTCCTACTATGGAGGTCATTGCAGGAATACCACATGATGGATTCCTGACACAAAAATTCTTGATATAAAACACATCAAGGCAGTGAATACTACGAGCTTATCTTAGCTTATAAGTTAGCACATTCGACAGATACTTCTGTCCCACTTTGTGCTTATAATCATCTTTCGGCTTTATATCATCAAATCTTATTAATTGATTAATTGAATAAGTGAAGAAAAAGATCATCAAAACGAGAGACTCTGCAATTGAGAGTGTGTGTCGATCGCCAGCAAATAAGTGATGCTTTCTATATTTGTCTTTATGCATGTATGTAATTAAGTATGCGTGATCTATTAATGTATTATTGAGATTAAATATGTACTAGCCATGATTCCCCTTTCTATGTTATTTCCATGCTACAACTCCCATCAAACTGAGGTGACCGACTTTTCAAAGAAACAAAGAAGAGAATCTATTCACAAGGATGATGAGTTGCTCTCTAAATAAGCATGTATGGACCAAATGTAATGACAGAAATCTAATATCACCGTCACCACAGTATTTTAATGATCTATGAAGCTTGAATCCATGGTCCATAATTTTTGAAATTATTTTAATTATGTATTAAAACTAAAATTCATACTTGAATTTTAATAGAAACATGATAATCACCCTAATAAGCTTAACCTCTTTCGTTTCATCTGATGCGGTTTTAGTAGGTGAAAGCATTGGAGCATAAATCTTATCAATAATAGCAGTGCTTTTAATTCTAAAATTCTACCATTACCGCAAGATAATTACAAAAAGTTAGAAAAGACAATAACTTTACATACTTACACATTGAATACGCGCATACATGCATGCATGGAAACCAATATAATGTCCCATAAAGTTTCATTTTACTTACTTATTGTCAAAAGCGCGATTCGTCTGCTCTCAGTAGGTGTGACACGCAGAATGAATCAAACTGATTGAAACTTGATTCCTGCTAGAATATCGATCAAGCAATGGACAGTCACTAGACAAGCAATCACGAAATGAATAAGTAGTAGCTAAAAAGTATATATTCAAAAAAATTACTAATAGGAGAAGATGACTTGAATTATTATATATATAAATATTCATCGACAACTTGAATAAAAAGAAAGGACCATTGTTTGATCGATATTCTAGCAGGAATCATGTTTCAATCAGTTTGATTCATTCTGCGTGTCACACCTACTGAGAGCAGACGAAACGCGGTTGTGACTATAAACAAGTAAAATGAAACTTCTGGCAATATTTTTCATCCGCAAGATGACAGCGGGGCGCAATTGATTTATTATGCTACAATCCTATATGAATAATATAAATCTCCAATACAAGAAACATAGCAATTTTCAAATATTCTTCTTGCATCATTTTTCATTTAAATGAAGTTTATCTGCCTATATGCAGAACGTCTATGTTCTATTATCAACTTATCATTTATCGCATATTTATCTTTTATTTCCTGTTTGTTGCAGATCAACTCCTACTACATTTCCCAATGGAAGAGAAAGAAATATGGAGAATGATTTCTGAGAAACTTTTCATCGAAGCAAGTGTTCAAAAGACTTAAAATAAAGAGAAGATATTTAAAATCATTGGCTGTTTTTTGAATTAATGGCGTTTTGTGAATGATCATGAAATTAGTTAAAAAATAATGCTCCTTAGTGTGATTGATTTTCAAACTAATTTTTTTGAAATCTGGGTCGGACTTTCACCGACATGTCAAGGGGATCGAATGTTAAAAGTGCAAATGCCTCATGCATGTTGTTGTCTTTATACTGACATCATCACAATTGCTAAACTAAACTGATTATTATTTACAATCATGATCACATAAAGCGTCAGTATGTCGCGGACAGGGTTAGACACGCTGTAGCAATAGGAGTTGCCATGAAAGCTGAATTTCCCAAAATTCTATGGGACAGGATTTCCAGAAGATCGATAGGACAGGATTTCCCACAAGTCTATGGGACAAATTAGTCCCAGCGGCAATAGGATCAAAGTTCCCCAAAATTCAATGGGACAAAACTTTCCAACAGTGCCATAGAATAGAGTTCCATAGCAATAGCACTACCCGCTATAGGAAAATTACAATAATTCCGTAGGACGTTTCCTATAGGAGTGCCATAGATTTTGGTCAATCGGGACCATATCGAAAAGTTTATCTAGCTCCTGAACGAAGGAAGATGCAAACTCTAAATTTTCGATAGCTTATTTTCTACATATTCCACAGCTGTCCACCAATTTTGAATTAAATTGGCTCAATACTTTTGTCACAATGAGATTTCAAAAAATTTGAATTGTCGAATTATGTACTATTTTCGCTTTGAATGTTTCCAAGTGTCCTTATTAATATCAAAACTATTCGAATTTATAAAAGAAAGTGTTCTCGTGTCAATTTGAACAGAAAAGGATAATTCTCTTGTGGATTCTAGCTAGATTTCGATGTTTTGAATTCAAAATTCAAATTTGTGAAATCTTCGTAATTGAACCGGATTACAAAATACAAACTTACTAATATTTATTGGCTTTTCTAATCTCAATGACCTTGAATATGAAAACAATGACAATATTTTGACTCCTCATCATAAAACCTGTCCTTTGGTGTTATTTGTTTTGAATTGGGTCGGATGGTTTCTCAGATAGAGGAAGATATGACAATCATAGTAAAAAATAATGTTTTTGACCTTTGACCTTGCATTTGACCTCAACAGTGACATTGAAGATCAAAACTGTGATAATATTCTGACCTGTGATGACGAGATCTTTCATTTGGTGCTCTTTGCTTTGAATTTGAACCTTTAGCTTCGGAAATAAGCGTCTGTCAAAATGTCCCAGTGGGCGGAGCTTTAATGGAGAGATGTCAGCAGTGTGGACCTGCCCGCAAAGTTTCAAAATATTCAAATTTCAAAATATATAGAAATTTTATAGAACATAGCAAGAAATATGCAGTGTAATTTGGAAATTATGCGTATGGTTATTTCAAGTTCTTGTTTACGGAAGTCCATTCAAAGCATTCGACGCACATTAGCAAACACGACGCACAATAGCTTGGAATGTAAGGAGAGAGATCGCCAGTTTGCTGGTAAATAAGAATTTTGACATAGCCAGTAGGGTGAAAGTGTATGAGGTGTGCGTGAGATTGTTGTATGGTTCGGAGACGTGGCCTCTAATGGACAGGATGATACATCTTCTACGAAGCTGCGACAGAAGAATGCTGAAAGCTATTGCAGGAGTGAGATAGCAAGATGGAGAGACAAGCGCGGAGGTAGCAGGGAAGTGTCGTACAGTGGACCTAGCTGAGAAGATCAGGCAGAGAAGACTCCGGTGGTTCGGCCATGTTAATAGAATGGAAGAAGGTTGCCTTGTGAAGGAAGTGGAAAGCATGGAAGTGGATGGAAGGAGACAGAGAAGAACACCAAAGAAGACGTGGAGAAGGTGCGTGGAAGAAGATATGTCAAAGCTGGAAATCAGAGAAAAGCTAGCTCAAAACAGAAACAGTTGAGGAAAAGCCATTGTCGCACGTCCAACCCCAAGCAAATGGGAAAATATGGGCGCTATAACGGCTTATCCGTTCTTTTACAGCCAAAAATCAAAACGAACTATACTGATTGTAATTCATATCGTATTCGTGGTTCACTATGTTCAGAAATCAGATGTAATATCAACACACAAATGAATACAAACGATTACAACCGTGAAACGTTCACCTTCTTGGCTGTACAATAAAACATCTGTTGAATTCAAGAAAATACGTTGTCTAATGATCTCCTTGACAATAAACACAAATAGGCAACTTGAACAAATAACGACTTTTACCAAGATTTTTAGGTGAAGAAGCAATAAAACGCTAAAATTGGTTCTACTCATATTCAATAACTGTAAATGTGCAAATATGCCGTCACACTCCCACCAACAACTTTCCTGCGTGACAAGTTGTTCAAATGAGTTAAACATATAAAAACTTCTTAACAAATGTGCACACAGTTCATTTCATTTAAAGAATTCTACAGCAAGCAAGACTACAACATACCAATAAAGAGGCTTCGTTCACTTTTGTTCATACTTGATATGTTCATAGTCTTTACACAACATAACTTGTAGAGTCCAATTTCTAAACAATCTTCACCAATCTTCTTTGTACAACCAGGCATGGATGTCACTCACGAAGTCAGGAAAAGTTCATGTTCCATATTTACAAAATAGAAGTTAAACTAAGTGTTCATATCAGATATATACACATGAATCAGCTTAAGAAAATATAAACTTTACAAAAATTACACCTTTTATATGCATTCAGGATACAAATTCAATAAAAAATCATTGCGACTATTCAATCAGTAGTACATCAATTAACGGTAATTATCACTTGTTCATAAAGTTTCACGATGCATTGAATTACTTTTAACATTTAAACTGTACGTAAGCTTATTGCAATGAAGATTATCTCAGACAAACAATTCAAAGAATGCCTATAACTATTCACACTCAACAAGAAGAATGACTTTCTGAATAGTCCGTTCTATGACCTTGACCTTTCCTTTGTCTACAATTCGCAACATCACTCTTCTGACAAGACCATCATTACTCTCAATCACTTCCTTGACCAATCCTAAGCTCCATTCGTTCCTAGGAAGACCATCATCCACGACTAAAACAACATCTCCCACCTTCATACTTCTAGATCTACTAGCCCAACACTTCCGCTGATTGATACTTTGCAGATATTCTTTCTTCCATCTGCTCCAGAATTGCTCGGATAAGTATTGAACTCTTCTCCAGCGTTTACGCAGATAGATATCTTTTCGATCAAATAGACCAGGTGGTGGCGGAGTTGTCGAATCTTTCATTGTGAGAATGTGATTGGGAGTCAATGGATCTACCTGTGGATCATTAATGAAGTCCGTAGTGAGAGGCCGATTGTTAGCGATAGACATGGGCTCGTAAAACAGTGTTCTCAATGAGGAATCATCCAATTGTCTAGATTGCATTTCTATAGTGCTTGAGAGAATGCTTCGAACTGTACGCATTTGTCGTTCCCATATACCGCCTCGATGACTGGCATAAGGAGGATTCATGACAATCTCACAGTCATAATCTTTGCTCATGTAATTCTCAATATTTTCTTTGTCCATCTCTTCCAGAGCCTTTCGCAATTCATTGTTTCCACCGACGAAATTGCTGCCCTGATCTGATCTTATCTGACGAACCTTGCCTCTGATGGCAATGAAACATCGAAGGGCATTGATGAAAGCATCAGTTGACATATCATCCAATAGTTCGATATGAATAGCTCTCGAACAAAGACAAGTAAACAGTAACCCATAGCGCTTCTGCTGTCTTCGACCAGACTTTGTCCAGAAGTGTCCAAAGACATCCATGCCGCAATACGTGAATGGCGGTGATGGCTCAACACGATCGATAGGAAGCTCTGACATTTTCTGACTGTCTGGGGGATGACGATTCTTTCGACAAGCAACACATGAGTTAATTGTATTGGATACTAGCTTGCTTCCTTTGAGTATCCAAAATCCATTGGGACGTTTGGTATTCACAGTTATGCCGCGTCCTTGATGCTTGGATAGTTCATGGAAATGTTGGCAAATCAGACGAGAAATATAACTCTTCTTGCTCAAAATAATCGGGTGTTTCAATTCAGGCGACAAAGTTGAGTTTCTAAGCCTTCCACCAACGCGTAAAATTCCATGTTCATCCTTGAAAGGATCCAAAGCCTAAGGCAACAACTTCAAATCCAAATCAGATTCTTGTGAGAGACGAATAATAATCAATTTCGCAGCCTCTCGTTCTTCCACGGTGGATAATAAGTCGTTCCTTATCCCCTTAGCTCTCCGTTGTAACCGTGCTATAGCTGCAACTAGCGTCGACCAATTAGAGAACTTTTCAAATGACGCGATCAAACTTGATGTCGTAGAGACTCGACTTGACGTAGTGGAACTAGTCACAAGACATCTCACTTCAGGGTCTTCCTTTTATAGATCAAATTTAATTTCAGTTGAATTCGGTATCTCAGATTCCCATCAGAATTCAGGACCTTTCAGCCAATTTGATTCTTGAAGTCTACGAATGTTCAGTCCTCTAGATGCGTGATGAGCAGTGTTAGACTTTGTTTCAATGTAACGCCATTGCGCAGGATCAGAAGCATCACGAATTGTTTTTACACGATTTGCGACGAACATATGAAAGCGACAGGATTCGTTTGCAATGTACGCAAGTACCACTTTAGAGTCCGTCCAGAATACTTCTTCGTCAGGGGTTAATCTCAATTCATCTTTCAGTAGCTTACTGATCTTGACCGAAACGACTGCAGCTGTTAGTTCAAGTCGCGGAATTGTCTTTAACTTGGTAGGCGCTACTCTGGATTTTCCCATCAGGAGAGTACAGTGAACACGATTCTGATCATCAATCATTCTAATATACGAACATTGTCCATATCCTGTTGTGCTTGCATCCGAGAAGTGGTGTAGCTCAACTCTTGCTACCTCTCCGAAATACAAAGGAGTCATTGCACGAGGTATGCGCAGCGTAGATAGTTCTTTCAAGTCTGTCAACCATTGTTTTCATTTTGGTAGAAGATCATCAGGCAATAAATCATTCCAGCTACTTCCGTTCTTACACATTAGTTGCAGTATTGTCTTCCCAAGAAGGATAAAGGGAGAGATCAGTCCTATAGGATCGTAGACAGAAGCAACACAAGCAAGAATATCGCGTCTAGAAAAGCCGAATGCTTTATCTTCAAACTTGAACATAAAGTAATCTTCTTCAACATTCCACAGGAGACCGAGAGTTGATGAAACTTGAGGAACATGACTATCCTTAGGTACTTCACTCGTAGTCGTGCTGGATACATGATCATCTCCTACAATAGCTTTCAAAACATCAGGATCATTGGATGCAAACTTGTGCAATTGTAGTCCACCTTGTTTGCCTATGTATACAGCATCACGTGCAATTTGTATAGCTTCATCTTTAGTTTTTGCACTTAGAAGTCCATCGTCTACATAGAAACTGTTCATTATAAATTCAGAACCTGTAGCAAATTCTTTTTCATGACTGCGCGCTAGATACCGAAGACCGAAATTTGAGCAACCTGGTGAGGACGTTGCGCCAAACAAATGCACTTTCATCCCATATTCAAGTGCCTTCTGATTCGTATCACCTTGAGGCCACCATAAGAATCTCAAATAATCTCTGTCATTCGAATCAACGAGAACTGGTGAAACATTCGTCTAATTTCACAAGTCAATGCAACAGGGTATCTTCTGAATCGACATAGAACTCCTATCAACGTATTGGTCAGATCAGGACCGGTGAGCATATGATCGTTTAAACAATTTCCCTGGTATCGATTAGCACAATCAAACACAACACGGATCTTTCCAGGTTTCTTGGGGTGATACACACTATGATGAGGTATATACCATCCTTCTCCCACCTTAAACGTATCATCTGCAATTTCCGCATCTCCATCCTTGATGATGTCTTCCATAAATCCAATGTAGTCTTCGCGAAACCTCTCATTCTTCAAAAACTTTCTTTGAAGATATCCCAAGCGTACTTCAGCTTGACGTCGGTTATTAGGAAAAACAGGACGTTTATAAAATGGCAAAGGAAGTTGAAGATGACCATTATCTAACTGAGTCACGGACGAGTTCAATATCTTCATAAACTTGAGATCATTTTGAGACATCATCTTATCGCTATCATCACCAAAATCACCCTCCAATAATGATAATGCATCTTGAGGAGAAATCGGATATTCTTTCGTTACGATTCTGTGGCAAAACGACGACTTCATGCTACCTCCACCTACAATTGACCAACCAAGATCAGTTCTTACTGCATAGAGATGATTTCCATCACTAGTGACAGATTCTCGTGGAGCTAGTGCTTGAGGACAATCGTATCCTATGAGCAAGCCAAATTCACAATCTTGTAGTGCAGGAATCTTCGTTGCTACTTCGTGTAGATGAGGCCACTGTTTGGCAGTTTCCGGCGTGGGAATGCGAGACCGATCACCTGGTATTATGTCCTTTGAGTAGACTTTAGAAATCCTTACTATTTGATTCTCATACAATCCTCGAACTTTGATATCTTCAACCAGTGTGCTTTCTGAAACTGCGGCCTTTGAGGACATCGTCGAAAGCTTCAAACTGACCTTACTTCCTTTCAAATGAAGTGTCTTGATTAAATCGTCAGAAATATAGCTGGAATCGCTTTGAGTGTCTAACAAGGCATACGTTAGAATCTCCTCATTCGACCCATTAGATGACACCCACACAGGTACGGTCATCGAAGTTGCGGCAGCAGGATCTTGTCGGATACAGCAAGACGTTGATGAAGCGGGTGAACTTACATTCTCGATTCCTGTCATATTACTCGAAGGACTTTTATCTACGGGTAGGAGTGTAGGGTGCGATTTCTTACACACGTCACACAAGTCTCGATTTCTACAGAACTTAGACAGGTGTCCACTTAAGAGGCAAGCAAAACACAGATTGTTTTCCTTAACATAATTCCTCCTCTCTTCAATCTTCATCTTTCTAAACTTATGGCACTTCTGTAATGAATGATTCTGCTTGCATAAAACACAGTTCTTAGAATTTGATTCTGTAGCAGGAACTTCCTTCATTCTTTCAGAAGCTGAGCAATTCAGTTCTTTCGTGGCAAACGTTCGAATGTTTGAGGATTTCTTACTAAAACTATGTGATTCGAAATTGAGAATTTGATTGCACGCTATTTCTGCTTCTTCAGATAAGAACTCAGTGAACTTCTTGAATGAGGGATATTCTCCACTCCTAAGCTCTGCTGCTACTTTCCTGGCCCATCTGTTTCGCAATGAGTCAGGTAGCTTCGAAACAATCTTCCTGTTCTCCTCACAGTCGTTTAGAATTTGCAAGCCCTTCACATTCGGTATAGCATCACTACACCCACCCAAAAAATCTGCATAATCTCTCAAAGCCTTGCCATCACTTTCCCCAACTCTAGGCCATCGTGCTATCCTGTCTCGATACGCTCTCTGAATTGTAAATGAATCTCCATATCGGCTGTTCAAACGTCTCCATGCATCATCATAGGCATTGCAGTCCGTTCGCAGAAACATCCCTTGAATGACCTTAGAAGCTTCACCGGAAGTGTACTTCTTCAAGTAAAACATCTTGTCAAACGGATTACTACATCTTCTATCAATCAATGAGATGAACGAGTGTTTTCACTCTGCAAAGCTGAGCACATCTCCAGAAAAGACGGGTGGTTCAGGAGCCGGCAGTCGATTCATTGCCACACTTTCTTTAAGTAGATCAATAACTTCAGTAGAGCTATCTAACTGTCTTGGATTCTTTAAAACAGGTTCCGGTAACGGTAGGCCTAACTCAAACTCAGGTTCGACAGTAAATTGTTTTGCTGGCAGTTCATCGTGGTAGGTCATACTGTAGGTAGGCTTCATATCAACTTCCAATTTATCTATAGGCCTATTTTCATCTTCGTAGACCTTAAGTTTGGCTTCTGCTATGCTAATTTCTCCCATGGCCTCGGCAAGTTCAAGCCTGTCTTGAGCTTCCTTCAAACGTTGGCGATGGGCATGCATTTCTTGCAACATCGATAGTTTAGCCTTACTAGCTGCGAATTCTGCTGCTACCTCAGTATGCTTCGAACACTGGCTGGACTGCTTTGAGATAAATGAACCCTCTTGACCAAAACGTGACCCTCTTGTGACATTTGACACGTTCGACCCAAATACAGACGGGTAATTCTCCTTATCTAAAGTACATTCAATATTAAATTCGGCGTACTCAGGGTTGAAAGCCTCTTGCGAACTCAACTTGAAAATTATGTCTTTTACATCTTTCACAATTTGAGCAGACGAATCAACTTTACACACAATATCTTTATCAGGTGGAGTGTTATAAGACTTCAATTGCTCGTATACTTTCACTATCTGTACGAATGACTCATCAAGTTGACGCGCCAGATCTACTTCTTCCTCCTTACGCAACGGTTCTCTAAGCCTTGACCGTGCCGACCTTGCCAATCTCTTAAAGTTAGCATACACTTTGTCAAATCTTTCACCTAACTTATCCGTGAATTCATTTTCATACGCTTTACCCTTATCAGTCAATATTCTATCCCTTGTGCTACGCCTGGGCTCCTCAAGGCCTACATAAATATTACCCGAAGACTCAGACATACCGTAATGATATATTATGACAATAAGCTTACGTGATAAAACTTAGGGAGTTGACGGCAGAAAATTCACAAAAAATACAAACACGTAAATGTAATCAGCTTGTAAGTAAATTGCAAAGAAAAATGACACGCTTACTGAAGAATCTCACGACGTGAAGTATATGTGAACACTTGAGTCATTTAACACAAAGACACAACTGACATGCTTGATATCGATTACATAACACTTGCGCGGCTTGAAAACCACTTCAACGAATCACTACGGTGAGATTCTGTTATCATACACACATACATAGTCGTCTAACAAATGAAGGTTTTCGCTTTTGCTCGCAGAAGGTTACGTTTTCACTATAACGGCTTATCCGTTCTTTTACAGCCTAAAATCAAAACGAGCTATACTGATTGTAATTCATATCGTATTCGTGGTTCACTATGTACAGAAATCAGATGTAAAATCAACACACAAATGAATACAAACGATTGCAACCGTGAAAACGCTCACCTTCTTGGCTGTACAATAAACATCTGTTGAATTCAAGAAAATACGTTGCCCAGTGATCTCCTTGACAATAAACACAAATAGGCAACTTGAACAAATAACGACTTTTGCGAAGATTTTTAGGTGAAGAAGCAATAAAACGCTAAAATTGGTTCTACTCATATTCAATAACTGTAAATGTGCAAATATACCGTCACAGACGCTAAGCGATGATGATGAATTAATAACATAATCAAGTGATTGCTAGCATCAACGAATCCGAATTCGAAAACGCCGACACCACCACTCGAAAGATCATACGCGAATTGTATCCCCACCATTGTTTTATCCATTTCTGAGCAGTAGTTTAGATACATAGGAGGAGTGGAGTGCGAAACGGCCCCCGGGCTCTCGATGCGTTTCATAGCCCGATAAGGACAGGGTTAAGGGCTAATATAACAGCTCTAGCGCTAATTAACAGCAAATGAGCGCAACACTTGAAGTTGCATTGAGTTGAAGGCTAAACATGAACAGTACCTATCATTGATGTGACAAGGCAGAGAGAAGAATAGCTACTTTATTTGACTATATGGGACATTCATCTCGCATCGTGGTAGAAGTCAGCTTCATAAAGTTGTCTGCACAATTGGACGTAGTGCTGACCACCTGTATCACATGGCCACACCTAGTCCCTCCGCAGATTATAGAATGACCACCAGTAGCTGCCCTCTCATGAAGTTCAGGAGTTTATTCAATAACAATGAAACAAATTCAATGTGAATTGCGTCATCCTTTGCAATACAAGACAAATAGCAAGGATTCTGCGTGACTGCACTGTAAACTGTAGACAACCAAAAATCAGACAAAATAACAGCCAAAAAGATCAGGCAATTGCAACAGACAGCATGAGACAATGAACAACCAAAAGTGGCTGTTCAGAGCAGACAAGATGAGACAATTATTCGCCAGAATATCAGACAATTCTGTCTACTTTTCTAAAAGTATTGTCTCTCAAACTCAAAGTGTTTAAATATGATCACACTATTCAACATCAGCTAATGGCAGCTAGTCACTCCTAATCACATAGGTTCTTACTCTGCTCCAATCATTCACACTCGCATTATGAACAGCTCTGGCCCTTTACAAGTCCGCAGTGTTAATGTCAACTTTAGGGAAGTATATAGACCCTTAAAAGCTGTAAAAAACATTGTAAAAACAGAATTAAAAGATAGCATCAATACGTCAAATATCCAGACCTGTTATTGCCATGACTCAAGGTGTATACAAAGAACCCTACTTATTTACAACATTGTATATTCTATAATTGAAAATGATCAAGGATACCATCTAATTTCAATAATAGTGTATATATTAGTCATAAGTAGTATGATAGGTAGTAAACGCAATAATGTAGATTAGTTTGTGCGATGAGAAAAAATTGTCTGACAAGCAGGAAATTTGTCTGATAATACGCAGTAAGTGCCAAAATACTGATGTGGCTCACAAATTGTCCGAGAAGTGGCTGTTTACAGCTTACAGTGTAAGATAAAGGCAGTTATTTGAACAATTGATTTGATAAGAACTTCCTGAATGCTTTGCATGATGCGGTTAATGCACGGCGGTGCGCTGGTCGCACCTACTGTCACCGGTGCACCGAAAATTCTATAAAGTTGCTAAGCACGTATTAAAGCATAGGTGACATATAATTTGTTAGCAATAGTCGATGAGAACTTCGAATTCTTGAAGGCAGGTTCTCAATCTTTCACAACAGATGTTCATTGTTCTAGAGTTTAATGCAAATTTGATAGAGCTATGGAAAAATTCATATAGTGCTAGACCTTGAGACAGACTTAAATAGGCCTCTTTTAATTATATTTTGCCGATACTTTCAAGTGAGTCTTATTACCCGTAACAGAGCCTTCTATGATGGCTCTGTTACTACGTGTACGTATATGAGAACAGAAATCATGTAGCCAAGCAACACAAAGTGGTAAAAAACACCAATGACTAAATTACTAAGTGAGCTGAGGACGAAATGTCGGTCTTTTTGATTAATCCTTTTGAAATATATACTGTACAACAGTTAAAGAAAGAGCTTGTTTTTGATTATTTTTCATAATGCCTAAGCGCATCAGGAAATATAGAGTGATTCGAAGTCACGTGAATGAATTTGCCGTGAATAGATAGGCTTATATCTACTTAAGCAATGTCACCACTGTCAAAATTACAATGCTAGAATGTCAACATCTCGACATCACTCGACTTGAAGCTGTCTCTCTGTGATGTGATGTTGATAAAAAATTGAATGAGGGATCGCTGGCTCGTGGAATGATAAGATGGCCTATATCTTCGTAAGAGGAACAGCAACAGGGTACCGGTAAGCAATATTCACTATGAGATTCCGAAATTCTGAGGTAGCGGGAATTGAGATTTCGTGACCCAAAATGATTTATTTTGATCTCGAATTATCTCATTTTCGTCACTTTTTCACATTTCTTTCTCAAAATCAGGAATGCATCGACTATTTTCTGATATAGCCATCACTTTCAAAAGGTTTCATTTTCATGAGATATAAATGTGAAGTTTGAATAGAACTGATGAATAGGATTGAATAATATTCTCCTAGTTAAATTAATTCTACTGTATGCTTAAAATCAATAGCAGATAGCAGATCAAATGACTTATGATTGAAAATATACAGTAAATTACAGTGGGCGACAAAATAATGGAAACCCTTACCAATTTCCTATATTTTTGCATATTACTGAAGAATAGGCTATCGATCAGAGTAGGGTTTATATTACAATGTTCAAAAAATCTCAGTATTTACTTCAGGATCATCAAAAATCATTTGAAACTGTCAATATTCAGTTTGACTATCATTTTGGTTTATAATCTCTTCAATGAGCTTAGGCATTGAAAGAATCAAATTCTGGCACATTCTGGCACAGTTTGTCATCGTTATTGCAAATTTTCAAAAGTTTGAAATCAGTTCTTGTTTTGATGAACATTTCTGAATACTCAAACGGTGTTTTACTATGGCCCATAGGTTTTCTATATGGTTTAGATCCGGAGAAGCGGGAGGCCAGTCCAGTGTAGTGATGTTCAATTCAGACAGAGCATTGAGAGAAACACGACTCACGTGGCAGGTTACATTAGGGTACTCACGTGGTAGAAGAAAATATGAATTCGACTAAGTACATCGATAAAATTATCAAGAATAGAGTTCGGCAACAGCTGGATGAGTGGTAGCCTGGTGGCAATGACATTTATCAACAAAATAATGCACCGTGCCACATGATTCGTGTTTCTCTCAGTTCTGTCTGAATTGAACATCACCGTACTGGACTGGCCTCCCGCTTCTCCGGATCTAGACCAAATAGAAAACCTATGGGCCATACATAGTAAAACAACGTCTGAGAATTCAGAAATGTTCATAAAAAACAAGAACTGGTTTCAAACTTTTTGAAAATTTGCAATAACGATGACAAACTGTGCCAGAATGTACCAGAATTTGATTCTTTCCATGCCTAAGCTCATTGAAGAGATTATAAATCAAAATGATCTTCAAACTGAATATTGACAGTTTCAAATGATTTTTGATGATCCTGAAGTAATACTGAACTTTTTTGGACATTGTAATATAAACCTTCTTTGAATAATAGCTTTTTTTTCATTGATATGTGAAAATAAAGATAATTGGTAAGGGTTTCCATTATTTTGTCGCCCACTGTAGGCCATCAATTTGATTGAAGTTCACACAGTTCGATGCACTGGACTGAGAACCGGTGCAAGCAGAAAAACCGCTGTACTGACTCACCGAGCTCAGCCCTAGTTTCATGCTTTTTCTATGTGATATTAGATCAACATCTCAGGATCGTGTGCAGGGAGTCCTACTCAACATTTTCATTCATCAACACTTTCTCTCTGTCAATGTATTCAGTGATAATTCTTAAAATGGTCCAGTTTTGTGGGACAATTTAATTACCAGCATTTACCGGTAGGTATGAGGATTTCAACAGCAAGATGTAATCATTCTTCCCTCTGAAGCATAATGTAAACACCAGCACAGTAGGCCTTATGTTGTCGCAGTGATGATTAGACTTCGTTACAGCAAGCAGGTTGCCGCCTATTTCTGACAATTTTATTCTATTAATGCTGACTGCTTCACGGAGGGGCGCCTACAGCTGCATCTGTCCACAGACGTTCACTAATGTAGTCCATGAAGTTGACCTATCACGACAATCTGCCATGATGTCAAGCTATGTTAGCCTTTCTTAAAACAAATAACAAGTGAGCATAAGCAGCAACGCCAGGCTAGACTTTGCGAAATGTATCGCGCATGCTGATGAGATACCTTTGCTATGTAGAACGGAAGCCATGGATTTTACTTTTAGCTAATTTCATGAGCATATTTGCGAGCACAATGAGGGAAAATCGTCATTAAGCATCGGCTTCCTAAAATTGATGGTAGAAAAGAAGAATTTATATTTTATTTTCTACAAAGTGTGGCGGTTATGAGAGTTAATATGTCGAGAGAGTTTCGTGAATAGAATTTCGACGATCTGGTGCATGTTCTGTCAATGTGTTACAGGAGATCTCCGAATTTCGATGAAATTTGAGATTATCTCGCCTCATTAAAAGAAGCTGAAGATACAAAAATGCTTACGCTATAAAAGACTGAGTGGAAAAGCATGCCCAATTGCATGGTAATTATAATTTCGCGACCTCACGATGACCGAATCATCACCGAAATCACGGCGGATTTAAAGCCGATTAAGGCGGATTTTAAGGCGGATTTTCTATGAGATTGGAGGACAAACAAACACTGTTCGAACATCAAATGGTCCTGACCACAGAATTAAATATTTTGCTTGTCTGCTTCGGTTTGCTAGAAGTGTGATTAATACGAAATCGAAGGCACATCGAGGAACCTATTAAGTGGGCAAAATGGAATTCCTAATACCTTACGCAGATAGGAAAAAAAGTCGTGCGTCGATTAGTGTGAGTTCCAGCAAGGTGTTTCGATTGCCAAAATTCCTTCAGATTCGAAGAATTCAGATCATTGCCCACAAGTTTTCTGTATGATGTTGACCCTTCCGATCATTATTAAAAAAAAGTGGCAGGCGTGCGAAAATTAGTTCACTTGATGTTTTCACATCCTCTCCTCGCTCGGCATTTCTCACTGTATAGTGCATGCACTGAATCGAATGTTGGCCAAGACAGCAATGTGTGTTTTGATGTGTGCGAAGTGATATCACAGCACGCACGCATCTCTCACTGGCTCTGATGTCCTCTGTTGACAGCTTATTGTTTGCCATTTCCAATAGCAAGTGATACACTAATTATCTATTCGAGAAGGAGCAAGTTGTCTAATTCTGTGGTCTGCCATTTCGACATTAAGGTTAGATATGATTCTTCCTTTCTAGGAAACCGAAGCTCGCGCAGATGAATCTAATTCTTTTGTCCTGACTATGCCCTTGGTGGGTATGTTAGCTAAAGCCTGCTGCATTTCTCTTCCCAAAGGTTTCAGAAATCGTACTTTATGTCGATCTAATGTCCTCAAGATTCTTATAAGTCCGGAAAGGAAAGGACACATATTCTTCAATTTCTTCTGGTTCAACTTCAACAAAAAATCTTTGACTTGATCAGGCGCCAATTAAACAAAACAATCAGGGTTATTGTGATTTAAGATGAAGGTGTGCTGTGTTGATTACACAAGTCAATTACCACACGCTAGATCAACTGGAGCGATCTGTAGAAGTTATCAGATGAAAGCACGCACTTTTGATTTCAATCAGACGCTGATATTTTGATGTGATGAAAGAGATGAGCATGAAATAAACTTTGTCATTCAGTACACCAGTCTATTATCAATAGTTAATCATTAGTCAACTTGACAACTTCAACTGTGACCTCTATCATTTCACCTTTTGATAACATGCGCAATACAACGTCTTCTAATGATGCTAGCAGACAGATAATTTCTGAAAACAGTTTACTTTTAAGAATTAATTAATCCATTTAAGTAAAAGATAAGATGCTGAATAATGCGCGATGATCCAAGGAACAAGATAATAGCAATCGTCAGCAACACGTAGGTGTATAAGACAATGAATGAACTAGATGAAGTGAATCTTTGATCTAGTGTGATCAAGGGTTATCCAAAATCAATTTTGATCATTAGTTGAGGAAGTTAAAAATCAATCCTATCCTATTTAGGGTATTTTCTATCATTTTCTCTTAAACTAACATTTTATTAAGAGGCAATATTAACTCAGGCAATATTTTTTGGCATCATTATAAAGATGAACATTAATTATTCGCTTCATCTTTACATGTATGTTGTTCTGCAACGATGCACACGATGTCAATATGAAGATAAGGAGCCAGCCAAATGGTCAGAAAAGTTGGATTTGAAAGCAAGCATATAGATACAAAATTTTGATGAAGAATTTCTAGAACGATGAATTTTAGTTGCTGCAGGCGATTCAACCGAGTCCTCGCAATCCTTATCGCGCTTCCCTTTGCAATGAAACTTCACACAAGTGTGTAGCTCATCATGACATTAGGCTGGCGGAGAAAATCAGCTCATTCTGACAGCGTTGACAGCTTCAGAAATCTACAAAACATAGTTTTTATCAAATATTTGTTCGGTCTTCACATTTCAATGTTACTGAATGAAATGACTCCCAGGGTTGGAACTGGCCGCCGTCGCGGCCGCGGTCAAAAATTTTGAAGAATGGACGGCAGGTCGGTTATTCAAATTAGGTTTGTGTCGACGATGGTCGACATTCATTCCAGAATTAATTGTCTAGTCAGCTAAAATAGTATTGCAATATTGCGGAAGCATAACAACATAAATTTTATGACTTATACATTGCGAACTGCTTCTTCAAAATTATCCATCAAATCATTCATCAAAGCGTTTGACAGAACCGTACAATATTACTGGAAGTTGGCGATGATAAAGAAGTTTAGGTACTTTCAATAGCCGTTACAACTCAAGAGGAGAATTTATCAATTTTTGCTGTTTTTCGTTTTGCAGGGAATTATATTCAAAGGCTCGATATTCTGATTGTGCATTACACAGTACGCCGGCCTGGCCCAGGCCGGTTCCAAGCCTAATGCAACCAAACTTGGAATGAGACAAAACATTTAATGAAATGACAGTCTGAGCTAAAGACAGGGGAAGGTTTTGTTCTGAGCTTTAGGTTAGGCCGGATATTGGCCGCACCCTAATTAGAGGCTAGCATAACCATGCTATTGTGTTACACATCAGCATCTTGTGAACTAAACACCAACCAGAACGCGAGCTGTATTACTGCTTTGTAGCAACAACCATTACTAAGGGTGCATTCATAACAAAATATTCAAAGGGCAATTTTCAAAAAAGTGATTTTATGGAGAGACAGCTGGATGCGCGGAATCATTGTAAATGTATAAGATGCACATAACATATCTTTTATGACTGCATCAAAACTGCTGCACGTAATTAATTTGATTCTTAGTTATCCACTCAAACCGGAAAATCCATCCGCGGGAAATTCATCTAGGAAAATATTCCTTTGACGAGCATTTCAGTGCACTTCTTAGGCACGCCTTGCACAAGATCAGGCAGCCTTGCACAAGATCAGACAACCTTGCACAAGATCAGACAACCTTGCACAAGATCAGGCAGCCTTGCACAAGATCAGACAACCTTGCACAAGATCAGGCAGCCGTCATGCCGGCGTAGGTCAGGTTCACAGTTACGAACATAGTGAGGAAGGTGGTAAGCAGGAGAAGAAGTTGATTCACACCAGCCAGGAATCGCAGATGGAGCGAACGATCTTACTACCAAGGCGACAGACACAAACCATTCGTCAATGAATGAAAAAGGCATTGTTACTATTGCTGCTGTTACTCACGACTTACTACGAACGGAGGAAAATGCAATAAGTGGAAACGATGCATGCTATTATATTCCTTTATGGACAATACCTTCCATTAGTTCTGATAAGGACTCAATCTGGCGCTCACTGCAGCAACAACGGCAAGTCATAATGAGCGTTCACTTGATTATAAAGAAGTAAAAATGTACTTGTTCTTGATAAGACAAGTAAATACAAAGAGAAGCGGATATCTTCTGTCTCGCTTGGGGTCCTTTAGCATCTTGGAAGAACAGAAACAGATGAACTCGCGCTCATCACAAATCTTGCAAATTACTTGAGAAAGTGATACAAAACAATTTTATGATATTTACAGAGGCTTATGCATAAAGCTACTATCGAAAAGTCTGCTACAGAACAACCCTAGAGAACTGAAGTATTTCCATACAGATTCTCAGGCCACATTTTTTATCTGTAAAAGTGTCACAAGTGCTTTTAACTTTTAGCACTAAGTAATACAGATGTAAGAAAATGCGTAGATAGTGCAATGCTTGACGAACATAAATCATGTAGCCTTTCGTTAAAGGAGCATGCAACCCAGATTTCTTGTTGAGCTGAAATCGTTCCTTTTAGTTTGATTAAGACAATCCCTGAGCCACTCACGTGACAGCGATCAGCTGAGGAAGCTAGCGTCTATTGTAATAAAGTGATAACGTCATGAACACATCCGGGAGAGAGCGGAAATCACTCGACTACATTGAGACTGCAGTAGCAGTGAACCTGATATCGAACTGCGTTCCTCCGTTTTTATTTCAAGGATTGTTTACCATCCTTTGTGTTGTTTTATAGATTCATTTGTGTCCTTCATTACTATGATAGATGGTAGGGTGTTCGGTGTATGGATGTTCAAGAAAAAATGATGACGATAGATCTCTATCATTTTATAAATTTCCAAAGGACAATATCTTACGTCAAGAGTGGATTCAACGGTATGATCGTGTATCTGTTGACGGAAAATCATGGAAACCGAAGGCTCGTAGTGTGATATTCACTATTCATTTCTCACCGGATTCATTTGAACGCGATCTGTATGGAGAATTAATGCCTAATTCATCAGGACGACGTCGGCATAGAAGACTAAAACCAGATGCCATCCCTAGACTTTTTCTTTATAAAAAGCACAGCTTTTACTTTTTTTTGAACATAAATCATGCAGCCTTTCGTTAAGTGTAAATAGAACTACATTAATGGGGAATGTCTCAACTTCATGACACACTGTTGAATGGACATCATCTTGCTTGTTTTGCCATTATTGATATACGCAAGGTTTTGTAAGATTTTGCGCTATGCTAATCAATCTGCATGGCGCTAAATTCTCTGAAATAAAACTCAATTACTGGATCACTGTTGATATTGACAACAAAACAATTCAAAAAGTAGAAAAAACTTCGGAAGCCTCATGTAAACCATGACACGCAATATAATGACGAAGAACCTAAAATACTGCAGATTGCAAGATCATGCAGATTATGGGGCCAAGAAAGCCCAATCAGCACGCTTTTTCAAAAGTTGATTCCACGATATTCAGCGATAAATGCACAGTACAATCGAAGGTAATTGAGAAATTATGAAATAGTGCAGCAACAAAAGAATGAAGGCCTCATTTAGTTAAGCCCCACAGTTCAAAGTCACTTCAGTGAGGTCAACGAGTCAATCACAGCTTCATTGAGCATCAATCAAAGAATATAAATAAGGTGTGTGTGTATCTCCTGGTTTCCTAACGATGATGCAACAGTTGATCTTTTTCAAGCACATCACTTTCCATTGAAGTGTAACACATATCTGATGAAGGTTGTTAAAACCTTGAACTGATTTTTGCCGAGAAACGTAAATATTTCATTGTTTCGTTTAATTTGTTTCACAATTCTGTCCATAATTCGTATTAAAGTTTCTGATGTATCAGAAAATAGTGAATCATGACATTTCTACAGCAAATAATCGATGAAACAATAATTAAAAAATCTTTATTTAGCTTTGATAAAAAATCCAAACACAAGTCTACAGAAATCGTGCGTGTCATCGATGCGCAAGAGACACAGACGATGTCAAGTTCTACAGAGAAGTTTGTGAACGTTTTTTCATGCGCCTGCTAACTTTTTTTAAAATGATCGGAGGCCCCAACATCATCGAGAAAACTTTTGCGCAATGATCTGAATTCTTCGAATCTGACGGAATCATGGCGATCGAAGCATTTTGAAGGAATTCAGAGCAATCCGCAAGCGACGCACGACTATTTTTCCTATCTCTGCAAGGTATTAAAAATTTCTTTTTGCCCACTTATTAAGTTCCTGCATGTGCGATCTGTTTGAATCAGTTTGCATTTCTAGCAAAGTGATGCGATTAAACAATCTAATTCTGTGGTTGGGCCTCACCAGTCTTGGGTAAGTTCGAACCTGTGACGTTGGAGCTAGAGGACGTGCAAGCATACCCTCTAACCACAAGGCCACTGGACCATCTGTTGAGAGCGTGAATTAACCAGGAAGGCATTGGTTTAACGCAGGCACGTACATGTAGAGGGCGGATTGCATTCTGCATCCACTTAATGCCGCAATCGAGACTGAGGCGCTTCATTCAGGGCTACCCATTGTATGTGGCTGCATATATTGAGATCTGATACTCATCAATTACCATGTTAACTGTTGAAAATAATGGAAAGTTGCAATCCAGGGAGATTAGATACATCATTTTGGAAAAATTGTTTTCTGTTTTCATAATTTATATCAAATTCATGTAAACAAGAAAATAATCGTTAGTCTTGATGCTGTTAAGAGGCATATCACTATTGTGAGCTTTAAAGAAGCAATTTTTGTCTCCTGAACACGAATCTGCCATCAGATTTCAGACAACTACTGTGGCCGTTAGGAAATTTGATAAAGTGTCAATTTTCTCTGTATTTCTAAATGATAAAATAAATCAGTTCAAACTCACGTAAACAATTTTCTAATTATCTCGCTCCCCTAGCAACCGTTATGCTTATTATGATATTCTTATTAAAGCCGTGTCAGACTATTTCAAATCAATAGCAGTTTTGAGTGCTCTACACAGCATCATGTTTCTTTTATTGAATTGTGATCAAAACAGGCAGACCAGGCACCATGTAAGAAATTCCCCTTTGCTCCACATTCCTCCAAATCGAAATTACCTTCAGACACATTGAATTTACTTTCCGGCAAATTCATCTTGAAAAGGTATAATATAATCACCATACTCTTTGACTTCCCGAATGAATTTTATACGCAACTTGCCTTACTTTCCAAACATGCGGGACGAAAATCTATTTTTCATATATAGCAGTTGATTGTAGCCTACTTAGCGCATCTCGCAATGTGCTTTTTGGTATCAGCCATTGATAAACACTGACAGATTAGTTTTCTGTTTGCTTCACACGAAAAGAGACCAAATGTTCTGTCCTACAAATAGGCAATCCTAACATTCATGATCTAATTATTTTTTTCTATTTAATTATTTTTGATGATACAAGTTCAGTGCATTTTTCCTCAATCCTTAACTATCTTGATGATCTCGAATACGTGTGAATATTTCATTTTTATTCTATTTAGCATGTTCAGAGACGCGACCAATGATCCCTCGGATTTAATCGTCGTACACAACGTCATTGCGAAAGCTACCATTCAAATACTTTGTTTCTGTGAAAACATACTTTTCATTATCATGTAGAATCAATGAAAGTCATTTTATGAAACAAATAATATGAATGTGTAATTGTCGAAATCTTTCAACTGCTTGATTTAATCTGTTCTTTTTCTTTTCAAGGGTCGCATGTGAGGCATGTGGACGGAGTTTCTTCTGCTTCTTACGTGCCTGTGCGGTAAGTGGGTGGTTATTTGCACATTAATTTGGTAAATTAAATGAATGCAGTTTAATTAACAGATAGAAATGGATTCAGTAACTGCTTATCACGTTTTCAAGTATAACTTTCATTTTGTGGATAAATGTTTAGCGAATTTCCGATGCATTTTCGGGGAATCGCGGCTGAACAACTGAAAGATTACAAGATCAGTCTCCAATGACTGTAGCACGAAGACTTAAATGTAGAGGTCACATTGTGAGCTGCAGACAATAAAGCATAATATCTCAAGTAAAATCAAAACTTCGGAGAAAATGTCAAAAAATTTAATTCCATTTTACCCTTTATTTTCCCTGGGTCCTGTAGGTGGAGGGGAATTTCATCAAATTGGGCGATTAGAACTTTACAATTTGAGCTCTTTCTAAAAGTACATTTTGAAGATCAAGCATTTTCGTAGACTTCTTGCACATTTGAGCATCAATGTGTTGACAAACAATAATCAATTGACAAAGAGTTACTCGAAATACAGTAGATTATCGATTTTATGTTACAAGTGGCGGATCCCAGGAATAGATTTGACAGATTATCATGACTCACAATATTTTTGACGCGTTTTACTGCATTTCTCTGCTTACGATGTTGTTGAGACACTAGTAGACTAATCACAATGTGCATGTACATGTTTTTCTCAAAAATCTCTAATTTGAGTTACATTAAGCGCTACTTAGCTAAATCGCTATATAACCAAGCATATTCCCAACCATTGAAATCCGACACTCTCACTGTAAACTGTGCAATACCAAAGCTACTTATGAAAGCGATCTACAAAACGAGAATAACAAAATGTATGAAATCGCTATTCCTCGTGCTCATGCACTACGAAGAATAGCGCTTTCGTACATTATGCTATTTTCGTAGTCAGAATCAGTCAGTTTTCGTACTCGACAGCTTGCAGTGAATAGATGATTAGAGCGAGAGTGCACATTAAAAACAATAGAGCGTCGTGGACATGCGTTGACAGTGGGAAGGTGCTGGCAGGCATGGAAATACTTGTAGATTGTTTATATGAAGTTGACTAGAATAATGGAAGTTGACTCAAGATCGCGGCACATCCGTGGGAACTATTTTGGGACATGATGAGTTGATGAAAAGCTTAGAATTGCACATGTGACTGATTCTAACCCAATGATTCATCCGTTGACCAGTGTATCTAAGCGAAAATGCGTGCGATTTATGTGCTACTATTGCGTATTGCATAAAGCTTTACTTCCATTCTAGAGGTCTTACTGCTACCAATTTCTATGCCGGCAGCTTATCAGTGTACTTTTCAAATATTCACGATTATTGTTATATAAAAGCAATTTTATATAGGTTTTGCTACCCAAATGTGAAACTTACAAATCCAAATACGACATAGCAAAAGCAAATATCTTTATTCCAAACACAATGTAACTATTCCAAACCAAACGTGACTATTCCAAACCAGATCTGACACTAATAATTCTAACCCAAATACGACCATTCCAAACCAAATCTGACACCTATTATTCCAAACCAAATGCGACAATTTTAATCCAAATCTGACATCTGACATGTGATCTAACTGGAACTCTGGATCATAGCGATAGAAAATAAGTCAATGATTATAGATCAAACATGACATTTAAGAAGCAAATGTTGCATGATTGAAGTGTCAGATGAAAAGATGTCGTACTCACGTATATCTACTGCCGATAAAGAGCGCCTCATAGCTGCATATCAAAATGGCAATGACTACCAAGAGCAACATTGTTGAGAACACTTTTTCCGAGTGGAAAGCAAGTGTAAAGAGACGACTGACCGAGATCCATGCGGAACTTATCCTTCGATCTCACCAAGAAAGGATGGCGGACTTGGCGACAGTTGCGGAAGTCGCTATCGGTGATGTGACTCAGGATGGTGCACAGAAGGCCCAGAACTACTTCACTACTTCAGAAAACTTTTACAGGGTCGAATTCCTTTGTGTCTGACAAAGTCAGACATTTTGATGTAAATAAATAAGTATTTTTCGGAAAGTTACAGTGTTTTGGCGCGATGCTTTGAAGGAGCTATTTTTGGCAGATTGATGTGAAGATATATTGAATTTAGTTAAATTGAAACTTCTTGAAAAACAAATGCTTTTCGCATTTGATCACCGTCACATTTAATACGTATATTTCAATCTGAAAATTCATTAGTCAGGAAGGGCAATGATGTGTAAGTTCAACATGCACTACTGCGAGTCTAATTTTAAAAAATGTGAAGTAGTTGTATTTGGTTTGGAATTGCCTCATTTGCTTTTTTTCTATGCACATTTGCCTGGCTATGTCGTATTTGCTTTTGCATTGTCGCATTTGGATCAACAAGTGTCCACGTTAGTCTGGCTATGTCGCATTTGCTTTTGCAATGTCGCATTTGAATTTACATGTGTTCACATTTGGGTCTCAAATCCTATAGAATAATCTACAATAAATTGTCTTATGGCAATAATATGTAACTGCTGCATGTTTCAGTGATTTGATTCTTCCAAAGATCTAGGAATCGGCGCATAGACGAGCGGTTGAAAATCCCGTTAACAAGCAACTGTTGTCCATTACGGTCTCACCACAGAAATTGATAGCAATAAAACCTCTGGAAAGGACGTTCAGCCTCCTGCAATACACAAAAGTGGCACATAAATCGCACGCATTTTCGCTTAGATACACTTGTCAACGTTTGTATCATTGGGTTAGAATCAGTCACATGTGTAGTTCTAAGCTTTTCACTAGCTCCTCATGTCCCAACATAGTTCCCACGGATGTGCCGCGACCTTGAATCAATTTCCATTCCAGCCAACTTCAGATAAACAATCTTATGAGTCTCACTAACTTAAACAGATCGAAAAGTCGGATTTCTATGGTGCTTACCTTCTGTGATGTTGTGGGGTCATGTGCTTTATCCACATTTTGGCGTTGATATTACAATCAATTAACAACATAAATAATCAACTTCTTCATGAGTACATCTGAATGGGCTATCCAGGGAGATAAATTGCCTTATCTGCGTGTTTGGATCTAGAGATGACTTTCATCAGCACTAATGGTCACGGCCAGAACTAATTTCGAGGGGCAAGAAGATCAATTTTCCGTTGAACGCAATGCAAATTCAAGCTTGAATTCTGATGAACTAGAGCATTGAAATCACATTAAATGTATGCAGTCAGTAAATTCAGGTCGTGAACAGTCTAGCGGTGTGCATAATATTTCCATTTGACGAATGTATCACTAAGAAAAATTGAGCCAAAGATATCTACTTTTCACTTGACAGACCTGCCTGCAATCTGACCGTCGAAGTTCGTGGGTCCTCTGATAAGAGCTGCTCGTGCAATGCGCGCGTTCACACAAGCCGAAGAGGGACAAATATCTATGTCAATTTCTATCGTTAACCACCATTGCATGCAATGGGTTGGATAGGATAATGTCCGCTCTAGACGATAACCTACATGCAAATGAATCTATCTCTGTGGGCCTATCTCAAGCGGTTTCTAGACAGAGTGACCACAGACTGATGCAGGAAAGAACTTTGTCTCTTTTGACTAATCTTTTTACATTCTGGTTCCGAGCAAAATCACCGAATCTGAGACAAATAGTTCTCAAGCCGGAGTGGTAAAAGGGCCTTCATTAAAATTCATATTTCAAGGTGGGAAATTGAAGTAATGCTGTTGTTATTTTCTTATACGCCAATATATTTCAACGATCAAGCATCGTTATCATCAGATCACATATTATAAAAAGAAACTATTCAACAACAAGAGCTCAAAATTTGAAAATGTGAAGATGCAAAAATGGATATTTGCAGCACTGGGCTGTGTCATGGACTCCTAGATATATAACACCTGGACTGAAAGCTGAAACTCATTTATACACTAGACGACCGGCTTGACTCAATGGCTGTCGATGGTGGAAAGCAATTAATCAAGTGAAAACGAAGTGTGCAAAGAAAAATAAGCTGAAGTTTCTGGAAATCGGAAGAACAAGGGGTTGCAACTAACTGATCATCGTTATCACTGAATATGGAATATTGACTATATCAAATCAGGCAAATGAATTAAAATGAACTTTTTAGTGGAAAGCTTTTTACTACCATATGCTTTTGGACAGTGAAAATACGAAATACTAACTATTAACACTCATTAAGGAGCCACGATTGGTTTGATTTATCAATGAAAGGACAGGCACATTCTCATTTTGATTGCAAAAAATGCCGATGCATTTACAAAAGCAAAATCACTTCCTGGAACATCTAATGAATGTTTGACGATTAGAATGAAAGGTGCAGTGATAGTAAGTGATGAATTCAAATCCTCATATGTTGATTCGAAGATCGAGACATGGATAAAAGACATTAAATATCTCAGTGATATAGCGTCTGAAGATCCACAACCTGCTTTTTCAGTATGCACAAAAGGTCTTTGTCACAAGAGGACCTTTATGCAACAAACGGTTGATGACATCAATAATAACTTTCAGAGATCGAAGAATTTATACGTCAGAAATTCATCCCTTTAGAAATGCAGGTATGGTCTGGGAAATGCTGATCCTTATATACCTTCAAAGCGCGAGTGCAATGTGAAAATTACGGAATGTTTGACAAATGTAATTTATGACCAGGAAAACAATCTACTGGTAGATCGACTTGACAGAACGGAAATAAGAGGTGCATCGCACATGTGAAAAGACAAGAAACTTTTTTCAATGAATAATACATGACTATATCATGAATCTTGATGCCGATGAGATGAAGAAGGCATTGACCTTTGCGAAAGAGAAAGGCTCTAGTTCATGAGTAACATCATTGCCCACACTGTAAACTGTAAGGCACGAAATTTCCCTTGAATTAGGCACGAAACTTAGGCATCAATTCTAACCAACACAAGGCATGAGTGGGCACGAAGCCTTGGCGCCTAAGTTCGTGCCCATTGGTGCCTAATTTTTCTCTTCACGAAATACAGCTTCTACATGCTACTGGTATCAGTAGTAAAATCCTTACCTTTATTTATTACTATATCGTAAAATTCTCTTCCGTTAATTATTCTGAATTAAAAGAAAGAAAAAGTTTCTATAATTCGATCATGCATATATTAAATTTCAAATGAATAAGAAGCAAAATATTGGATTTCTAGTATGTACAAAGGGAATTACTTTTTGAGAATCTGAACAATTCAACATCGATGCATATATAAAGTACCATCAGATTTCATGAGCATTTAAAACTATAAAACATGCTTCCCGAAAAGTCTGAATAATTCATATAACACGATTCGAGTATACTTGGCAAAATTCCAGGACATATGCCGGCTATATAAAAATCAAAAAGCATACATTGAAAGGCATTCAGTAAGTTAAAAAGTTTCTTTGCAGCAAAATTCTTAATAAATTATAATGTCATGGAAAACTTAGTTACGGAAATTCTTGAAAACTGTCTTATTCCAACGAAGTTTCAAAGTGACAATTGTCAAAATATTTTTCATAGAAATGTACAATAAAGCTTTGAAGCTCACAGTTTTTAGTTGCATTTCAAATCAACGCGAAAACGAGTTTGGACAAAATTCGAGGGAATGCTTGGAGCACAACAAGGCCGTCAATTGTCTGCAGAGTCCCTCATAATGATTGAGTATTTATATTACTACCATAGGTGTGTAAAAAACAAAACTTAGGCGATTGACAGCGAATGGATGAACAAACTAATTGTAACGTGCATCTTATACAGATAATAGAAATGTCACAAAGTTAGTTTCGCAGCATGAAAACATTGAACATGTTTGTCTTGAAGTCCATTAGGGATGACGATCAAACATCATAATGGGGTAGTAAATTCCGATCGACAATGACTCTGGGAGAAAAAATGTTCATGAGACTGAACTCTTAAAAATTTAGAAAACGCTTCAAGTCACAACCGCAAGTCCGCAAGTTGAAGAAAGTATCACAGAGAGTCAGTCGAAGATATCAAGTCGAAGACGTTGAGGGGTTGGAATTCTAAGGATTCGTTCTTCGTAGGAGTGCCCGTATAATGGCGCCATCAGTATCAAGAATGACCCCATTTAACGAAGTTCCGGAGGGGCTGAAGATATTCCACCAATATGTATTAATTCCTGAAAATAGAGAAGAGCATGTAAAAATAGACTATGATTGTCTTTTATTCGCAATTGTTCATAAATGAAGATGGTAAAATCCCACACATATGAATGTAAGTCATGTACACACATAAGCATCAAGGATTGTCAAAATTGATTGACACCAACTACTTTTTAATTAATTGGAGCCAATTGATTGATTGGTTGATACACCAATTTCAATTAATTAATTAGCCAGAATAAAGAATCTCAATAAATTGATTGATATTTTTCCAATTCGTATTGATTGCTGCATTTTCCAATTGCAGCCAATTAATTGTTATCCGTTAGTAGCCAAGATTAAATATGTAATTTCGCCTCTGCAGTATTTTACTTTTCACAATTTACAATTATAGTAAGCATTTCAGGTTGGCAAGCAGTAACAACGTTAAAATTCATTAGTAGCCACAATTAAATTCATGTTTGTTTCAACCAGAGTAGACCAAGCAGCTCTAAAATGCAGGCGAAATTTCTCTACTCAATCGTCACTGATAAAAACAATGGAGAGAATCACGAACGCTTGTATAAACTATATGCCAAAGGCATGAGAGCGAATGTAAGGAAATTATCGCTTGTCTGATTGGTCTGACTAAGCAGTATTAAAAAATATAAGAGATTGTTTATTGCTGTGTAACGTGTATATAGTTAAACAAATCTTGGATCAAGTAAATTAATAGTTAATGCTTTCAAGTTGCAGAAACTGCTCGAATTTTGGATTCCATTTTCAATATTGATTCGCTCACAATTCCAACTACAATCATTTGATTGTTACATTTTCCAACTTCAATTGGTTAATTGGTTCACAATTTCCATTCCAAATAATTGATTGATATATTTTTCAATTTCAATCAATTGATTTCCTTGTCCAATTAAATTGCAATCAATTTTATTGAAATCTCTGATAAGCATTGATGAATGACTATGATATTATTGAAAGTCCTTTATTATAGACTAGGAAGCATCGGAATGAGGGCTTTCTATCAGCTTAGCTATCATCTACTATTCAATTCAAACATTTCTTCATCATGCAAGGTGAATAAATGAAAATAGGAAACTACAAGATGCAGTTAGAATCATGTGACACAGTGAGACATTTACAACAGTTGAATACATCTACAACTAAAGAATGCACCATCATGGTTCAGCTGTCTGTTCAGATTGTTTTTATGAACACTGCCTCAATAATGTTTGAAACAAAGCTGCTTGTTAGAGACTTGAGCTAGAATTTTCTTATTTTCAGGAATACAACTCGATTTATGGTCAGATTAAACTGTCTGCAGATAATTTCAGCTATCTCTACCATTGATTAAACTGCCAGTGTAGCTGGAATTCTGAAGTGTTCAGTATCCTAACCAAAGCCTTTAATGGCTTCGATTTAAATATGATGGAGGCTTTGTACATAAAAAAGTCTAACCCTGATCTGAAAAGACAGTTGAACCATGATGAGGCCTATATAGCCTTCGATATATGGACTTCACTCTTAGACTGCATATACTTGCCTTTAACATATATCTTGTGCTTCATAGTATACATGAAGGCCTACAGCATTCTTCCAAATGCCAGCTGCTTTAAATAATTCTACTCAAAAATTTACCAAAATATTGCATAATACTCTTTAAATGTTCATTCTGACATGACACCGGCGCTTTGGCCTTGCGGTGGAATGTTTGCTCTGTGTCCGGGTGAACTTGGTTCAAACTTTGGTCGGATCAAACCTAAGACTTTTAAAACAGGTGCACTCTGCATTCTTGCTAAATACTCAGCTCTCAGAGAATCAGAGTGGGATAAATGACAACTTGGCAACATTGATGAAAGGCTTCGTGCCTAATGTGCCTCCGAGTATAGATACGGTTCATTTATTTAATGACGATATTATATTTCGAAAATTTGGACAAAAGCCGTCGCTCGTTCAGACATGGAACGTCAACGTCTGTCAGTGAGGGAGATTCTTCATTCATTTGGAATTTCAAAAAATTGATAACTGAAAAATGACGCTTCCTTGATTACGACAAATAATTTGAATGGATGCACTTGAGATAAAATCCCGACATGTTTCGTCCTGTGTACAGTGCCAATGGTGCTATAGCGGTTGATAGAGAATCCAAATTTATCATTTTCAGTATCAGTAAATGACGACGCTATGTTGTTTTGGGTATTAAGTTAATCAAGCTATAACTAAACCGCCGTCATGAACAGATCTGATGAGTTGCCACTATACAGCAATATATGGTAAATTTGTATAATTCTCTAACAATTGCCAGCACAGGGATCGCAATTCACCTCAGGAAAAAACGCAGAATCGGGAAAAACCGGGGCTTGAATGCATAAATTTGAAATATTTACATCAGACAAATTTCGTGAAAAACGGAAAAGCCGTAAAATTGCGATCCCTGCACCAGCACCATTGACACTACACAGGATGAAGCATGTTGAGATTTTATCTTAAGCTCAACAATTTGAATTACTAGTCGTAACCAAAGGAGCGATATTTTTCAGTCATTTATTCTTTGAAATTCAAAAATACATCGGATTGATTCCAAAGCGGCACGCAAGTGGATATAGGATTGGAGCTGTCAGTCAATTAGAAATGAAAAATATAGATTTGATCATCTATAATAATAGCAATAAATGCTGATTAAAAGAATTTCAGTGCATGAATTGTATCACTGAACTTTTGCTTGAATCTTTGCATTAATTTAACTTCAATCGTTTTACTAGTGCATAGCTAACTTATCAAAATTTATTTGACTTAAATCGCCTTGTTAGTGTCTGCCTACAGTATCTGTAATATTTGTTAACGGAAATGTATTTTGTGTTTATTCATCCATAATAATTTGACGCTGTAGTACCAATGCAACCAAAGCTAGTACCACTTTCTAAAAGGGCTTACACCGAATTGAAAACCAAGCATTCTAATAATACATGTAAGCAACCCATCTTTATTCAGATAGGCCTATACATGAAATAAACGGGGCGATCGTTTCTTAACCGAGACTTCGATGTGTTGGTATTGGTCTGAATATAGTCTACTAAATTTGATGATGTTATTAACATGAGCGAGCGGATAACTAAATGTTATTTGACATTAACAGACTGGAGAAGTTTACTCAACAATTTTAAATTGAGAATCCTCTAATGAATCCATCCAACAGGGTATAGCAATAAATTTTCAGTTAAAACAACTGAGCAAGATCAAAGTGATCCAATCCGTAGATATGTTGACAGGCATTTTGATCTTAATCAGTATGTAGAATTTATCAATTGTTTAGAAGTTAATCTAGTACAAGCAAGCTATTCTCAAGTAGGCCTACAGGCCTATGAGATGAATTGAATTGCTGGATTCTTGACAAGGGCTAGCTGGAATAGCAGATAGAAACTGTGAATCCACCACTCTACCACTGATGTCGAAACAGCCTGAAATTCGATAATTGAATTATCGAAGAAATCAAGCTAGCCTACTATTGAAATACTTTATCCTCGTCTACATGGATAACTTGAGAAGATAATGCCGTTATCGGATAAGTCTAGTGCCTAATCGAGTACAAACATAAGCTCAAATGATAGATGTAAACCATTGTCTTCACTAAGCTTGAAAAAATCTTTAGAAATCGAAGTTTGATTGGGAAAGTGTAAAAGAAAAACTGGAAAACTAATTCACCAGGTCAATTAATGAAATTCATGAAAACAAACTTTATAATGCATAATGTGCATGTTATACATATATCATACCATTTAGAAAAATTAATGTTACATATGGAGTTTACTGAAACTAGAATTGCTTTTCCTTCGTTGTTTAATTGAAACTTTGGAACGGTGAAATGAAAAGATATGCCTGTATAATTAACCGAAACTGCGGTCAGTTCCCTAAGGAGGCTCTCACCAGATAATATTTTTCATTGAATAATTATGGGCATGAGAGTTATTATCGTACACGTTTGTACAAAACACAATACTTTCTTTTGTCGACACTTCTCAACACTCTAATCCTAACACTATTCGCGATTTCACAGGAGCGACTAAATGGTCCGAAAAAATGCTTTTTTTGACATATTTAGCGCACAAGATATGGTGCATAATAATAATTTCAAATTTACAACTTTTGTGTTCAGTATAAAAATGGGTTGGAAGAAGTCGGCATTCCCCAGTTCACAAGGAAGCGCAGTATTTTGTTCACCGTCCACGCTAATATTCTGTAACCCCACTGACTACCTATTAATTACCATAAAATATGACGAGTGGTCCGTACTCTTGGGACCATGATTCCCTATCTTTCACAAAGCGCGCCATCTGCTCTTTTTATAAATCAAATTCTCTCAGTCAATGCCGAAATATTTGTCTGGTTATTCGCATTTTGGCACACTGTTGCCGGTATTTGTGGGTAATCTCCCCCACGTTTTCAAATTTGTCTAAAATCCTTAGAATTGAATCAGTCGTCACACAACTTCAGCTCCAAATTTTTGAGATTATCTTCTATGCAAAATTTTATCAAATCGGACCGGTGATTTTGAATTTTAGATTACAAATTGAAGTGTAACGATGTCAGCTACTTGATCTGACAATTCGTCTGTTCGACGCATTATTGTTGTGTGCATTGTTCTCTCTCCCTCTCCGTCTCATCATTGCTGTCTAAAATCTTCCCATGACTACTACCCTACCACACATTTCTGAAGCTAAATATGGCAAATGGAAAGGATGAGGTATGGGTTATTATACTCCATGAGTTGTCGCGACATAACTTTGTTGACCTACATGTAGTGCTATCTGCTCAGTGCTGAGACGATGTCAGGCACTGATCAAGCCGCTGACATCGCTACACTTCACGTTATCGTCTCTAATTCAAAAAGCACTTGTCCGATTTGCATAAACATTTGCATGTAGTTAGAAAATATACTAAAATACTTGTATCTGAAGTTTTGTGATTTATTCATTTAAACTGATTATTTTAGACAAATTTGAAAAGGTGGGGAGATGGCCCATAAATACCCGATTGATTACATACGAATGTTTTTTACTAATCAATATGGTACAAGCTCTCTTGAATAGCGGACTTGAAATCAGCAAAAGAAACATTTAGTAAAATGAATTATTATCTGAACATGATGAATTATGGTTGTTAAATAATATGTAAGAGTAATGAATAAGCCTTCCCAATGAAAAAATAATTATCTAAATACAGCGTTGAGTTAGCATATTTATTGACTTGGGAGGAATTGTTTGAAACATCCATGTTCAGCACACCCATAGAAATTAACAATACCATAGAAAGTCCTAGAATGGAAATTGCATGAAAATTATGGCACACGCCGGGGGAACTTAGTTGGGGCGAAATGTAACTTGTGCGATGTGCCTTCCATGTTTTTTGATTGGCAATTATATTTATCAGGCTAATTCTTGATCTGCATTGTTGGCCCTTGTCCAAAGACCATGTACTCAAAAGCAATAGTGAATTTACAAAATGCTGCGCCGACAGGATGACAAAGAAGGAAATCCTTTTAAACGTTCTGTATGGTCATCATTTTGAAATATCGCTCCGATAATCTATCAATAGTATAATCAGACTCTTATGCAACTTGTAATGTCGATTTACAGAACATGCATAACTCCAGCTTGAAATCAGAGGCCAAGAAATCTTAGAGTATTCATTTTACTTTAAAGGGTTCCCCTGTTCACTAAATTTGAATGATTTTCAAAATCTCAACATGCATTCGAATATCAGTCTCCAAAATATCACATGTGTCATTGAATGATTAATTGAAAAGTTCCAGCGACATTTCATTTATTTATGAAATGATTGTCTGTAAAGAAACTTTCAGTGTGTTTATTCCAGAAAAGCGCCACGTTTCTTAGCCGCTTGAAGAAGAAATTATCCAATAATTAGACTTTCTATCAGTGAATTCTTCAGATGTTCTTAAAAATCAGTACACCGACTACTTTCAATTATGACTTTGTGAACCAATTTTTAATTCTCATTCCAATATTGAAACATTGGAAACTAGTTGTCAGTGACTGCTACAAATAGACACACTATATTAATCCATGGAATAGTAGGCTATTTCACATGAAACAATGCCGCCATCTCACTTGCAATTCTCTTCATGAAAATCCTGTAATTAGGTGTCAACAACTTCCACAACCACCTTGGCAAATAATTTCACTATGATACAATGTTTTGGATCGAATCTGATCTACAAACCATAGATTTTTCCATGTGCCATCATTGTACATAGACAAGATATCAAACTTCCATTCTAGTGTACTATTATCTACTTCTATGAGCACACCCTAACATGCACGGATGACTGATAGCCATAGTTGTCATCATGTAAAAGTCAGTTCAAAGGTTCAGTCATTAAATGTTGCGCATCCCTCAGACCAGATCATTCACTAGGCCTACCTTTCAGATGGCATTTTACATGTCATATTGGCCATTTGATTAGCATAATTTCCAATTTGAGCTAGAAAATAGTATCAAATTCTGATATCGAAGTCTTGGAACCATGGCGCGGCAGTTCTCCTGACTTGAAAACCATCGAGAACTGTTGGGCTGTGGTGGAGAAGCGAGTTGCTCAACGGAACCCACTTCTCTCAATGATCTCAAGAAGACGGTAATAGTAGCGTGGACCACCGAAATTAACGAAGAGTATTGCAAGAGGCTGATTGAATCCAGTGCCGAAACGCATAAGCTGTCCTGAAGGCCATGGGAGGGCCAACAAAGTATTGACATTTTGACTGTATTGTTGAAGTAATAGCCTTAGATTTCGTAATTTTTGAATGAGCGCAATAAGTAAAAATCACGCTATTAACCTGGGCACATATTTCAGGAGTTGGAATAGATGTTGTTGCATCAATATACTATTTTCTAACTCAAATAGCAAATTATGCTAATGAAATGGCCAGTATGGCATGTGGGCATGCGAATGCTAGTGCATTTGGCATCAGCATTTGACCTTATGTCCCAGCAAGCAACTCAATGTAACAATAATTAGCTCTTTTCTAGTCTCCCCTTGCCAGTAGCTAATAGGCAGTTCTCTCTTTGCGGGAGTTTCAGGACCATCAGATGGCCACCTCTACAATTCTGATTTTAAAGTCTTTCTTAATTCACTTATTCTGCGGGCATCGAGCATCAAATGGCCTGTCGAAACCCTGATTTTTAAGGTGAATCATTGCGACGAGTTGCAATAAAAACTCGCACATTACGTTTCCGGTGGAACCTAGTCAACGAGCGCGCAGCTTGTGACGTCACATACGAGTCCTATTCGTCGTCAGCATAAGCTATACCCGATATCTAAGTTACTCGTGTTCCTGGTGCTATGATCCCTTTTGATTTCATGTGATTTACATAACAAAACATGCCATGGTACTGGGTGGGGGAAACCATTAATATTCATTTGTTAAGTGTATGTACACGCCTAATATAACCCTCCAGGCGGTGGGCCCTTCAGCCACCTTCCAGGCGGTGGGGGGGCATATTTATGCCCCCCCAGGATATCCTAAACTAAATGTGCGAATTTTATGAAATGCTGGCCCTTACACATTTCGGACATGCTGAATTCAGTGGTGCAATTTGCATTACTTAATTTGACTGTCTTCATGCTATAAATAGCATTTCAAAATTTGAAAATGCGTTTTTTTTCATAAAATTTTTTTTTATGTTTTTAGCGAAATTTTATCATCAGATTATCGCAAAAATTGACTCAAACATGTTTCAAGTTCTCTGAATACAATGGTGGTGTTCGCATTGTAATAATCTCACAAAAAAAATCTTTTATAGTGTTTAGAACGCATTTTTTCTACAAATTTTGAAAACAGTATTCCATATATTTATGTTCAAATAGTACATATACATGCCTACATGTAGAAAATACATTGCCTACATGTAGAAAATACATAACATATACATGTGAATATATTTTCAATACATAACAGTAATAAAAAAGATGTAAAAACTAATATTACTCTATAAAGTACTTACAATATCATTGTAAGTAGTATATGCCGCTTATTTTCAAATTTGAATTGGTAAACCGTGATAAGCATAAAGTTATTTATAGTCAAATAAGTTATTCTATACGTAATGAGTGATTCCAAGCAATAGCAATTCATTCATAGACAAAATTTCTGAAGAATTTCACTGATTTGATAAAATTTCGAAAGTACTTTTGAATAAAGGTCATGTAAAGGTCGTTCCTGTGATCCAATTTTAATAATTTTACAGGAAATTGTCAAAAATACGCAAAAAATAAGCTACTGAAAATTTCAGAATCATACGTTTCATATTTCATGAATTAGATCGAAAAATACGAAGGGGGGGCATAAATATGCCCCCCCCACCGCCTGGAGGGATAATAATCGTGGTCTCGGCACTAAAATCTTGGGATCTCGAACGCCTAAAAAATGGTCGAGATCTCGTCATCGAATTCATTACTCTGAAGTAAGATTCGATAGATCGTTAGCCACACATTTTGTCCATTTGAAGCTGTGTAATATATAGCATTGCATTTTTTATTTTACAATGCTATTTAACCACAACATTAAGAAAATGAGATCTAATATAAAACTCCATTTTACTTCGGAATGAATAGTTTTCAACCATTGTGTATGGTTTCAAGTTTCCATTGCATTGAACAAAGACCCTAGTTTCATGTATGTTTTATAATACCTAAAGAACCGTACTCTGAATATCGTCTTGAAGCAAATATGAATGGAATGGTTCTCACCTCGAAAATGGGACACTGATCTTAATTTGATTTGCAGTTTCCAAATAGATAATGCATGAACAGTGCAATACACAAAGAAAAAGTCACACGAATATGAAAGTCGTCCAGTTAACACTTTCACCTTATTCCAAGACAGCTGTCAGTCGACAGAATGATGCATAATCACGATGTCACTGCCGCACTGAACATTCGGAAAGCAAGTAAACACGGACTCTCGGCATTCAGTCGTTGACGTGTCTATAGTAACGCGTTGTGAGGAAGGTCGAACAATAACGACTTCGAAGGGCGGTTACAACATAAGGCTGGAGTACAACATTGATGATTCACAATCAGTCGAGTGAGGAAATTCCAAAAGAGTAGCGTCACTATCTATGGCCATCTGTTCACGATAGGAGCTGTGACTTTTTAATTGGATCCAGTGATTTCGTTAGATATTATTAGATAGCCAACTATTAAAGTGTGTCGCCCGCTCCGGTAGTAAAACAGAGCGTAAACATGACTTAAGATAAGAAAGCATTTCTTTCCAAGAAATATTTGCTCTATCTGCGCTTGCAGTATGCAGCAAAGCATCAAAATGCATCATACTGAGATTCGACTGGACGTTGGCCTTGTCGGAAAGCTAAACTACACAAATCATTTGATATTTGGCTTAGTACATTATATTTCCAAGTATGCATGAATATTTTCAAACGAACTCATGTCGTACTTACCTTTTTCCATGCAGCACCTTTTTCTGTTCTTCAAATATAATTTTGCTTGATTCAAGCCCACATCCTATCCTGTACAGCTGTTGTCGCAAGCGTTATTCAACAACACTTCACGGATGGAAGAATGTCTTTAAAATGCTAGAGACTCAAACAAAGGAGATTTAAATTTGACGAGTTGAGCAATTTGAAGCTTAGATGGCTTAATTTCGAATAAATTAACCTCCTTATTAGCAATCGTAAATGAAGAAATTTTTCTTTATGTGGTTTTTACCAGATAAACAAATATTTGGTTTGGTGCCTGTTAGTGCCTAGTAGCGCCTACTGGTGCCTCGAGGCACTAGAATGGCACTAGCTAGGCGCTAACTGGCACGAAATTTCGGCTTCGTGCCTAAGTTAGTGCCCTACAATTTACAGTGCATAGAAACATTGGGATATTCTCTAAACAAAAAGGAATTCCAAGATGCGATCAAATTGCATCCTCAATCTGCCTCCTGTACAAATTACAGATATCTAGACTTCCTTGGCTATGTCTTGGGGAAATCATAGTTATGCGATTGTACGGCAATGTGAGTGTTTCTAAAACTAAAAATAGAAACATATAGGAAAGATATAGACCGTGATCGGCGGTAAATCCGATCCTATATCTTTTTACTTTTAGTTTTAGAAACACTCACATGCTATTGCCGTATAATCGCATAACTATGATTTCCCAAGGACACAGTCCAGTGCTACAAATATCCATTTTTGCATCTTCACCTTTTCAAATTTTGAGCTCTTGTTATTGAATAGTTTCTTTTTCAGTGGCGTCGCGTGCTCCCAGACCACAGGCATTGAAATACTATTTCTATAGCAGACTTTTTTATGCTATAACATTAATTTCCATAAAAGATGAATTTTTAATAACAATTTCCCGAACATTTTTTAATGCCAAGTGAATGTGCACATGAGAAGTTGATTGCTCATGTCACTTAACCGCCTTACTCAAGGACCTGAGATTACTATATCCTCTCTCTCTCCAGACCACATTTTCTCGAGAAAAAGGAAGGGAAACAGTTCCTTGCGTTTCTCACAGCTGGTCAGCCACTCATGTGTTTGAACTTTGATGCATTAAAATGTCTTGTGTGTTTCTTTCTCTGTGAGTACTTTCAATTTTTAAATCAGGTGTTGGCCTACCTTGCTTGACGACTGTCATCTTTTCAGTATATTCCCATCGGACAAAAGGCGTGGTTATGATCTCATCTGCAGTGCTAAACATAGTGTCACATCAATCACGCAAAAACAAATTATGGAATTCTACCGAATCTGGGTGTTCGAGTCAGATTACTCTGCACTCATTGGCGAACGCTCATAATCTGATCACAGTCTTATCTGAACGTCAGTCAGCTGCTATTGTTGACGTAGTAGCCTCTCCGACGAGAAACGAAGGACAGGAACAATTGGGTTGCACTTCCCTTTCTACATTTAGGTACCGAGCCTCGATCAAGAATAACGGAGAATTTCATTGTAAAAATTGGAGAAGGCAAAGCAGTATGTCTTTCGGGAAAGCCGATATTGGTGCTGGCGCGTGCGCTTGCTGCCTCACACGCACACAACTCTCTTTCGCTCCGTGTGAACACACGACTAGCATGTGTGTCTAATCGTTAGAAGAAGACAGCTGTGGTTCGTGCACGCGCAGCAAAACTGTTCACTCTATGGTTGAGCGTCTGATTTTGAGACGGACAGCTACCACGAGAAGCTATCGAATTTAAATGAAATATAATGAATGATGACACTTTTCATTTTTATAAATGCTGGTAAATTATTATTTAGGATGCGCCGAAGGCCTCGCAGGTACGGAGAAGACTCCACTGTTCTTTTTATATGTGCCCTGATGATAACGATCCTTGGTCGTTGACACATATTGGCGCATAAAAAAATAACAACAGATTACTTCAATTTCCCACCTTGAAATATCAAGCCAGAGTATTTACAACTTCATCGTCAAATATAGATGGTACATGCATAGGTGATTAGATGAAATTGTTGTACGACTCATCTTGCGTACCAAAGCTATAGATCCGTTTCACTATGATCTAGATCAATATCTGCTGCCATCATTTATGTAGTTCTAAGCCAGCAAACATTTTATTCTGCATTAAAGTAGTATTTGCGTAATTATTTTTCGTGATCATTGCCTAATTTAGTATGGTTGACTAAACATCATAATAACTCGAGTTTTGCTAATTGGCCATATATGTGACTCTTTTAGTCATAACAAGAAATAATAAAACAACTTGATTGCTTGTGCAACATTCAGAAATGCTGCTAGCCTCAAGGAACAACTGATTTCCGATAACACCGTCCAATGGGAAAAAGGTGGCGCGCAAAACAATAAAAAAAATTAAAAACAAACCTACAAAAAATATTTAACAGTCAAGATAAGGTAAACATCGAAAGCGTATGAGATTTTCAGCAAAAATGATCATCCTGAAGTATTCTCTTGTTGTCTTCTCTTTAATAAATGTCACCTAGCTCCAGAGACTGAAATAAAAACATGATCCTTTCAGCAGCGACGCAATCTCAATCACACGATGAAGGATTCATTCAGGAGGCGCTTCCGGCTCCTGCTGATCAAGAAAGTACATCCATCACGGAGGCGACTGCTGCAAAAGAAGGGTCGCACAAAGTGCAGCCAGGTAAACATCGAAAGCGTAGGAGATTTCCAAAAAAATGACCATCTTGAACCACTCCCTTGTTATCTTTTCTTTAATAAATGTCACCTAGCTCCAGAGACTGAAATAAAAACATGATCCTTTCAGCAGCGACGCAATCTCAATCACACGATGAAGGATTCATTCAGGAGGCGCTTCCGGCTCCTGCTGATCAAGAAAGTACATCCATCACGGAGGCGTCTGGTGCAAAAGAAGGGTCGTACAAAGTGCAGCCAGGTAAACATCGAAAGCGTAGGAGATTTCCAAAAAAATGACCATCTTGAATCACTCCCTTGTTATCTTTTCTTTAATAAATGTCACCTAGCTCCAGAGACTGAAATAAAAACATGATTCTTTCATCAGCGACGCAATCTCAATCCAACGATGAAGGACTCATTTAGGAGGCGCTTCGGGCTCCTGCTGATCAAAAAAAGTTCATCCATCACGGAGGCGTCTGGTGCAAAAGAAGGGTCGTACAAAGTGCAGCCAGGTAAACATCGAAAGCGTAGGAGATTTCCAAAAAAATGACCATCTTGAACCACTCCCTTGTTATCTTTTCTTTAATAAATGTCACCTAGCTCCAGAGACTGAAATAAAAACATGATTCTTTCATCAGCGACGCAATCTCAACCCAACGATGAAGGACTCATTTAGGAGGCGCTTCGGGCTCCTGCTGATCAAAAAAAGTTCATCCATCACGGAGGCGTCTGGTGCAAAAGAGGGGTCTTCTACAGAGCAGCCAACTGCACCACATGTCGGTGGGGCGACAAAATCCCTGTTGATCAAGAAAGTTCATCAATCACGGAGGCGTCTGGTGCAAAAGAAGCGTCTTCTACAGAGGGCAACCAACTCCAACACAGGTCGGCGTGGTGACTAAAATTCCTGTTGATCAAGAAAGTCCATCCATCGCGGAGGCGTCTGGTGCAAAAGAAGCCTCTTCTAAGGAGCAGCCAACGGTGGGACGACTGCGGTTGATCCAAACAAAGTTCATCCAAAGTTCTTTTGAATTATTTGATTTTAGAGGATGTAAATCGTGGATTTATCTTGTGGCTGAAGAGCTACTTGTCTGATAGATCTCAGCGTTTAAGATTGAATGGCATCCTTGGGTCTGTTTGCCCAGTGCTTTCTGGAGTCCCCCAAGGGTACGTTTTGAGCCACTTTCTCTTTGCCTGTTTCATGGAGTCTCTGCAGATATCTTCTGAGTCAAAGATAGTGCTTCACGCAGATGACATAGCTCTTGTTGAGCCTGTATTTGATGATTTGAATCCCAACAATTTATGTGCTGTAGTTGATTGGATTGACTCTAGTAAACTGTTACTGAATTTGACCAAGTCGAAGCAAATGATTTTTCGACGAAATATCACTGGATCTGTAGAGTATCAAAATGTTCCACTTGTTAATCAATTATAGATTTTGGGTGTTCATTGGACTGACGAAATGAAATGGAACTACCATTTTGATGAAATTTTTAAGCTGGCGTCTCAGCGTTTATATGTGATTATAGTACTCAAGTCTGTTATTTCTAGACATCAGCCTATTGTTGTACATAAATCTCTCATTATGTCTGCGTTATTGTATGCCTCACCCCTATTTTTCTATCTTCCTAAAGGGATTGAGGATAAATTAGACAAGTTTCATAAGCGTAGCCATCGTCTAATTTGTGACAGTGACTGCTCGTGTGTCGATTTCCCATGTATAAATTTTGTCAGGCGAGATCGTTGCATCAAGTATTTTAGAAATTGTGAAAGTGTAGCAACGTACCCCCTGCATGATATCATTCCAAAGCGGTTACCACGTAGCGGTCATTTATGTTTACCCGATGTTAGGACACAAAGACGTTTGCATTCTTTCATTCCCTGGACGTGTATCATCATGAACAATATCTATTGTGATTGAATTGTGATTATTTTGTATAGTTTGTATGATTGTGATATTTCCAATGACTTATTCTGCTAATTTTTTTTTCGACAACCCCATCTGACTTATATGTGAATGTCAATTCTTGTATTGCATGATTTTAATTCCAAGAATAAACATCTACTTACTTACTTATCACGGAGTCGTCTGGTGCAAAAAAAGGGTCTTCTACAGAGCAGCCAACTCCAACAGAGGTCGGTGTGACGACTGCAGCTACATTTGAGAAACAAAGTTCATCCGTCACGGAGGCATCTAGTTCAACACAAGGGTCTACTAAAGGGCAGCCAACTCCAACAGAGGTCGGTGTGACGACTGCAGCTACATTTGAGAAACAAAGTTCATCCGTCACGGAGGCATCTAGTTCAACACAAGGGTCTACTAAAGGGCAACCAACTCCAACACAGGTCGGTGGAACGACTGCGGCTCCAGTTGAGCAACAAAGTTCATCCATCACGGAGGCGCCTAGTTCAACAGAATGATCTACTAAAGGGCAGGCAACTCCAACAGAGGTAGGTGTTGTGACTAAAATTCCTGTTGATCAAGAAAGTCCATCGATGAATGAGGCGCTGGGTGCAAAAGAAGGGTCTTTAACAGAGCAGCCAGCTCAAACACACGTCGGTGGGACGACTCCAGCTCCAGTTGAGCAACAAATTTCGTCCATCACGGAGGTGCCTAGTTCAACAGAAGGGTCTACTAAAGGGCAGCCAACTCCAACACAGGACGGTCGGACGACTCCAGCTCCAAATGAGCAACAAAGTTCATCCATCACGGAGGCGCCTAGTTCAACAGAATGATCTTCTACAGAGCAGCCAACTCCAACAGAGGTCGGTGTGGTGACTAAAATTCCTGTTGATCAAGAAAGTCCATCCATGAATGAGGCGCCGGGTGCAACAGAAGGGTCTTCAAGAGAGCAGTCAGCTCCAACACACATCGGTGGTACAACGGGGGGTCCAGTTGAGCAACAAAGTTCGTCCATCGCGGAGGCGCCTAATGCAACACAAGGGTCTTCTACAGAGCAGCCAACTCCAACACACGTCGGTGGGACGACTCCAGCTCCAGTTGAGCAACAAATTTCGTCCATCACGGAGGCGCCTAATGCAACAGAAGGGTCTACTAAAGGGCAGCCAACTCCAACACACGTCGGTGGGACGACTCCAGCTCCAAATGAGCAACAAAGTTCATCCATCACGGAGGCGCCTAGTTCAACAGAATGATCTTCTACAGAGCAGCCAACTCCAACAGAGGTCGGTGTGGTGACTAAAATTCCTGTTGATCAAGAAAGTCCATCCATGAATGAGGCGCCGGGTGCAAAAGAAGGGTCTTCAAGAGAGCAGCCAACTCCAACACAGGTCGGTGTGGTGACTAAAATTCCTGTTGATCAAGAAAGTCCATCCATGAATGAGGCGTCTGGTGCAACAGAAGGATCTTATACAGAGCAGCCAATTCCAACACAGCTCGGTGGGAGAGCTACTGTGAGATCTGTTTTGGTTGTCTGTAGAACCAATTTTTTGTCAGTCTTTGACAGAAGTCCAGTCACTAATGTAGTGAGAGAGTGAAGTGCTTGTGTACTTGGGGTCAAACCAGTGATTGTTTGTGAAGTTGCAGCGAATGGTGGTTTTCCTTCTATGGTTTGTTTGCTGCATGTGGTGCATATATTTGTGGGAATGGAGTCGGGTTTGCACTCAATTGCTTCCGCCAGGAGGATGAGGAGCAACAGCCACCACGTGGGAACAGGTAGCCAGTCAACCAAATACTCGACGTCTCCCTGGCTCTGTCTGTTGTGAGGCAAATGAAGAAGGATGGGATTTGATTATTGATCAGGCTCCATCCCTGACGATCCATCGAATATCTACCTCCTTCTTTACTAGTCGTCAGACAACGCCAGGAAAACATACAGTCACTGGAGAACTCCTTATCAGGATAAAATATCAGTTGGACGCACAGAATTAGATTCATCTGCGCGAGCTTCGGTTTCCTAGAAAGGAAGAATTGTATGTAGCCTTAATGTCGAAATGGCACACCACAGAATTAGACAATTTGCTCCTTCTGGAATGGATAATTCGTGTTTCGATTGCTATTGGAAATGGCAAACAATTAACTGCCAGCAGAGGACAGCAGAGCCAGTGAGAGATGCGTGCGTGCTGTGATATCACTTCGCACACAATAAAGCACACATTGCTGTCTTGGTAAACATTCGATTCAGTGTATGCACTATGCAGTGAGAAATGCCGAGCAAGGAGAGGGTGTGAAAACATCAAGTGAACTAATTTTCGTACGCCTGCTACTTTCTTTAACAATGATCGGAGGGTCAACATTATGGAGAAAACTTGTGCGTAATGATCTGAATTCTTCGAATCTGAAGGAATTGTGGCAATCGAAGCACTTTGCTGAAACGCACATTGATCCACAAGCGATGCACGACTTTTTCTCCTATCTCTGTAAGGCATTAGGAATTCCTTTTTGCCCACTTAATAGGTTCTTCGACCTGCCGTTGATTTCGTATTAATTACACTTCTAGCAAACCGAAGCAGATAAACAAAATATTTAATTCTGTGGTCAGGACGATTCACACCTGCATGGACACACAGCTACACTCCAATCTACATCCTTCCCGCTTTGATGAAGGTCACCTACCTTCCAAGAGTTCGCTCTCTGTTATCCATTGCAAGCGACGCTGAAGATTTCCATCTTTGGTGCGGTGTCTATATTTCCGATTTTCGCTATGTATTCTTAAATGTCGGCATCTAATGCACTCTAACACACTTGACAGAGTGATCAATCCCTCGTTCAGAGTAATTCGCATGACATCTTAATTGAAGATCGCCACCCAAGCCGCGACATCTGACATATCTTCATATGTCTGTGTCTAGCGTCATGTCACGTGAGTCCGGAAAGTTGTTGAATCCACTAGTTGTGTCCACAAAATTTAGAACGTCACCTTAACACGTCAGGTAGGGCCTACCGTTGCTGTAGTCTGCATTACATTTATTTCCCTTTTCTGCAATCGTTTCACATGAAGGAAGAATGCATAAGCGATACTTTCTTACAAATGTAGGCCTACTGAGAGCGATGAAAATCTTACATTGAAATATAATCATAAAAAACTAGAGCGGGAATTCACACCGCCGTCGTCACGGATTCGTGAGTAAGGAATGGCGATTTCCGATGTCACTGTCATTGTTATCGATCATAGTATTTTTTCTAGTAGCGAAAGTGACAACGTTTGAAGGGTTTTTAGCCTACACTAGGTGACATGCCACGCGTAATTCACGCGTGATTGCGGAACACTCCAAACATCCGTGGTTAAGGACATTCTATTCTTCTACACGCGTACATAGAGTCAGAAATCACTTGGTCTGATGCTGCTAAAACATGGGGAATGTTTATGAATACGCGCGGGCGAGCGTTTATGGTTTGCGCGTCGTCTACGTTTGTCTGCGTTGCCGCTTGAACCACGGATGAACCGCTTGGCATGTTCCATCTTCCCTGAGCATGAAATTGAGGTCCTGTCACATTGTTTAGCCTCTGATACATGCACACACATGAGACGCAAAGTCTATATAAAAGGACTGCCGACAGATGTTGCAGCAACGTCACGCATAGCTACGGATGTTTAGGGTCATGTGTAGTTTACGTGTGCATTACGCGTAATTGAGCGTGGCATGTCACCTAGTGTATCAATGTACATTTCAAATACTCGCGATGTTTGCTTTTTTTCTTTAAAAAGTGTGGTCCTTTTGATAGTGTAATTTTGCATTACACTACCCCAAGACAAGGAAATGCAAACTGCATATTATGAAATCTGATTTTTTAGGATTCAGTAACTGTCACAGATCGCTTTCTGACACAAAGTTTACTGAGTGAGTGGTATGCAATTTAATCCTATCACGCAAAAGTGGGCTTGTTGTGCATTTTGATATGGTTCATCGCGTGCGTACTACTCAATTTATCGCATCGCAATTCACTAATCACTTTTATTACCGGTATATGTAGTTCGATTTGAAGTGCACGCCATGTCACAAACCACATTATTCGTTTTAGGCCTATGTGGATTATAGTTCCAGTAAATACATGGGGAGATCCTTTTTGATATATTGAGGATATTTCACAAATACCCAAACTCAGCCATCAGCCCAGATTATGTTCCAAGAGCGCTTGGATTGGCTGTCATTCATGGATTTTGGGATATAAAATTTCATAAAACTTGTTGATTCTGATATTCTTGAACTTGTTAGTTTGAATGACAAGAATTCCCTCCCAACAGATGCCGATTTATTCTTCATGATCGAGGCGGTGCCTACGATGCAACCAATCATCGAAGACATCAAGAAAGATCTGTTGTTATCTGCTAAGAATGACGATCGGCTGAGATCTCTCTTCAAACGTTTCATTCTTGCATTCATCAACAGGGAAACACAGACAATCTACATTTCCAAGACTTTTCCTGCATTGCTTCAAAACATGGACAAGACTCAATTCAATGGAGACGAAGAATCTTGCTCAATTCCGGTCTACACGAACATGAAAGCTCTACTAGTCTTTGCCAGACAAAAATCTGCTCTAGTTTTGATCACTCGGAGCAGCCCTGATAACGAAGAATGCTTCAAGAATATATTGAAGGTGGCCAAGCAGAATAAAGTTCATCTCATTATCTTCTCTATCGATGGCTGTGCGCCGAAAAGCGAACTCCTTAAACGAAAAATTTATTCTGAAGTCAAGGATATGACCATTGGAAGATTCTACGAGCATACCACATCGGAGGTGAGTCATCATTTTCTTGTCAAATGGGACGTCCGTGTGTGAAAAAGAGATGATAATAAAAAAGGGGTGAAGAGGTTGCAATGCGGTCATACTTGCAAACTGGTCTGAAGGTTCAGACCAGGCCAGATCCATCTGTTCTCAGATTTGCTCAGTCCGGCAGACAGAACGAGTGTCTGCAGAGAAAGAGATCGAAAATGAGACTTTCACAGAATGATGTACACCTCATAGTCCGGCAGCCAGCACGAGTTTGTGCAGGGAACGAGGCCGAAAATGAGACTTTCACAGAATAATATGCACCTCATAGCCCGCCTGCCGGAGCGAGTTTGTGCAGGGAACGAGAGCGAGGTCGACAATGAGACTGTCACATAATGATGTACACCTCATAGTCCGGCAGCCAGCACGAGTTTCCGCAGGGAACGAGAGCGAAAATAAGACTGTCACAGAATGATGTACACCTCATAGTCCGATAGTCCGGCAGCCGGAACGAGTTTCTACAATCGAGCGAGGCCGACAATGAGACTGTCACATAATGATGTACACCTCATAGTCCGGCATCCAGCACGAGTTTGTGCAGGGAACGAGGCCGAAAGTGAGACTGTCACATAATGATGTACACCTCATAGTCTGCCAGCCGGAACGAGTTTGTGCAGGGAACGAGGCCGACAATACGACTGTCACAGAATGATGTACACCTCATAGTCCGGCAGGTAGCAGGAGTTTGTGAAGGGAAAGAGGCCGACAATGAGACTGTCACAGAATGATGTCCACCTCATAGTCTGCCAGCCGGAACGAGTTTGTGCAGGGAACGAGGCCGAAAATGAGACTTTCACAGAATGATGCACACCCTATGCCTACTACGAATCTGCGCATCTGTCAAGTTCAACCTGGTTACTTTTCCTGTCAGACGCGATTGAAGGGGACGATCCATTAGACGCGATTCATTGGGAAGCAGCTTGCAGTTTTCGGCAGTAATGAAATTTTCCAAAATAATCAAGTCCAGAGCCATAATTTTCGGCATGATACAAGTATGCCTTCAGGTCATTTCATGTCATGTCTACCGATATGTGATATTATCATGCTTCTGATCGGAGATGTATGCGAGAATGTGGTTCAATTTAGATAAAGTGGGCCAAGATGTTGGTGCTTGCCAACAGTAGGAAGCCTTTCCAAATCTGAATGTGTGTAGCTTCATAGATATATGTTCATGAGCATGATAGTAAATTACCTGAAGATATATCATGGCTCTAGGCTTAGTATTTTTCATTTAATGAGCGGAAGCATAGACATTTTCATTTTGACCAAAAACTGCAATCTGCGTCCAATTGGATTTATATGTGTTTTTCTTTGATCATGTCTAACAGGAAGAGGAACCAATTTGAACTCGGCAGATGTGCATATTCGTAGTAGACACAAAGTGTACATTATTCTGTGAAAGTTTCATTGTCAACCCTGTTTCTTGCAGAAGATTCCTTGCCGGACTAGGCACACTTGTTTCGGGACATTTGGTCCTTTGTGAACGTGATGCGATATTCACCTGGCACAACCTATTATTGATGACCCGTTTACAAGTTTTGATCCAAGCCATCAATGACTTTCACTGACATTACCTAGAGATGCAACAAATCGTAATTAAAGGAACATTTGCTTGCATTTGCAATTCAACTCGGGGTGTACATGTAGTTTCTAAATCAATCACTGGAGCAGTGTCTAATTGATATGGCAGCCTGGTAGAAACATGTCGAGGAACAAACATGCCTTTAAAAGTAATTGACAGCTTCTAGCTATATGCAGACATGAGGTACATGCAGACTTGAAAATGGACTAGATTAATCCTGCCTGTTCAGAAAAGTCCGTGGTCGTCTAATCGGGATTTTTCAGGCACTGCCGACTGGGCCTAATATATATATACTTTGCAACGATACAGTCAGCGTTTTAAATGTACATTCTTGACTTGTATAGAAAGAGCATGTACCATCTCGTAGAAGATCATATCAAGCTAACAATATAAACATTTTTCAAATTCATGCATATATGATACATGCATGTATATATCTATAATACACTATTTTATATTTATCATATATCATATATATGATTATATATATTATACGTGTCATTATACTGTACCGGGTGTCCCAAAACAGTGCCGGAAACTAAACGCCTGTAATTTGGTCATTTTACATTCGATTCAACTGATTCTTTGTATGCAAATGCAAAATAGCCACAAGCTTTTGTCTGCAAAGTTAGAAGTCTGGATATCGAGTACTCGTAGAGAAAAGCGAGAGTAAGTTCAAATCATGTGCATTTCCAATAGTGAAGCTCAAGATATCGGACATATAGACATGCAATTTTCATCCATCAATCGAGATCATAGCAAGTTATTCAGCATGATTCAATGAACATAGAACATCAAAGATTGATGGCACGCAATACGCATGGATTTCAGAATGTTGGTATCTAAATAGGAAACTTCCAGATTTTTTGATAAATACAAAAGGGGAAGTTCAACCGTTCACTTTAAATTCTACGTAGTAACGGGGACAGTTTGAGTAAACTACGGACTGCTCATCAATCATTCACTCAACTGGCGACATTTTTGAGCTTGTTAGATGACGATATTGTACATAGAGGTAGATTGCATCTGGATAACGTTATGGAACAAGTCATAAAATCCAATTCATAATTATGAAGTGCATCACAATCCGGCGACAGATTCAATGGTTACACATTCAAATGGGCCCATTCATGCAGATAATTTGTTAAGAGAAGATCGTGAACCGAATCAAAAAGAAAGCATTGCAATTATCCTGCAATGATTTGCAACAGTCAATCGAACATGAATTGGGGAGCAAACACAACAGAGGGAATGGATGTTATGTTTTTGTGTGCTTGGCATTTGCGTTATTACCCGCAATGTCAATAGCATATTTGCAAAATTCGAAAGTACAGATTCAAATATCATGAGGCACATAATTTACCGTTGCAACTCAGTAGATGAATTAAAGTGTGTATCCTGCTGCTACACGGAGAAGAGGAATTGTTCTCTTTCATGTGGAAATGAGTATTCAATCAGCAATTGAAGATGTCAACTATGAACGGCAAATAGTGGAAATCTCTGTTAGTCCATGTTTTATGTTCAAGACAATGAACGATTCAATAAACTTGGTGAATTTTGATGATCTTTATTCTTCTGCTTAACATCAGTGATGAAAGAATTGATCCAAAAATTATTGCTGTTCATGCTTTCATTATTACTACAAAAGTCATGGTTGAGTTTTGAAAATCTAAAAAATTGACATTTAGTGTGTTTAGAAACGATTTTCGGAGGAGCTGTTGAAGCTAACAAACCAATCGAAGCGAATTTGTTAAGCGCCCAAAATTAGGCTTTTCCAAAAAAAAGAAATTAGGCTTTTTCAGTGTATCACATTACTGAAATTGCTTTATTTTTGGGAAATTGGAAATTTTTAGGGATTAGCTTTTCCTCATTGTTGCAATGAATTCTCTGAGTTTTCTCAAAATCAAGCATATCATCAAATTATACTTCTTCTAACGCAGACGTCTTCAAAAGCATCAGCATTCGTTGTGAGTGCCCCCTACTTCCCCTAATGTATTTATCAAAACTTCCACCTTCCATCCAAGAGTAATTCTTAAGGAAGTTTCCTATTTAGATACTAACATTGTGAAGTCCATGCGTATTACGTGCTATCGATCTTTGATGTTCTATGTTCATTGAACCATGCTGAATAACTTGCCATGATCACGATTGATGGATGGAAATTTTATGTTTTATATAGTTATAGCTAGCTTTTGAGGTATGTACTGCTTTTATTGAATAAATATGGCGTGATGTAAACCGATCCTTAGTTGAGGAATAATTGAAGTTAGGTTCGTGCAAGTGAAGGATATACAAGACGGAATGTTTAGTTGGGATATAATACTCTCTACTAACTCGATGCAACTACAGATTTAAATTTCCTTGTTATGCAGAGGAATGTATTGATGTTACACTATAATTGCATTTCGGTTGACAACCAGCTGCGGTATATGTGTTTGGTATTTTGCATTCGATTGAATCGCACAAGAGACTCACTTCAATAGTCATCTATCACTTCGATTGTTTATGAGCTAGCCATGAAATAGGGCCTAATGAGATTTTCCCATAGATTTACGACCATTTTCTCCTATTTAAATACATGCAAGTTTGATCCTGAGTATGAAATAATGAACCCTTCATCGTGAAATAATCGTATATCTATCATGTCTCAACATGTCTAGACATGCAAGTTGTAATGTTAAAATTGACTCATGGAGATGAATGAAAAATTAGGATCAAACCCTTCATGTATCAAGAAAGGAAAAAAAACGTAGGAAATTTCAATTCAACTAAAACAGCAATTTCAAAAGATGATTTCAATTCGTGAAATAGGCTAGGCCTAACAAAGAACGATATCAAAAGTTAGTGAAAAGTTATTCGAAAGTGAACCGAATTCTGTTGCTGTTGCCATCTGCTTCGATCACAAGCTTCTTCGATGGTGGGCCGATGAATGTCGCTGAAACACACATGTAGCGATCAAATAATAATTAGAAAATATCTTATACTATCGAAAGCAGCCCTTACTTTCTGTTATGCTATGAGAATGAGAAGTAGAGATGGCATAACATGACGTTTCCTCACTGATACCAGTGGACGTACTCGTAGAAGATTGATTTGCAAATTCTGAAATGATAAACATACGTGTATTTCTAAAATACATTCATACAGCATGCATACACCGGTATCTTATATGTGATAGCAAGTCTGTGTATACATTTTGAAGTACTCATACATTTGCATTTATAACAACTTTTATGTAAAGAAGAAACACAGGCCTACCTTCTCGGGATTGATCTGCTGCGTCCTCCCACGAGCTGCTCAGAATGTTAGATAATGCTCCCTTCTTGTCATCACCAACTGTCTTTACATATCGGTCGACGGAGTTGCTGGATTGATGGCCAGACACACATTTGATGTCTTCCACGGAAGCACTACTATTGTACATTGTTGTGATCACCGTGAAACGAATGCAGTGGCCCGTGTATATCTTTGATAATCCAGCGGATGTCGATATTGTTTTCATTAGGTCCCCAAGAGTCCCTATACCAAATCCCTGTAGTCTTCCAATCATTTCTTTTTTTGTAGAACAATGTGCTGCAATTTTCAGGCAGCTTGTTCAGAAGAGTCTTGATTGCCACAACTGGGCATGTCTGTTGACTTGAAGATGCATAAATTCTTTCTTGCTGCTTTTGGTTACAATTCCGTTTGAAACAGAAGGCTGATGATTTTTCTGAATTGAATGTAAATTTGGGAAATGGAAACATTCCCTTCCATTCGAATCTATTTGTAAGTAAATTTCGTCTTTCTTTAGATACCTGAGCCATTCCCTTCCACGAGTGCCAAGGTAGTACTCGATGACAAAGTATGCCTCCTGTTGGAGCTTTTCGGGTGTACTGCGATCAAAATACGCTTTCAATTTTGTCATGTCTTTCTTCTCTATGCTTTGATAACTGCTCACTTTCCCACCATTCCTAAAAAATTCACCGACCAGTCCTTTCAGCGTCAAATTGCAGCCATAGAATTCTTTGTCTTCAATTATATTCATATTCACCCGAGATTTTGCAGGAGACATGAAAAAGCGGAACAATGCTGCTCTTATGCAATTTAGGCTGGAAGGTGCGTACAACTTGTTCTTCTTTGTTCTTAGTTTGGAATAAAAGAAATTCAGAGAGGATACAATCTCCTCCTTTGGAAGATTTTGAAAATCGGTTCTCCTGTAGTTTTGCCTCAGGAAGGAGACAAATTCCTCCGACCAATGCTTTGACTGGTACGCAGTGGAGGTTGGAATTGCCGAAGTTTGAAACTGACTTATTTCCGCTTGAGCTTCTGGAGGTAACTCAAAGTTCTTGGAGCAGCTAAATCGATTTCCTCTTCAAGAGGGCTATGGTCCATTCTCAGCAGCTCTTGGACCGATGCTATCTCGCCTATCTCCCCCTCGGCCAGTCCAGAAATCATTCCATTGGGTGACTGAGTAAAGTCCAATAAATTCTGCCAGCTCATATTTTTGGTCCGCTATCTAACTTAGATAATTTTAAAATTCAAATGTCACAATGCCATGACATTGACCATGAAATCGATCATGAAGTAATGAAATCATTGATAGCTCATAAACAATATTAATTTTCCATTGCTTCACTCCTGAGCATGTAAAATTTATCTATTCTCTACGAAATTCGATATTATATAACACAACTGTTGGTTGGGCTGAACATGTAGAAAATAATTTCAAATTTTGCTCACCTATTTGTCTAGAGAAATTTAGTCTATGTCTGGACAGGCTTTGCAATACAATGAGGCATAGACTTCTAAAATTCTAGAAGTCTATGGATGGGGGATCATCGGAAGTCTATGTAAAAGTCCATGTACAAGCATGGATAGTTGAACATATCTATGCAGTCCATGGATATCTGCATGTATGCTCATGCAATACTGGAACTAGCAGACAAATAGGTCTACGCAAACTCAGAAGCTTATCACCAATCCTCACAAACACAGCAGCAGACCGGACACAGTCATCACTTCCTACAACAATGTCATTAACTTCCCCCCATTGAATCCCCATACTTTGCATTTATGAATTGCCAGTTTCAATGGGTAAAGCCTTTTATTTTGAACATTTTTTTCAGATGATCAATAATTTTTTCAAAAAAATTCTCTCTATGCCAAAACTTATCTACAACATGCCACAGGAATTGCTTCGATCCGATCGACCTGATCTCATATTAATAGTGGACGAATCGAATCCTATGCAGCACGTGGTTGACCATTTGAAAGACATTTTCAGCCGATTCAGAGAGGAGATGCCTGGAGAAGATCTCAGCAAGCGGTTTGGACGTTTCATCTTGATAGCTTTCAATGGTGACGTGCAATTTATCGATATTCAAAACTCTTTTGATGACCTGGGAAATCACTTGAAGACCATCGCAGCAACGGTTGATGATTCATGCTCTCAGTCCCTGCATGAAAACATTCTCATTGGTCTGTATGAAGCGCGTCAGAGCTCACTCATGTATCTGTTCACCAGCAGCTATCCATCAGACCAAAGTAAACTCCAACCTATTCAGAAGATGGCATTGGAAAAAGAAGTTCGGTTCAGTGTTTTCTACTTCAAATTGTGCGATAAGTCGCTGTCCTTGGATAATGGTCTGGTTGAGCTATCAGGAGCGACTTCAGGAAAACATTTCTCTATCTCCCCCGAGAAATCGTATCACGTGAGTGTTTTAACAATACCATAAATCGAAAAGTAGATATGAATGATGAAGTGATATTTATGGTTATTTCCTCATCCCGCCACGTCTTAGATTTTGTCTATAAGCCATAAAATGAATCAATCGTCACAAAACGTCAAATGCACATAGTCAGGGATATTTTCTCCTCGCATGCCGAAATTTATGCAAATCGGCCGAGTAGATGCTGGACTACACTGTAAATCGCTCAATACCAATCACAAACGAAGGATACATAGCAAAATATTTTTTTTGAATATTTCTGTATATATTTGTATGCTTTTCGTATGTTATTTCAGGTGTGGTATGCTTGAGATACTAAGGCCATACCAGCACAATGTTAAAAGAAAGCATCAATTATGTCTAAAGTATGTTGATTTAAATCCTTTTGTCAATAGTCACTACTGCCTTGTAAGTAGCAAGATAATGACATTCAAGAGTCAAACGTTCAATACTGAATTAGATTTTAATACATGTAAGTCTAAGGCATTTCATAAATAATCAATAAGTATTCAACCATAAACAATTATGCATTATATAATTTTGAAATTAAGCATATTATCAATCCGAAATAAAACACATTATAATTCATGAACGCAAAAATAGTTATGTTTGAGATATATAAGTCAACATGGTTGCACGATAGGTAAAGTTTAAATGAAATGATGTTAAACTACTTGATTCGTAATGTAGAGCTAACTGAGCGTCTTGTTAATGTTGCTACACAAGTAGGAACGACGACATACTCTTGGAGCATAAAATTCATAATAAGTCTAATCTAGTTAAACATCACTCTATCAAAAAGAAATATTCACGACTGGCATTTCTGAAAAAAGTTAATTGACAGTAGTGTGTAATATGCATATATTCTTGCTAAGTGACTTAAAGCTCTACATTCCTGAAGCATGCAAATTAGGATGAATTTGCATCGGATCTCGTATATAAAACATAGCAACAACTCTTATTTCAGTGTAAAACAGACAATCACAGATAGAATAGTTCGCATCGATACATACCAATCACATCAATAAGTGAGATTTCTAATGAAAAGCATACCAGATCTCTGTAAACATGCGAGAATCTCGTATCAGATGTTAGTTTCAAATTCTATGTGATTTTGGTATATGTTTGTATGTAATTTTCGCATCCAGCGATTTACAGTGTAGAGACGATTACCTGAAGTGAGACGGGGGTTAGCACTAGGTAAAGAGAACTCACTTCGCGAAAGTTACGTGAATGAGAATGACGAGGCCACAACCTTAACATACTGACCTCAAAAAGGTGTGGGGGTATCGGTCGTTGGATGATTAAATCTAACAGTGGAGCAGCCGTAACGCAAGGTTGTGTGTGTGACTAGCTTGCTGTCACAATAGCACTGAACAGGTGTCGTCAGAACATATTGCAGACATTTTATCGAGGATTTCTAGATTTACTCATTCCAGATGACCTTTTACGATGACGTAATGTGAAGGTCCAAACTGTTAGCCTGAAGTCATTTCAGCATCTTTGTACAATGAAAAACAATAATATCTCAATTTTTCATTGCTGAAAGAAAAGAATAAGAGAAAAAGAAAATAATTCCTAAAGGAAAAGGAATTTGTTGCAAAAATAACATTGACAGGGATAACATTTGCATGTTTCCTAAAAGCCTTAAACTTTTCTTCAATTAAGTGGAAGAAGTATATGCAGTCACAATTTTCACTCTTCAGCTGCTTGTTGATTGGAAAGCATTGAACTATATAAGAAATTCTTCCGCAATGCACGAACTTTCGAGTACAATTGAGACATCTTTTCAAAATTCAAAATCAGAAACAAATTTGAAAAGATTCAATTTTGGCAATTGCTAGCCTTAACCGGGGGATTTGTCCACCATAATTCAACAGGAAAAGTACTTTTTTCCAATAGGTCAAAACTGTCTGAAGTGATCTTGTGATTGCTTGAATATTATTAAGACTTCGGATAACGAAACATGCAATGAAAAATTGATGATTGTGACGGACATCATCTGTCACCATTGAAGTACACATCCGTGTGTGAAGCTACCCGTACCAATATCCGCACCACATAGAAAATCGCCTGTGACACCCTCGAAAACAACATTTACACATAATTTTGGAGTGTGCCAGCTTCTGCAACCACTCATTTTTCAAAATAATGCAGCAGTTTGCGAGAAATCGTCGATCAAAAGTTCAAGGTGGTACGGATGTGAAGTTAGCCGTACCAAAATACAGAAAAAATCTTAAATCACATCTTTATGAATTTTCAACCATATGGACGTATAAAATAACACGTCTAAAGCATGTGCCACCCACTACTTTGCCAAAAATCACAATAGCAACTGAAAAAATGGACAAAATGACCTCAAAGAGTTACGGATGTGAAGTTAGCCGGACCACTTGTGAAAATCGATTGTGCACTCGCATCAACCCATCCAATGCACTTATCGTGAGTGTGCCAGCTTGTACCACCCCTCAGACAGCCTCAACTCTCTGTAGAATCCGCAGAAATGCGGATTTTCCTCCGCAGCCACAATCACAGTTCATCCGTACCACTTTGAGGTCATTTTGTCCATTTTTTCAGTTGCTATTGTGATTTATGGCAAAGTAGTGGGTGGCACATGCTTTAGACGTGTTATTTTATCCGTCCATATGGTTGAAAATTCATAAAGATGTGATTTAAGATTTTTTCTGTATTTTGGTACGGCTAACTTCACATCCGTACCACCTTGAACTTTTGATCGACGATTTCTCGCAAACTGCTGCATTATTTTGGAAAATGAGTGGTGGCACAAGCTGGCACACTCCGAAATTATGTGTAAATGTTGTTTTCGAGGGTGTCACAGGCGATTTTCGATGTGGTGCGGATATTGGTGCAGCTAACTTCACATACGTATGTGCACTTTATAATTTTTGTCTTGCTATAATTTTTGATAGAAATAAGAAGACAGACTTTGACCATCTGAAGTGGCATCGTCAGAAATCTATTTACTCTCTAATTCCTTCATGAGATTCAAATTACAAAGACAAAAACGATAGTAGGCTATAGAACGCATACAATCCTAGATGAACAATACTACGTTAAAGAAAATCAGTTGATGTCTCGAGACTAAATAAACAAGGCAAATAAAAATTGTAACCTCTAGACTAAAGATAATGAGAAGAAGGAAATTACTCAAGAAATCTCGGTCTCACTGCGTCATTCTGTACATTGAGTGAAGGCTTTTTGAGCTTTGCTTCCAGCATTTCGTGCAGCAGGAGATCATATTTGATGTAGCATCGTTTTAAGATCTTAAATTGTGACAGATTGATGTTATTATCCCCATATACTGTTGTTGTCGATGCTTCCCAATTGTTGACGATGACTGTCCGTGCTCCTCAACGCTTTCGAATAAGTTTCTCGATGTGTAGCTTATAGGCTATAATTTGCATCACACAAATCACATTGAAATTCATAAACTACATCGCAACTGTTGATCAGATGAGGCTTTGGAATATTTTGAAATATAATGTGTAATGTGCATGTTCGTTGAGCACGTGTATTTCAGTCCATTGCATGTGTAATTATCATTTCATTCATTTTCAGTTTGTTTCAACACTTTTCAAGATGATGCCAATCAACAATTTCGAAGTGGAGAGAGTCCCTAGTGGGATGCTGATGACACAGCTTCCAGACCTTGTGTTCATGCTGGATATGCAACCCATACATCGGAAAATCAACTCCCTAAAAGATGCCATCGAGCAAATGAAGAACCGATACAGCAAAGAAAACATACTAAATCATTTCGGCCGTCTAGTTCTATGTGCATTCAATGAGAAAAGACGATGCCTTTACACACTTGACTCCATCGATCTATTATCTACGCAGTTAGATGCCATGGGAGAAACTGATGACTATGTCTGCCCGGAACCAATGCAATCAGGCATCAGGTCAGGCCCTTTTCAAGCTCTTCCTGAAGCTGCTATTGTGCTCCAAACACCATGCCCCTCATTTGAAGCCAATCATTTGACAACCGCCTTCCGAGAAATCAGTTTCAACGTTGCGGAAGCTAGGACTATGTATTCTGAGTCGTGTAATGGTCAAGCAGGCAACGAGGAATACTTCACACGGATGAACAGCTGCTATGGGATTTATTATCTTTCCCGTTCTGTGTCTGTAGCGGTAGGTCAACGTTAATGTTCTTCTTGAGTGATGCTTATGACACGCTTACAGTAGAAGTTGGTTATAGCGGACAACCACATATTGCCGATAAACTGGAGGAAAACCTTTCCCTTGTATAATATACTGGACAATACAGAGAATAGTTGTCCATCCTACTGAATGTTGAATGCACAGATTATTTTTGAGATAATGTATACTGCCTGACATAAAAAATGCTCCACTCAAATATATGAACTTTATTCCACTCACACTCATGAACTATAAGATAGCATTTTATATAAAACATTATATTTGAATAAATGGGAGACATTAGTACCGAGTATGTCCTCCCCGCACTGAAATGCAGCTTTGAAGTCTCATCGGCATCGAGTCGCAAAGATGATCAAGCCGTTCTTGATCCAGCAATGACCATTAATCGATGAGTCTCTCTGAAAGAGCTGTCTGTGTTGATGGCGGATGATCATGTGCATCTCTCACTTTTCGACCAAGTTCATCCCAAGCATGTTCGATCGGAGACAGGTCGGGGGTGCGTGAAGGCCAATGGAGGATGCGAATTCCAGATCTCACTATCGCTGTTGTTACACAATGAACTCTGTGTGGTCGAGCGTTGTCATCCTGGAATATGAGGTTGAGTTCATTTACCGTTGGGGTGACGATTGGAGATATGATATTCGATAAATATCGCTCTCCGTTCAAGTTCCCATTCACAATGACTGCGACAGTTCGACCTCCGTACCAGATACCGGCCCAGATCATCACGCTACCACCACCATAGCGGTCGTGCTCAGATATGCAGCAGGGTGAATACCTCTCACCAACCATTCGTTGCACTCTAATGCGACCATCGTGAAAATCCAAAGTGAAACGGGATTCATCCGTCCACATCACTTGACGCCATTCCTCTGTGCTCCACGACATATGCTGCTCACACCATTCCACACGCTTTCGCTTATGTTCGAGACCTGCAGAGAAAACAATTGGCAGTGAAATTTCATTGTATGAAATTCTCGCATTACTTACTTAGAGGAATTCTTACAGCAGGTCGGTATGACGTCAGGCCCGCTTCTGCTAGACGGCGATATGCTGTTCGTATACTGCATGCAATTCCTGTTGCAGCTTTCCAGCTGATGGCCAGTCGAGGAACACTCTTAAAGCGATTGCGCTTTGCTGAGATAACCAACTTCCTATCGGTAGCATTGTTTGTCAATCTCGGTCTCCCTGATCCTTTCCTTCTTTTAACATTTCCATCATTGTTCCATCGACTCCACCACCTGCTCACAGTGGAGTGTGACACACCCAACTTCCGTCCAACAAACCTACAATTCTTTCCACATCGTAGCATTCCAACAGCCATTCCTTTTACAAACTCTGATTTCGACATTTTTGCTTCAAAATTTAGTCAGAAAGAATTGCTTGATAGTGATAAAAGGTCGAATTTGAAATGCATCAACTATGCCAAAGATATCGACAATGGACAGCTGCTTTATATTAGCATGACAAATTTGATGCATAGACATCCTGGTCAGTGCAGTATGAAATAAAAGTCGTCCACTTCCATTGAGATTTTCTATATCAAGTGGATCGTTTTTAATGTCATAGAGTATACTTTAAAAATCAAATAAAAATTGTTTTGAAAAGTGAACTAAATGATGTTTGAAACTGCAAGTAAGCCATTAATGCTTATTCGTTTGTAAGGTTAGAAAATGGACGTCTAAGAAAAATTGGGGATACCTTTTTGATGAAGAAGCACATTTTTACAAAATTTCATGGTTCAAGATGCAACATAACTCGCCGCGGACAGCGACAGATCGTGATAACATATGATAGAATTGTCTGTACGAAAGGTCAGTAATGATGAAAATTAAAAATATTAACTTCTCTCTGAATGATTCAATGCTTTGTTGCATAATCAAATCAAGACACGACACGGTCAAAAAAAATTCGAAGGATCCAGGAAACGGAAGACGCCAAAGTTAAACAATTACCCTAGTGGAGAATCTTGTAAATAATTAGGTAATTAAAAGTCGTGAACGAATGAATATAAATTAATGCTGACAACATAGAGTAACCTACTCTAGTATAGAGCAGGTACTGAAATACGTATAAAGGCAAGTCTACTCAACTGAAGACGGTAAGGGAAATAAATTAATACTTATAAACGATTTAATTTTTATCAAATAAGAACTGTAATAAGAGTTCGTCATGGACCTGACGAGAAGCTAACTAAAAATAACAGAAGGTGAAAATTAGAAACCTAAAAAACCAAAAATTAAGTTTGCTATGCACTGTAAACTGTAAGGCACGAAATTTCCATTGAATTAGGCACGAAACTTAGGCATCAATTCTAACCAACACAAGGCATGAGTGGGCACGAAGCCTTAGCGCCTAAGTTCGTGCCCATTGGTGCCTAATTTTTCTCTTCACGATGTTCTAACTTGGCCCTTACTATATCTTCGAGTGTGTGGGAGAGAGAGAGAACAACCAGGCTTGTGCTGAGACCGACAAGCAAGTTAAGTTTATTAGCAACGCCAGCGGCTTTAAGTGACTTGACACCTTAAACATGTAATAGCAGCTGGCGGCGTCTAACATGACCAGAGATACCTAACGAGCAGAGATAAAGGAGAGGCAATTACATGCAGCTGTTCTGTTTATCACACTACAACATCTCCCTTCCTGAAGAGAGCTAACACAAGAAAGTTAAACGTAGCTGTTTGACCGAGGAGTCATCTCGAGTCGATGAGGCTTGGCGGACAGTCTGCCAAAGCGAGTTCGTCCCTCGCGATGAGCGCGCGCACGGGAATCACTCGGAGGCCCTGCCAATGTATGTGCAGGTTGAGATGACGGCGCGTTCCCATTCGCAGGCAGCACGACACCTCTTTTGCGAAGAAATCGCCGATTTCGCCTTAGAATTCGCCCGCTCGGCAGCTTGATGAGATAATCATGATGATTACCTATCTCAACGATAGCACCATATCTCTCCCACCGTTTGGACGAAGGATCCTGCAGCACCACGGGATCACCAACCTTGAGGGGCGCCAGGGACTTCGAGCGAGTATTGTACTCCTCTACTACCTGATCGCGCTTAGAGCTCGCCTTCTTCTCCAGTTCGTCTGCGGTTTTCTGCCATTTCTCGTCGAATGCACGCCGGTGTGCAGGCAGCAGATCGCGGATCGGATGGCCGAACAGAAGCTGGGCAGGAGAAGATCCCGTGTAGCGAGGCGTATTGCAGTATTGTAGGACACCCCGAGATACTTTGTCCATGTCCACAGAGTTGTTGACACAGCAGCCCCGAACGATCTTCTTCAAGGCCTTTACAGAGGCCTCAGCAGCACCATTGCTCTGAGGGTAGTGCGGTGATGAGATGACGTGTTGAACTCCCCAACTTTTCAAGAAAGAAGCAAGGGCAGTAGCAGTAAATTGGGGCCCGCCATCAGTATAAAGTCTCTCGGGAACAGATTTCTCGCAGAAGCGAGATCGGAGCGCAGAAATAAGGTCGCGAGCAGTTGCATGGACTCCAAAACAGTTGAGGCTAGGCCATCCAGAGTACTCGTCTACGTAAACAAGGTATTGTTTGCCACCGAACGTGAAAAAGTCAGCGTGAACCGCTTCAAAGGCTCGTGTAGCCCGCATGCGTTCGAGCATGGGCTCCTTTTGCTGGGATGGCAACACTTGTTGGCAAGGACGACAGGACAAGGCCACCTTCTCGATGTCGAAGGTCAGTCGAGGCCAATAGAATGATACAGTGGCTCGCTCACGCATCTTTGAAATGCCCTGGTGAGACAGCAGCATGTCCTCGAGGACTCGAGCCCGGAGTTTTTGAGGAATGACGATTCGGCAACCGTACATCACGATGTCGTCTTCAATCGACAGTCGATTTCTCACATTCCAAAAGGGTCGTACGGACTCAGGCAGCTGAGATCGGTGATCAGGAAACCCGCAGCGAACAGTGTCAAGGAGGAACTGATAATTCTCGTCAGCTCTCGCAGAGGCCTGAATTGTAGGTAGGTCGATCGGAGTCGAGTCAACAGAGGCAGAGAGGGAGTTCAGGAACAAATCTTCACCGAGTTCATCAGCAGTAGTAGGCTCACTTATGGGGGCTCGAGACAAAGCATCAGCAGTCTTGTTCTCCGAAGTCGAGATCCATGAAGCAGAGAATGAGTAGGGATCGAGTTTCTCTCGCAGACGCTGGAGACGACGATTCTCGATCTGATCAAGAGTGTATTTGTTCAGAATTGGTATTAGGGGTCTGTGATCGGTCACGATTTCGAACTGGGGCAGTCCTTCGAGCATCAGTCGACACTTGATGACGGCCCAAACGATGGCAAGCATTTCGAGCTCGATCATAGCGTACCTGGACTCAGCGCTGCTCAGACAGCGCGACCCAGCACGTACCACACACCACGTACCATCTTCTTGCTGCTGCTTGAGAACATATCCGATGCCGTGAATCCTCGACACGTCAGTGAAAAGAGCAGTCTTGCGCTTTGGAGAATAGTAGGCCATGAACGGGGCAGTACAGAGAGCATTCTTCGTGAGCACGAACTGAGATTGGTGGGCGTCGGTCCAAAGAAATTCGTTAGCCTCTCTGAGAAGTGGACGAAGAGGTTCCATCAGTTTCGCCAGCTGATCGGAAAATGAGGAGAGTTGATTGACCAGCCCGAACCAGGACCGCAAGTCGGTTCGGCTCTTCGGCTCCGGAAAATCGCGGATCGCTCGGAGTAAGTCGTCGTCAACCGTATATCCAGTCTGGTTGACCTTGAACCCGGCGAAGGTCACTTCAGGCTGTGCGAAATGAAATTTGTCTTTGTTCAGAGTAACGCCCTGCTCACGACACTTAGTGAGAAATGCACTCACATTCTTCTGATGCTGCTCAAGGGTAGCATCAGCGATGATGACATCATCGACCACATGGTAAGTGTTCTGTAGCTCACTGATGAGTTCGGAGACGCGACGATTGTAGTGCTCGCAGATCGAAGATAGGCCGAAGGGTGCGCGCTTGTATTTGTAGCGACCAAAAGGAGTGATGAAAGTAGTGAGATGTCGCGTGGACTCGGCAAGAGGAATCTGATGGTAGCCTTTTACTGCATCCACTGTCGTAAAAAATTTAGCAGTCTGTGGAAGGCTCGTAACCACTTCCAACGGAGTGGGAGATTGCCACCGTTCTCGAACAACGTACTTGTTGAGATTTTTTAGATCCACGCACAGACGGACCGATCCAGATTTCTTTTGTTGCACAGTGATGGGGGCGCACCATTCTGTAGGCTCGATCACACGCTCAATAATACCTTGAGACTCAAGAGAATCGAGTTCTGTCTTTAACTTGTCTTTGAGTGGCTCAGCGACGCGGCGAACGTGGTTGACGCAGTAAGGCTGAGCGCCATCTTTGAGAACAATGCGGAAGGGATCACCTTTCATTACCGATATCCGATCGGTAAATACATCGGCATACTCCTGCAGCAGAGAGTCCTTGGAGCAGGTTGAGACCTGAGATACCGATGCCACGTGTTGTTTCGGGAAGTCCTCCGGAATGAGTTTGAGAGCCCGACATGCCTTGCGAGACAGTAGAGGTGTCTCCAAGATGTCTATCACGTAAACGCGAGTAGACACCTCTACAGCTCCAAGAGTGAGAACAGCATCGAAGTATCCGGCAGAGTCGAGTCGCTGGCGACCAGCGTGTTTAGGGCGCAAGAAAGACCGTTTGAGCTTCGGTCTTCTCGCCAAGGCTGAAGACGGAACAGCAGTGATATCCGATCCAGTGTCAGGAAGCATTCGAAGATTGCCGACATTGACGCGGCCAGACTGAACAGCTACCTCGACGAGAGATTCAGGAGACGACACAGACGCGATCAGACACCCCAACAGGTTAGCAGACTTGTCCTTAGCAGGACACTTGGCAGCAAAGTGGTTCTTGCCACCACACTGAGTGCACGACTTTCCGTAGGCTGGACAACGCTCCTTACGTAACTCGTGTGTCCGCCCGCAGAATTTGCACTCGCCCGCTCTCTCAGTCTCTCTCTTCTTCTTCTTATCGGCCTTGTACGACGAGGTCTTCTTCCGTAGAACGTTCAGGGAAGCAGAAGAAGTAACAGCAGCACACTTCTCCTTAGCAGACTCGTCAGCCTCACAAATGTCTTTGAGCTTCTCCAGGGTCAAGTTGCTGCCGACCGACAGCAGCTTCTCAATCGTGCTAGCATCACGCAGTCCAGTGGTGACCCGATCACGGAGTTGCAAAGCTTCGCAACTCGTGCAGCATCGCGCAAAGTTACATCGGGCAGCTAGCTCGCGGAGAGAAAGAATATAGCTGGCAAACGACTCGCTCTCACGTTGAGTACGTTTCCAAAACTCGCGACGTTCAAATACTTCGTTTGTAGTCCCGACGATGTGATCTTCGAGCGCAGAGAGTACGGAGTCCAAGGATTTGCGGTCAATCACAGGCAAGTGATTCACGATGCGGAGAGTTTCTTTGCTGACAGAAAGATAGAAGGCCTGAAGTCGAGTTTCTTCACGCTTATCAGTGTCACTGATCGCAGAGATCCCACTGAGGCACTCGAATCCCGTCCACATTGATCGCCATTCACGGTACAGATGGGACTCGGATTCAATATCGAAGGAAGGAGCCATTTTAAAGTCTATTCGCGACGCCATGTTCTAACTTGGCCCTTACTATATCTTCGAGTGTGTGGGAGAGAGAGAGAACAACCAGGCTTGTGCTGAGACCGACAAGCAAGTTAAGTTTATTAGCAACGCCAGCGGCTTTAAGTGACTTGACACCTTAAACATGTAATAGCAGCTGGCGGCGTCTAACATGACCAGAGATACCTAACGAGCAGAGATAAAGGAGAGGCAATTACATGCAGCTGTTCTGCTTATCACACTACACACGAAATACAGCTTCTACATGCTACTGGTATCAGTAGTAAAATCCTTACCCTTATTTATTATTATATCGTAAAATTCTCTTCCGTTAATTATTCTGAATTAAAAGAAAGAAAAACAGTTTCTATAATTCGATCATGCATATATTAAATTTCAAATGATTAAGAAGCAAAATATTGGATTTCTAGTATGCACAAAGGGAATTACTCTTTGAGAATCTGAACAATTCAACATCGATGCATATATAAAGTACCATCAGATTTCATGAGCATTTAAAACTATAAAACATGCTTACAGACATCCCGAAAAGTCTGAATAATTCATATAACACGATTCGAGTATACTTGGCAAAATTCCAGGACATATGCCGGCTATATAAAAATCAAAAAGCATACATTGAAAGGCATTCAGTAAGTTAAAAAGTTTTTTCCAGCAAAATTCTTAATAAATTATGATGTCATGGAAAACTTAGTTACGGCAATTCTTGAAAACTGTCTTATTCCAACGAAGTTTCAAAGTGACAATTGTCAAAATATTTTTCATAGAAATGTACAATAAAGCTTTGAAGCTCACAGTTTTTAGTTGCATTTCAAATCAACACGAAAACGAGTTTGGACCAAATTCGAGGGAATGCTTGGAGCACAACAAGGCCGTCAATTGTCTGCAGAGTCCCTCATAATGATTGAGTATTTATATTACTACCATAGGTGTGTAAAAAACAAAACTTAGGCGATTGACAGCGAATGGATGAACAAACTAATTGTAACGTGCATCTTATACAGATAATAGAAATGTCACAAAGTTAGTTTCGCAGCATAAAAACATTGAACATGTTTGTCTTGAAGTCCATTAGGGATGACGATCAAACATCATAATGGGGTAGTAAATTCCAATCGACAATGACTCTCTGGGAGAAAAAATGTTCACGAGACTGAACTCTTAAAAATTTAGAAAACTCTTCAAGTCACAACCGCAAGTCCGCAAGTTGAAGAAAGTATCACAGAGAGTCAGTCGAAGATATCAAGTCGAAGACGTTGAGGGGTTGGAATTCTAAGGATTCGTTCTTCGTAGGAATGCCCGTATAATGGCGCCATCAGTATCAAGAATGACCCCATTTAACGAAGTTCCGCAGGGGCTGAAGATATTCCACCAATATGTATTAATTCCTGAAAATAGAGGAGAGCATGTAAAAATAGACTATGATTGTCTTTTATTCGCAATTGTTCATAAATGAAGATGGCAAAATCCCACACAATTGAATGTAAGTCATGTACACACATAAGCATCAAGGATTGTCAAAATTGATTGACCCCAATTACTTTTTAATTAATTGGAGCCAATTGATTGATTGGTTGATACACCAATTTCAATTAATTAACTAGCTAGAATAAAGAATTTCAATTAATTGAATGATATTTTTCCAATTCGTATTGATTACTGCATTTTCCAATTGCAGCCAATTAATTGTTATCTGTTAGTAGCCGAGATTAAATATGTAATTTCGCCTCTGCAGTATTTTACTTTTCACGATTTACAATTATAGTAAGCATTTCAGGTTGGCAAGCAGTAACAACGTTAAAATTCATTAGTAGCCACAATTAAATTCATGTTTGTTTCAACCAGAGTAGACCAAGCATCTCTAAAATGCAGGCGAAATTTCTCTACTCAATCGTCACTGATAAAAACAATGGAGAGAATCACGAACGCTTGTATAGACTATATGCCAAAGGCATGAGAGCGAATGTAAGGAAATTATCGCTTGTCTGATTGGTCTGACTAAGCAGTATTAAAAAATATAAGAGATTGTTTATTGCTGTGTAACGTGTATATAGTTAAACAAATCTTGGATCAAGTAAATTAATAGTTAATGCTTTCAAGTTGCAGAAACTGCTCGAATTTTGGATTCCATTTTCAATATTGATTCGATCACAATTCCAACTACAATCATTTGATTGATACATTTTCCAACTTCAATTGGTTAATTGGTTTACAATTTCCATTCCAAATAATTGATTGATATATTTTTCAATTTCAATCAATTGATTTCCTTGTCCAATTAAATTGCCATCAATTATTGAAATCTCTGATAAGTATTGATGAATGACTATGATATTATTGAAAGTCCTTTATTATAGACTAGGAAGCATCGGAATGAGGGGTTTCTATCAGCTTAGCTATCATCTACTATTCAATTCAAACATTTCTTCATCATACAAGGTGAATAAATGAAAATAGGAAACTACAAGATGCAGTTAGAATCATGTGACACAGTGAGACATTTACAACAGTTGAATACATCTACAACTAAAGAATGCACCATCATGGTTCAGCTGTCTGTTCAGATTGTTTTTATGAACACTGCCTCAATAATATTTGAGACAAAGCTGTTTGCTAGAGACTTGAGCTAGAATTTTCTTATTTTCAGGAATACAACTCGACTTGTGGTCAGATTAAACTGTCTGCAGATAATTTCAGCTATCTCTACCATTGATTAAACTGCCAGTGTAGCTGGAATTCTGAAGTGTTCAGTATCCTAACCAAAGCCTTTAATAGCTTCGATTTAAATATGATGGAGGCTTTGTACATAAAAAAGTCTAACCCTGATCTGAAAAGACAGTTGAACCATGATGAGGCCTATATAGCCTTCGATATATGAACTTCACTCTTAGACTGCATATACTTGCCTTTAACATATATCTTGTGCTTCATAGTATACATGAAGGCCTACAGCATTCTTCCAAATGCCAGCTGCTTTAAATAATTCTACTCAAAAATTTACCAAAATATTACATAATACTCTTTAAATGTTCATTCTGACATGACACCGGCGCTTTGGCCTTGCGGTGGAGTGTTTGCTTTGTGTCCGGGTGAACTTGGTTCAAACTTTGGTCGGATCAAACCTAAGACTTTTAAAACAGGTGCACTCTGCATTCTTGCTAAATACTCAGCTCTCAGAGAATCAGAGTGGGATAAATGACAACTCGGCCACATTGATGAAAGGCTTCGTGCCTAATGTGCCTCCGAGTATAAATACGGTTCATTTATTTAATGACGATATCATATTTCGAAAATTTGGACAAAAGCCGTCGCTCGTTCAGACATGGAACGTCAACGTCTGTCAGTGAGGGAGATTCTTCATTCATTTGGAATTTCAAAAAATAGATGACTGAAAAATGACGCTTCCTTGATTACGACAAATAATTTAAATGGATGCACTTGAGATAGAATCCCGACATGTTTCGTCCTGTGTACAGTGTCAATGGTGCTAGCGGTTGATATAGAATTCAAATTTATCATTGTCAGTATCAGTAAATGACGACGCTATGTTGTTTTGGGTATTAAGTTAATCAGGTTATAACTAAACCGCCGTCATGAACAGATCTGATGAGTTGCCACTACACAGCAATATATGGTAAATTTGTATAATTCTCTAACAATTGCCAGCACAGGGATCGCAATTCACCTAAGGAAAAAAACGCAGAATCGGGAAAAACCGGGGCTTGAATGCATAAATTTGAAATATTTACAGCAGACAAATTTCGTGAAAAACGGAAAAGCCGTAAAATTGCGATCCCTGCACCAGCACCATTGACACTACACAGGATGAAGCATGTTGAGATTTTATCTTAAGCTCAACAATTTGAATTACTAGTCGTAACCAAAGGAGCGATATTTTTCAGTCATTTATTCTTTGAAATTCAAAAATACATGAAATTGATTCCAAAGCAAGTGGATATAGGATATGAGCTGTCAGTCAATTAGAAATGAAAAATATAGATTTAATCATCTATAAATGCAATAAATGCTGATTAAAAGAATTTCATTGCATGAATTGTATCACTGAACTTTTGCTTGAATCTTTGCATTAATTTAACTTCAATCGTTTTACTAGTGCATAGCTAACTTATCAAAATTTATTTGACTTAAATCACCTTGTTAGTGTCTGTCTACAGTATCTGTAATATTTGTTAACGGAAATGTATTTTGTGTTTATTCATCCATAATAATTTGACGCTGTGTAGTACCAATGCAACCAAAGCTAGTACCACTTTCTAAAAGGGCTTACACCGAATTGAAAACCAAGCATTCTAATAATACATGTAAGCAACCCATCTTTGTCATCTTTATTCAGATAGGCCTATACATGAAGTAAACGGCGCGATCGTTTCTTAACCGAGACTTCGATGTGTTGGTATTGGTCTGAATATAGTCTACTAAATTTGATGCTGTTATTAACATGAGCGAGCGGATAGCTAAATGTTATTTGACATTAACAGACTGGAGAAGTTTACTCAACAACTTTAAATTGAGAATCCTCTAATGAATCCATCCAACAGGGTATAGCAATAAATTTTCAGTTAAAACAACTGAGCAAGATCAAAGTGATCCAATCCGTAGACATGTTGACAGGCATTTTGATCTTAATCAGTATGTAGAATTCATCAATTGTTTAGAAGTTAATCTAGTACAAGCAAGCTATTCTCAAGTAGGCCTACAGGCCTATGAGATGAATTAAATTGCTGGATTCTTGACAAGGGCTAGTTGGAATAGCAGATAGAAACTGTGAATCCACCACTCTACCACTGATGTCGAAACAGCCTGAAATTCGATAATTGAATTATCGAAGAAATCAAGCTAGCCTACTATTGAAATACTTTATCCTCGTCTACATGGATAACTTGAGAAGATAATGCCGTTATCGGATAAGTCTAGTGCCTAATCGAGTACGAACATAAGCTCAAATGATAGATGTGAACCATTGTCTTCACTAAGCTTGAAAAAATCTTTAGAAATCGAAGTTTGATTGGGAAAATGTAAAAGAAAAACTGGAAAACTAATTCACCAGGTCAATTAATGAAATTCATGAAAACAAACTTTATAATGCATAATGTGCATGTTATACATATATCATACCATTTAGAAAAATTAATGTTTATATGGAGTTTACTGAAACTAGAATTGCTTTCCCTTCGTTGTTTAATTGAAACTTTGGAACGGTGAAATGAAAAGATAGGCCTGTATAATTAACCGAAACTGCGGTCAGTTCCCTAAGGAGGCTCTCACCAGATAATATTTTTCATTGAATAATTATGGGGATGAGAGTTATTATCGTACACGTTTGTACAAAACACAATACTTTCTTTTGTCGACACTTCTCAACACTCTAATCCTAACACTATTCGCGATTTCACAGGAGCGACTAAATGGTCCGAAAAAATGCTTTTTTTGACATATTTAGCCGCACAAGATATGGTGCATAATAATAATTTCAAATTTACAACTTTTGTGTTCAGTATAAAAATGGGTTGGAAGAAGTCGGCATTCCCCAGTTCACAAGGAAGCGCAGTATTTTGTTCACCGTCCACGCTAATATTCTGTAACCCCACTGACTACCTATTAATTACCGTAAAATATGACGAGTAGTCCGTACTCTTGGGACCATGATTCCCTATCTTTCATAAAGCGCGCCACCTGCTCTTTTTATAAATCAAATTCTCTCAGTCAATGCCGAAATATTTGTCTGGTTATTTGCATTTTGGCACACTGTTGCCGGTATTTGTGGGTGATCTCCCCCACGTTTTCAAATTTGTCTAAAATCCTTAGAATTGAATCAGTCGTCACACAACTCCAGCTCCAAATTTTTGAGATTGTCTTCTATGCAAAATTTTATCAAATCGGACCGGTGATTTTGAATTTTAGATTACAAATTGAAGTGTAACGATGTCAGCAACTTGATCTGACTTCGTCTGTTCGACGCATTATTGTTGTGTGCATTGTTCTCTCTCCCTCTCCGTCTCATCATTGCTGTCTAAAATCTACTACCCACTACCACTACCCTACCACACATTTCTGAAGTTAAATATGGCAAATGGAAAGGATGAGGTATCGGTTATTATACTTCATGAGTTGTCGCGACATAACTTTGTTGACCTACATGTAGTGCTATCTGCTCAGTGCTGAGACGATGTCAGGCACTGATCAAGCCGCTGACATCGCTACACTTCACGTTATCGTCTCTCATTCAAAAAGCACTTGTCCGATTTGCATAAACATTTGCATGTGGTCAGAAAATATACTAAAATACTTGTATCTGAAGTTTTGTGATTTATTCATTTAAACTGATTATTTTAGACAAATTTGAAAAGGTGGGGAGATGGCCCATAAATACCCGATTGATTACATACGAATGTTTTTTACTAATCAATATGGTACAAGCTCTCTTGAATAGCGGACTTGAAATCAGCAAAAGAAACATTTAGTAAAATGAATTATTATCTGAACATGATGAATTATGGTTGTTAAATAATATGTAAGAGTAATGAATAAGCCTTCCCAATAAAAAAATAATTATCTAAATACAGCGTTGAGTTAACATATTTATTGACTTGGGAGGAATTGTTTGAAACATCCATGTTCAGCACACCCATAGAAATTAACAATACCATAGAAAGTCCTAGAATGGAAATTGCATGAAAATTATGGCACATTCCGGGGGAACTTAGTTGGGGCAAAATGTAACTTGTGCGATCTGCCTTCCATGTTTTTTGATTGGCAATTATATTTATCAGGCTAATTCTTGATCTGCATTGTTGGCCCTTGTCCAAAGACCATGTACTCAAAAGTAATAGTGAATTTGCAAAATGCTGCGCCGACAGGATGACAAAGAAGGAAATCCTTTTAAACGTTCTGCATGGTCATCATTTTGAAATATCGCTCCGATAATCTATCAATAGTATAATCAGACTCTTATGCAACTTGTAATGTCGATTTACAGAACATGCATAACTCCAGCTTGAAATCAGAGGCCAAGAAATCTTAGAGTATTCATTTTACTTTAAAGGGTTCCCCTGTTCACTAAATTTGAATAATTTTCAAAATCTCAACATGCATTCGAATATCAGTCTCCAAAATATCACATGTGTCATTCAATGATTAATTGAAAAGTTCCAGCGACATTTCATTTATTTGTGAAATGATTGTCTGTAAAGAAACTTTCAGTGTGTTTATTCCAGAAAAGCGCCACGTTTCTTAGCCGCTTGAAGAAGAAATTATCCAATAATTAGACTTTCTATCAGTGAATTTTTCAGATGTTCTTAAAAATCAGTACACCGACTACTTTCAATTATGACTTTGTGAACCAATTTTTAATTCTCATTCCAATATTGAAACATTGGAAACTAGTTGTCAGTGACTGCTACAAATAGACACACTATATTAATCCATGGAATAGTAGGCTATTTCACATGAAACAATGCCGCCATCTCACTTGCAATTCTCTTCATGAAAATCCTGTAATTAGGTGTCAACAACTTCCACAACCAACTTGGCAAATAATTTCACTATGATACAATGTTTTAGATCGAATCTGATCTACAAACCATAGATTTTTCCATGTGCCATCATTGTACATAGACAAGATATCAAACTTCCATTCTAGTGTACTATCATCCACTTCTATGAGCACACCCTAACATGCACGGATGACTGATAGCCATAGTTGTCATCATGTAAAAGTCAGTTCAAAGGTTCAGTCATTAAATGTTGCGCATCCCTCAGACCAGATCATTCACTAGGCCTACCTTTCAGATGGCATTTTACATGCCATATTGGCCATTTGATTAGCATAATTTCCAATTTGAGCTAGAAAATAGTATCAAATTCTGATATCGAAGTCTGGGAATCATGGCGCGGCAGTTCTCCTGATTTGAAAACCATCGAGAACTGTTGGGCTGTGGTGGAGAAGCGAGTTGCTCAACGGAACCCACTTCTCTCAATGATCTCAAGAAGACGGTAATAGTAGCGTGGACCACCGAAATTAACGAGGAGTATTGCAAGAGGCTGATTGAATCCAGTGCCGAAACGCATAAGCTGTCCTGAAGGCCATGGGAGGACCAACAAAGTATTGACATTTTGACTGTATTGTTGAAGTAATAGCCTTAGATTTCGTAATTTTTGAATGAGCGCAATAAGTAAAAATCACGCTATTAACCTGGGCACATATTTCAGGAGTTGGAATAGATGTTGTTGCATCAATATACTATTTTCTAGCTCAAATAGCAAATTATGCTAATGAAATGGCCAGTATGGCATGTGGGCATGCGAATGCTAGTCCATTTGGCATCAGCATTTGACCTTATGTCCCAGCAAGCAACTCCATGTAACAATAATTAGCTCTTTTCTAGTCTCCCCTTGCCAGTAGCTAATAGGCAGTTCTCTCTTTGCGAGAGTTTCAGGAACATCAGATGGCCACCTCTACAATTCTGATTTTAAAGTCTTTCTTAATTCACTTATTCTGCGGGCATCGAGCATCAAATGGCCTGTCGAAACCCTGATTTTTAAGGTGAATCATTGCGACGAGTTGCAATAAAAACTCGCACATTACGTTTCCGGTGGAACCTAGTCAACGAGCGCGCAGCTTGTGACGTCACATACGAGTCTTATTCGTCGTCAGCATAAGCTATACCCGATATCTAAGTTACTCGTGTTCCCGGTGCTATGATCCCTTTTGATTTCATGCGATTTACATGCCATGGTACTGGGTGGGGGAAACCATTAATATTCATTTGTTAACTGTATGTACACGCCTAATATAATAATCGTGGTCTCGGCACTGAAATCTTGGGATCTCGAACGCCTAAAAAATGGTCGAGATCTCGTGATCGAATTCATTACTCTGAAGTTAAGATTCGATAGATCGTTAGCCACACATTTTGTCCATTTGAAGTTGTGTAACATATAGCATTGCATTTTTTATTTTACAATGCTATTTAACCACAACATTAAGAAAATGAGATATAATATAAAACTCCATTTTACTTCGGAATGAATAGTTTTTAACCATTGTGTATGGTTTCAAGTTTCCATTGCATTGAACAAAGACCCTAGTTTCATGTATGTTTTATAATACCTAAAGAACCGTACTCTGAATATCGTCTTGAAGCAAATATGAAGGGAATGGTTCTCACCTCGAAAATGGGACACTGATCTTAATTTGATTTGCAGTTTCCAAATAGATGTTGCATGAACAGTGCAATACACAGAAAAAGTCACACGAATATGAAAGTCGTCCAGTTAACACTTTCACCTTATTCCAAGACAGCTGTCAGTCGACAGAATGATGCATAATCACGATGTCACTGCCGCACTGAACATTCGGAAAGCAAGTAAACACGGACTCTCGGCATTCAGTCGTTGACGTGTCTATAGTAACGCGTTGTGAGGAAGGTCGAACAATAACGACTTCGAAGGGTGGTATCAATGCTAGAATACAACATTGATGATTCATAATCAGTCAAGTGAGGAAATTCCAAAAGAGTAGCGTCACTATCTATGGCCATCTCTTCACAATAGGAGCTGTGACTTTTTAATTGGATCCAGTGATATCGTTGAAACCTCACGTGCTTCTATTACTAGGTAGCCAACTATTAAAGTATGTCGCCCGCTCCGGTAGTAAAACAGAGCGTAAACATAACTAAAGTTAAGATAGCATTTCTTTCCAAGAAATGTTTGCTCTATCTGCGCTTGCAGTATGCAGCAAAGCATCAAAATGCATCATACTGAGATTCGACTGGACGTTGGTCTTGTCGGAAAGCTAAACTACACAAATGATTTGATATTTGGCTTAGTACATTTTATTTCCAAGGATGCATGAATATTTTCAAACGAACTCATGTCGTACTTACCTTTTTCCATGCAGCACCTTTTTCTGTTCTTCAAATATAATTTTGCTTGATTCAAGCCCACATCCTATCCTGTACAGCTGTTGTCGCAAGCGTTATTCAACAACACTTCACGGATGGAAGAATGAAAGAATGTCTTTAAAATGCTAGAGACTCAAACAATGGAGATTTAAATTTGACGAGTTGAGTAATTTGAAGCTTAGATGGCTTAATTTCGAAGAAATTAACCTCCTAATTAGCAATCGTAAATGAAGAAATTTTTCTTTATGTGGTTTTTACCAGATAAACAAATATTTGGTTTGGTGCCTGTTAGTGCCTAGTGGCGCCTACTGCTGCCTCGAGGCACTAGAATGGCACTAGCTAGGCGCTAACTGGCACGAAATTTCGGCTTCGTGCCTAAGTTAGTGCCCTACAATTTACAGTGTGTATGGAGTCATCAGGGAGGAACCATGTGGCTGCATGAAGCAAGGTTTCGGCCCCTAACCTCCAACCTATACCACATGGCGAGGCCAGGCCAACCATATCGAATGTACGATATGGAAGGTCTCTCCAAGCCTGAGGAAACATAGCAGAACCTAACCGAAAATAAAAGTTTTCTAATATATTAGGACAAAAGGACGCACTTGAAACTAGAAGAGGTTATCTTAGCCCAACATTCCAATGATGGATGGCATCTGGCGGGGCGAAAAACAACCAAACTTAAAAACGAGGAACCTATTCTTGGAGAAGGACTTAATGCAAGAATTAACCAGCAAATTATTCTTATAACCCCGTCCTTTAAAAATATCAAAAATGCCCTTAGCTCTTGATGTGAAGGCGGAAGCATCAGATGAAATCCTGGCGAATCTGATGAGTTGGGCAGCAAAGATGTTTAAGCCAGTGTTCAAAGGCATGTTACACTCGGGGAAAGTATACAGCACCACTGGGAAGCTGAACTCATCAACCTTATGGTAAACCTCTGTGATGTATTGGCCACCATCTTCGATCCTGATTTTCACATCTAAATAATTAACACATTTGTTGTTGTCTCCGCTTCTGCTAGCTAAGAGATCTACCGGGTAGATTTCAGGAAGGATCTTATCAAAATGTTTGAAGTTAAACACACAAATGTCATCGACATACCTAGTGGTACGAGAGAGAAGTTTGGCTAAGCCAAATCTCTTACTCGCTAGGAGCCCCCTCACAAATTAAACTCCCTGTAAGCCAAAAACAGGTCAGCTAAGAGTGAGCTGGAATTCCCACCCATAGGTATGCCTCGAATTTGCTTGAAGACAAGTCCCCCGAAAGTAACAATAAGTTGGTTTTCCAAATTCATCCGACACGTTCCCCCATACGCAGACAGCAAAAATTTGATAAAAAATTGCAAAAATTGGGAAAGAGCTTGTATTTTGTGGCAGACATGCAGATTGTCGCATTCAGCGTAAGTCAAAATCATTGGGCCTTAGGATTCTTGGACAACCTCCGCTCATGCAACTACTTTTCGACTGTTTCAAAGTAACATAAATGCGCTTGAATATTGATTCTGATCCACATTCGTTTTTAAAGCATAGTACAGAATCGGAGAATGCTGACAAAGTTCAGCTTCTTGATCGATTCGCAATCAGTTAAATGTCTGACGCCCTTGTTGAACAATTTTTCTGATAATGTTCTGTTACTGAGAAGAGTCGCTTCATATGAAGATGAGCATCCAGCCAAAAGTGTTCAGAATATGCGCTGTCTGCTGTAACATGCATTATTGAATGTTTAACCTAGATGGCCTGTGGAATATCCAGTCAATAAAAGACTCGGGAAAGACTTTGTGAGTCGAGACGTTGGGTTTTGCCATATTTTTTTACTTTATTATCCTTAGGCATTTTTGATGAGTAAATTTGGGAGAGATTAGTCATTCGCTTTGGAAGGAAAATTAATATCTATGTTTTTCAATTATTTTAGGCCATGCAGTTCATCTATAGAAGAATCAACCCCAATCCGATCATGATTTCTGTTCCAGTGCCTCAAGAGAAGCCGATTCGTAAGTGAACAACATTCTGTTTATCAAATTCTGCGAAACGCCCCTCCCCACTGACGAATTTTTTGAATACCTTTTAAACCAAGCAAGCTATGGCTGCCAGATTTCTAGTAGCTTATTTTCTACGTATTATGCAACTTTTCACTGATGGATAATAAATTTGGCACAATACTTTTGGCGTGAGAGTTTTTTTTAGAATTTGAATGTTTGGAATACTTTGGCCGATTTCGATATATGTTTACCAGTGGCGTCGCGTGCGCCCAGACCACAGGCCTTCACTCGGCATTGGAATACTATTTCTATATCAGACTTTTTTTATGCTACAATATTAATTTTCATAAAAGTTGAATTTTTAATAACAATTTCCAAAACATTTTTTAAGGCCAAGTGAATGTGCACATGAGTAGTGATTGCTCATGTCTCTTAACCGACTTACTCAAGGAACTGATAACTATATCCCCTCTCTCTCCAGACCACATTTTCTCGAGAAAAAAGGAGGCAAGGTCAACAGTTTCTTGCGTTTCTCACGGCCGATCAGCCACTCATGTGTTTGAACTTTGATGCATTAAAATGTATTGTGTATCTCTTATTTCTTTCTCTGTCAGTACTTTCAATTTTTATATCAGGTGTTGGCCTACCATGCTTGACGACTGTCATCTTTTCAGTATATTCCCTTCGGACGAAATGCGGCGTGGTTATGATCTCATCTGCAGTGCTAAACATAGTGTCACATCAATCACGCCTAAACAAATTATGGAATTCTACCGAATCTGGGTGTTCGAGTCAGATGCATTACTCTGCATTCATTGGAGAACGCTCATCATCTGATCGCAGTCTTGTCTTAACGTCAGCCATCTGCTACTGTTGACGTCACAGATTTAGAGGGGAACAGATTAACTGCTTTCCGCAATTCACGCTGACGGCGTTGAAGCCCGCCGATCGGTGTTTACTTTGATGACAATTTGCGATAGACAGGCAAGAAATGTGTTGGTCAGAACGGATGCCTACCGCGTTGAGGCGATAATATCTCACATTTTTGACACTTTGATGATACTGCTCATGTAGTATGTGACGTTTCTGTATGTTACGTCTATTTTGAGATAAATTGATGTCGACATGCATCATTCTACAACAATTCTGTAGGGCTGCTTAGCGGGAATTTAGATTTAATGAAATGATAAGTCGTCAGTCGTTACAGATGTTTACTTCAGATATCGCAATAAGTGAGATGCGCTAAATCTGACTAGCTGTTACTTTTTCATGATAATTCCAATGCAATGATGACTTCATGTTGTGTTCCTCAGTGTACGAACAAAGTATCGAACGGCTAACTTTTTACTTCAAATCGGCAACGAAAAATTGAAGAAAACAGAGTAAACAGGGAAAGTTGAACAAGAGGAAAGAAACTCTATGTGTTTTTAAAGTTCAACTCGTCTTAAAATCTACCCTTTCTTAAAGCAGGTTCATGATTTGAACTTTCTCGGTTGTATACATCTCAATACCGAATTTTCTGAGTTAAATGAATAAAAACTGAAAGCTTAGTGTGTATAAATGAATTTGAATGATAAAGGACATAGACGCTAACATCAATGAAACCCAAACGTTGGCCATCCTGACTGATAGTTCTAGATATCGGAAAAGGTTCTCAGTTTTATTTTGATTTAACCTATCGCTTTTCGTAATTTGTCTGTCTGTCATACAGCATTTTAGAAATTTCCTAAAATCATCATTTATCAGTTTACATTATGATACCTATGACATCTGCCTACATAGGGGAAAGTGGGGTATTATCGCACAGGTGGGTAATACCGCACACCTGAGTTTAGGCACTTGTGCTATCCCAGGTGATCCAATAATCCGTCATATGATATTTTCAGGAAATTCAGTTTGTTTAAAAAAATTCAGATTTTGATTCCTTCGGCCATATTTATTTAACTTCACTTGAAAGTGTTCACGAAGTTTTGAAGTAAGTTTTTGATGATATCTTATTAAGCTTTAGAGCTAATGTAAAGAAGAATTCAAATATATGCTCTGTGAAATCTAATTAGTTAAATATTTGATTAACTAAATGTGGTAGCGGATGTTTTACAACTTCACTATTTTTCAAATGATTGCTCCATTAAGAATAAAAGTTGCGTCGGGGTAATACCACACACTTCTGAACAACAGTCGGGTAATAGCGCACGTCCGTGCACGGTATTACCCAACAATGTTTTACAATGTACGATATTACCCACATCCAGTAAGCCTTATACATGTAGTTTCCCATTTTCGCTTCTTATCAAAAGCATAACTGTCCCTATAGGCTATATCAGTAGGCCTATATAGCGAGTATACCCTAGCTGATACTTATTGTTCGTAAAAGTAGCCTTTGATGAACACATACGCAACAACTGTGTAAATATAGGTCTGATAGTAGTAATGAAATTTTTAATATACAAGTATAGCCTACCTACAGTATACGCAAAAATATCTTTGTAAGGGTATCGAACCAGGAACTTCCAGAAGTTAACCCAGTTCTTTATCTATTCAGCTACTCTAGCTTTCGATTTATCGATGTTACGTTAACGGATATATTCATAGGAGAATCATACTTCAATCTATATTTTGTAGTAACATAAAGCAACTGGAATGATATCTATTAGTTATAAAAAACATCTCAACTTTCACTATCAAATACGCAGCTAGACCTATAATACCCTTACATAGGCTCATAATCTAAAAATTTGTTGTGTATTCTTTGATATTGATAGCTTGCTTCTACTTTCAGATGCCACGGAATTATGTAAAGAAAAATTTGAGAGGAAAATGGAATTCAAATGACTTAACCAAGGCGATAGAAGATGTGAAAGCGGGCATGTCAAGGAGGGAGGCGTCAAGAACATATTCGATACCTTTATCGACATTGCGCGATCGAATTAAGAATGGAAAAAAAGACGATCCGTCTCTTGGTTGCAAAACTGTTTTATCGCAAGAACAGGAAAATCTTCTTGTTGAACGACTGCTGTACCTTGCAAATATTTTTTACGGTATTACTCCACTTGAATTGCGCAGAATTGTCTACACTTTCGCGACTGAAAACAACTTGTGTCATCGCTTCAATAATACTACAAAACTTGCAGGAAAAGATTGGTATTATGAATTCGTCAGTCGTCATCCAGAAATCTGTCTACGAAAACCCAAGCCAACCAGCATTCATCGTATTGCAGGATTCAATAGAGAAGCAATGAAACGATTTTATGACAATATTGAATTTGTTTATGATCAGGGAGAGCTTCGTAGTCATGACATTTACAATGTAGATGAAACAGCCTTTAACGTTGTCCAGAAGACATAAAAAATTGTCGCCAAAAGGGGACAAAAGCAAGTCGGAAAGGCAGTAAGTTGTGAAAGGGGAAGGAATATCACCGGGATTTTCGCTATGAGTGCTGCAGGAGCGTATATTCCACCGTTGATCATTTTCCCACGACAAAGGATGAATGACAATTTATCAAAAGATGGACCTCCAGGTGCATTTTTCGCAAATAACGGCTGGAGCAATGACGAGCTCTTCTTAAAATGGCTAGAACATTTTGCTGCTCATGCAAACTGTTCCAAAGAAAAAATCACACTGCTTATCTTAGACAACCATTCGAGCCACATTGGCCTAGCTGTATCACGTTTTTGCATCAATAAAGGAATAATTATGGTGACTATTCCTCCCCACACCTCTCACAGAACACAACCCCTCGACGTGACATTTTTCGGTGCACTGAAGAACGCTTTCAGTCGAGAAATTGAATTGTTGATGAAGACAAGCCAAGCAAAACGTGCATCCGAGTACGATGTTGAGGCTTTAATAAACCGAGCCTATATTAAGATCGCAACTATGGATAAAGGCCAAAAAGGATTTAAAGTTACTGGAATATATCCATGCAATCCAAGTGTATTCACCGATGAAGACTATCTTTCATCAGAAGCAATGAACATGACATCACCAGCCAATGAAAACATCAATCCTGATACTGAGATGCCGGAAACACGAAAAAGAACAATCGTTGATTTGGCAAGTCCTCCTCCACCTCCTCATCCAAAACGAGAGGTAAAGCAGAAAAGGACAAAGAGAATGGCATCTGTGATTCTCGGTCTCAACCCTGAACAGGAGATAATTTCAATACCTTCAGAATCTCAAGTATGATTTATATTAATGTCATTATCATGATTATTCGTTTGACGTGAATTCTAATTGTTTTAACAGGAACCATCTTCATCAACCGGAGACTTACCGGCAGGCCAACAGAAGAAAAGGAAGACAGGCAAGAAGACCGCCGGTCCTAGTAACATCTCCGATACCGTGGAGAGAATGGAGGAATTTTACTGCATCTTTTGTGGTGAGAAATATGAAAGCCCCCGAACGAAGACTGGATCAAATGTTCTAAATGCGACGGATGGTGTCACGAAAATTGCGCCAATGATGAGGTATTGAATGATGCTTATGTTTGTGATTTTTGTCAGAGATTGTGTACTGGTAATTGAAGACGTTATCTGGACTTTTGTACGACTTTTATATCCATAAACAGAACTTTACGTTATTGACTCATAACAGCCATGCATTATGATCAGGATTTATGATAGGAAGTTTGTTATTTGGTATGTTAATTATCATTTACGATGAATATAGTTCTATTGGATTTTGTTTTTTATATTATTCCCATATACTACTGAGTAGCTAATAAAAATAATGCCTTCACTTGTTTTGTTCTTGTGTGTTAGTAAGCTTTATCGGGGCTATTATTTCGGGTTTCCGACTATTCATTCATACAGTATAGAATTCATACAGTACTCATATAGTATTTTGACTATAGTGCAATACATGTAAGCTTATTTGAATTGATTACTAAGCATACCCTAATGAATCTATGGCGATCTATTCTATCCTGAGAATAAGGTACGCAAAAGTGTATAAGCCTACATTAGCAATATGCGTAGAAAATTAGCCATATTTTAAGACATTTCTAAAATCATTAATGAATTTCTAATATCATAAATGTATCACAAATTCTGATAGTTTTAACATTATGCGAAAAGGGTATGATGCAATTGATGTAAAAATATGAACGTCTTAATTTGATGTCTTGCTTCTTATGAATTAGGGCCTAAGAGACGATATTACCCAACTATAGCGATATTACCCATCTTGGCGTGCGATAATACCCGCCAGTGTGCGGTAATGTCCGATTTTTTGAGATTGACCCTTGTTTGTTTTACTCGTTTGATAATAAAGAAATCGACCGAAATGCGTGTCACTATTGTAAATTGTTATATGGAGAATAATGCTATTGAAACCGGTGTATAAATAACATAAAATAAAGATTTTAGACGCATTTTGGCTTAGGGGTGCGGCAATCCCCCACCTTCCCCTACACGAGAAATCTGGGGATTAAATTGAAACAATAGCCTAAACGTAATTTATGTTCCCACCAAGTTGCATCAATAGACGATTTTCATTCCTGGTTTTCCATAATATATATTCTAATATTTGATCAACTGTTTTTACCAATAATTATTCTGTAGATATTTTCTATTCCTATAGTTTATCTGCTACCAACATTTGGTATTTATTGTTGATTTCTCATAAATTTTTGTTACCAAATCGTTTGTAGTTCATAATATGAAACCAATTTTGTTGATCTTTGTAAGGATCAATAATTTTTCAGTAATACAAATTTTATTTTCTTATGTTGCATGAGGAAAATCCTATACTTTCCGATAATTTGCTGGAAAAATCTTATATTTCTTCAATATCTTCCGAAAAAATCCTATACTTCCAATTTTTTAGTTCTAGTGTCTGATCTAATCTTGGAGTATGGATACATCCTCATTTAAAAAAATCATTTTGCGATGAATAGGAATTAAACTTAGATATAAATAAATTAATCTAAAAGAGGTTCAATATCCTGGGCACTTTATTCACTAATTGAAAAGCAAGTGACACAATCCATTGAGTTTGCTAACTTTGTTGACAAAGAAATCATTTGACAACATGACAATGATCGTTTTCAAGTATGTTTACTTGCAAAAGTCATCGCTGTAATCATGTCGCGATTTGTTTCTTGCCCGTCTATCGCACATCCGTGTCTCTCCCGTCCTGTGTTTACGGGCTTCACGCAGTTGTGTAAATAGTTCATCTGTTCCTCTCTAAATCTGTGGTTGACGTACTCTCCTCTCACACATGAAGCGAATCAAGGAACAATTGGGTTGCGCTTCCCTTACTATATTTAGATACCGCGCCTCGATCAAGAATCTCGTAGAATTTCATTGCAAAAATTGTAGAAGGCAAAGCATCATGACCGGAAAAGCCAATATTTGCGCGGGTGCGTGCGCTTACTGCCTCACACGCACACAACTCTCTTTCGCTCTGTCTGATCATCAATGCTCCGTCTGAACACACGACCAGCTTGTGTCTAATTGTTCGAGGAAAACAGCTGTGATTCGAGCACCTGCTGCAAAACTGTTCACTCTTGAAGTTGAGCGTCTGATTTTGAGACGGAAAGCGGTGCACATCTGTTACGAGAAGCTATCGAATTTAAATGAATGATGACACTTTTCACTTTTATAATTGTTTTAAAGTTATTTTTGAGTATGCGCCGAAGGTCTCGCAGGTACGAAGAAGACGCCACTGATATTTACATATACTTCTTGATGAAATAAGTTGAGATTACATAAAGGATTCTTTCTTCCTATTTATATAGAGATATTCACAAGTGCAAAATTTTTCTATTATCCGCTTTTTATGTGTGCATTGTGTGCGTTTGAAATTATTATTATTGTTTTTCACTTTTTAGTTCTGCATCTGTTCAGCAATTATTGAAAATTTTCAGAATGATATTGCTTCGAACCTCAGTGTCTCGATAGAAGTTACCGAATTGGGGTGTTTCTTCACCTGCAGAAACTGAATACTAAAATGCACGATTTTCGTGATATTTGAGTTGAACTAGAAGTTTGAATTATTTGACCTTTGACCTCCTCTAATACAAAGATGTAATCTCAGAGCGTTTTTTTAACCACCGATTTGTGTATGGTTTATTAGTTTTTGTTGTCATTTTCTATTTCAAATAGTGATCTAATGAAAATTTGTTGAAAATTGGCGATTTTTGACCTTTGACCTTCAATTGAGCCCATATGTGGATAATTTTCAATTAAATGAAATAAAATCCGAGTGCGTTTCCGCTTTGCAGGTGGCTTCCCTGTGGTCAGAGGAGACTATGTGGAAAACAACAGAAAAATCCATCGTGCAGTTTACGAAAGAATGGCAAAATGATACATTTCATACTACTTATATAGTTATTACTTACAACGCATCGTCAAAATGAAATGCGAATTTCAATGTCAAATACTTTGTCGATAAAGCGCACCATTCGTGGAAAGCAGCATAAATTTCAAAAATAATCATCGACTCGTTATCTGTGAGATTTGATTTTACTTTTAAAACTACTCATAAATGGTATATTGTAAATATTGCGAGCTTGTTACCTTAAGGAAAAATTCGAATGACAACTTTCCGGCGTCAATACATCACTAGAGCCTCGTTTGAAAGGATACACATGTCTGATGCAATTCTATTGACCAGTTTTAAAGATAACTACCGTGTGATGCAAAAAATGGATTTTATGACAAATTTGAATTCAAATTTTGACTTATACAAACAATCAAAAGACCTTAGAAATAAAACGGATGCTGCCTTTCTGAATCCCCTTTCAATGCCTATTCGAATGATGTGTGGTGTGGCAAAATTGGTGCAACAGTTTGGGAGATCAGCAGAGAGGCGAAATTCGCCCTCACAGTGGGGCGCGTTCGGAAAACACCACAGTGGGGCAAGGGTTTAGAATTCACGTGAAAATAAAGTTATGCTCGCTAGCTGTCATGAACATGGTGGGAAAGTTTTAGACTTCAAGAAATGTTCAATGCATAGAGTAAGTATGGTAGGCAGAGTGGTAACTCCGCATTTATTAAATCCTCAACGTGTATACACTTTCGATTTTATTAAATGAACTCGAGGGGCATACAGTCGGAATTGCTTCCAAATGTGAGATATGCAATCTTTGCAGTTTTGAAGAAATTGCCACGAAATTGAGTGATCATGATTGTAATGCAGACGGAATGATGTCATTTCACAGATTCTCAGTATCATGACAGCCTTGGAGATTTAATGTTTGTTAGATTAGCGATTCGATAGGTTCCATTACTTTCTTGCTCAACCTCAAGAGAATCTTCCTAAGCGTGATCATATCACAGGCAAACTGCCACTGGTAGAGCAAAATACCATAATCAAAGACAATGATTTCAATTGACTTTGAAAGATGTAAATGGTTCCACATCACTATTCAGATTCTAAAAATGAAACATGAATTTAGTGAATCATAAAATCATGCCGATGAAAATTGAATTAAAAACATGAAACCAGCCGAGAAAGCTCAGTAAATGTCGACTTCTTCATAAAAACTTCAATTATAATGCCGTACATTAGATTTCCTTGATCATTAGCATAATTGCTGCTTAGTGACGATGCTTGTTAGCAAATATTCATTCCTTTTTATATCCAACTTGTTTCATACTACTTATAAAGGGGCGTCATCTCGGTAGTATATAAATTGGCATGATTATAGCTTTCTCAAAAATGCTCAAATAATTTTTTGGATTGCAGGAACGTAGTCTCCGCAAAAACTGAACATCTTCATATAAAAATTTTCACTGTATACAGAGTCGACACTCTACCTACATACTTTATGGTTCAATGATTTCAGTAATGTTATCCAAATACTGAATTATATTCTGTGCGCATGACCGAAATCTCTGAGACAGAATTCCTTCTTCTTTTTCAGCTCCTGACCTCGTTGTTATGATTGAAACGACAAGAGCGATGTGCACATCCTTGGAATCTTTGAAAATTGACTTCAATTCTCTGACTGAAGGTCGCAACGGAGATCATCTTCGGAATATCTTCCATCGATTCATTCTTGTTAACTTCCAGAAAAACATTCAACACATCCATGTAGCGGACTGCATCAAGACCTTCAGTAGCAAACTAAATGCCTTGGAGGGAAGTGCCATCAGCGGTTGCCAACAGTCTATCTATGAAAACTTGCTCAATACATTGTTCACCGCGAGACGTGGCTCCGTTCTCCTTCTGTTTGCCAGCAGTTCGCCGACTAGCTCTGTCTACTACCGAGATGCGATTACTCTTGCACGACAGAAGAACATCCGAATCGTTGTCATGGCATTCGACACCTGCGGATTCCAATTCAAATGCGCTTATGAGCAATTCTACTCACTTGCCACAGCGACTGGTGGCAAACACTACGTCATCAGCAGAGGCCAAACAGAGCAGGTGAGACGCCGGGCAAATGAATGTACTAATAATGACTTCTATTCATTAGTAAGACAATTTCCCATATTTAGATGGTAACGGTCAGTTGTTGCTGTTAAGATCGTATTTCCCAAGGTGGCATAACACACTACGGTATTTAAATAAAGAAAATTAATCAATTTACTAAAATTTCCAATTTGCAACTATCCAAATTTCCACCTTCAAAATTTAGATTGATCTGCTGTCACCACATAATTAGACGGGTCGCTTCATCCTCTGTTTGACTAGAAAGAAAGCATTGGAACATTTAATACCTACGAAATGGCACAATCTGCTGACATAATGCCATGACAATCGAACAATGAGCAGCCAGTTAATCATAAAGCACACCAATTTGTGACTGTTATCAACCGGTTCACACAGCAAAGAAAAACAGGCGATGTCAAGCTCTAAAGGGAAGCTTGCGAACGGTTTTTCTTGCACCTGCTATCTTTTTTGATAATGATCGGAGGATCCAACATTATCAAGAAAACTTGTGCTCAATGATTTGAATTCTTCGACTCTGAAGGAATCGTGGTGATCGGAGCATTTTGAAGAAATTCACAGCAATCAGCAAGCGTTGCACGACTATTTTTCCTATTTCTGTAAGTATTAAAAATTTCTTTTTGCCCACTAAGCAAGTTCCTGCATGTGCCATCGTTTTGAATCAGTTTACAGTTCTAGCAAAGTGATACGCTGAAATAACTTTATTCTGTGACAGTCACACTTATCGGTTTATCTAGTCTGATGATTGGAAAGTTGTCAGCACACTGAAGTTCTAAATTTTATTGGTACCTTTAGTTCACTTGCACTCCAATCCTGATTATCGGGAAGATTGTGTGATAATCATCACATGACCATGATCAGATGGTTGCTGAAATGCAATAGAGAACCAAACATTTGCCAACATGAGCAGACATGATCATATTCATTTGTGAAACCATGTGGGGCTGCGGGAGTGGGTTTTCAAAGAATAAGCGTGGAAAAGTTATCGTGGCCATCAGAAGTTATCGTTATCAAGAAATGGTGAAGCTATTAGTAGCAAACAACCACTCCTTTTCATATTTTGTAATAACTCTTATTCGCTTTTATTTTTCAGCTTCTTGCAGCTTTTCCCTCCTTGCTATTTCTATGGCTTCTAAATTGATGTTTCAGCACTTGAAAATCGATTCGCAGTGTCATAGAATTTCAACGGTTTTTGCTCCAATGAATTAAAAGTTTTGCAAAAAATCGTCACAGTTTTTGTCAGTATATTCCCTTCCATTCCAGCCGACCACCAGCTGAAAGTTCATGTCAATGCAACGAAATTTGCTGGCGAAAACTGCATTTTGCATGGCACTGTTGAAACGATTCTGATTATTATCAATGTAATGTCATTAAATGCAAACTTTTTGGAAATTAAAAACCCAATTTTGGAGTTTAGCATCATAACGAAGCGAGGATTTGGAAAGAGGATGCGAAAATGTTAAGGAGCACGCCTTTGGGGAAATTCAAAATCTCTAGTTGCAACGAATTCCCGTAGAATTTCTTTTGGAGAAATATTTTGATATTTACATTTACTTTGTTCAGCCGATCTGTTCCATTTTTCGATATTTTTAGTTTGTTTTTCTGTTTATAAAGAATTTCATCATACCCATCAGGAATATAATTCTAAGGTGCTTTGCTTATGCTCCATGCTTGTCCACATGCCTGTATATGCTCATACAAAATATGTCATTGGCTGCTTTCAATGTCAGCATCACACTATATTTCTACGGGCGTATATGCGCGATGCACTTAGAGTCAGCAATCACGTGATCTGATGCTGTCAAAACATTGGAATGTATATGAATACCCGCGGGCGAGTGTTTATGGTTTACTCATCGTCTATGGTTGTCCGCGTTGCCGCTTGAACCACGGATGAACCGCTAAGCATGTTCTGTCTTCCCTGAGCATGAAATTGAGGTCCTGTCACATGGCTTAGCCTCTCATGCAGACACATGAGACGCAAAATCTACATTAAAGGACTGCCGACAGATATTGCAGGAATGTCACGCACAGGCACGGATGTTTAGGGTCATGTGCAATTACACGTAGTTTACGCGTGAATTACACGTAATCGAGCGTGGCATGTCATCTAGTGCATCACTGCACGTGGGATTACAATCAGAAATATTTACAATCCGTTGCGCCAGCTTCAGAATGTTAATCGATTGATGACAGCAAATGTAACGGCTCTCTTACAGAATTGCCTGAAATTGGATAATCCAAAAAAACGCGCAACGGTTGATATATAAATATCAAAAGAGAGACTAGAAAAGAACGGGGAACAGGCGTGATAGTCATGCTACTTTTCTGCTATATTTTTTTTAAATTTAACGCTCAATGAATTACAGCAAAAAAATACACAATAAATACAAAAAATTACAGTAAAAAATGTCACATCGGCAGGAAAATGGGATTTATATTTTGGAAAGTTATCGAATACGTCAATGAATCTTTTTTCTAGATAGTATCTGCTTGTGCAATAACCTCCATACTATTTCATAATCTTTATTCCAGGCAATGGATTCTCTTTATGGCATCATGAGGTTCAACCCAAGCAATCTGTTTCATCTACCAAGTCAATTGATAACAAGCAGCCAAGTGAAAGGTAATTTGCAACTAAATTTCTCTTTGACAATTTATGGACATATGCCACATATTCAGTGTGTCAATCTCTATGGGAAAAGTAATTTACATAAATTACCCACACACAAGGGGTCTATTGTGGAATTTTCAGTTAGGAAGATACGTTAAGAAATTAGCAGATAATGAGTGCGTGTTCCTGAATGCCGTATATCAAACTCATGAAGGAGATTTTGCATATTGAATGGTGGATAGTGTATTCGCAAAGATATGTGTGACAGAGGGATTGGAAGGTGCGGCAGAAACAAATGAATTCAGAAAAGTCTTAAACATTTCGCTTCCAGTCAGCCGATGCTTCTCAAAAAAGAAAGCTGCCGAATGGTGTATTGACACCAAAATATGAAAACAAATTATATAGGAAAAATTAACTTCCATTTACACCGTGATGGGCTTTCGGCGCCAAGCCTTCTCAATTGATATTCAAATGTCAAGTCGCTACTGTCTCCCACACTGAATACTATGCGGCACGAAATAAAGCTCATTTTAGCTGCGAAGCAGATGCACAAAACGAAAAACTAAGTGCGAAATGTACAATTGTTACCTGTTACTAAGTACGAAAGCGATATTCTATCGCACAGTTGCAATTATTGTTCATTATTACCGAAAATTCATTTAGACTCACTTGACGCCAGGAAGCGAGGTTTGTCAGCTAACAATTTTCTTTCTATCAAATTAAATTAATTTTTTTATTTAAGCAAAAAATCCTTGAAAAAAGCCTGGCTATTCAAAAATAAAGTGACAGGTTTTTGGTAACATTGAAAATAGAATACTGCACTAATAGCAATCTAGTTTCGAATATTTTTTCAAGAAACGATTTCGTATCATGAATTCATCATTGTAATTTTGGAAACCAAGGGCTGCATGTGGCGCTTGCATCTACATTCAAAGAGTCTATAAATAGTAATGCATTAATATTAGCCGCGAAAGGAAGCATTAATATCCACAGCTGCAGTGTAAATCGCTGGATACGAAAATTGCATACAAACATATACCACATTCACATACAATTTGAAACTAACAACTGATACGAGATTCTCGTATGTTTACAGAGATCTGGCATGTTTTTCATACCAAATCTCACTTACTTTCGTATGTGATTGGTATGTAGTGATACGAATTATTCTATCTGTGCTTGGTTGTTTTACACTGAAATATGAGTTGTTACTATGTTTTATATACGAGATCCGATGCAAATTCATCCTTATTCGTATGCCTCTGGTATGTGTTTTGTATGAGCAGCTTTAAGTCACATAGCAAAAGAATATATGTATTACATACTACTGTCAAATAACTTTTTTCAGTAGTACCAGTCGTGAATATTTCTTTTTGATAGTGTGATATTTAACTAGGTAAATTTAATGCTCCACGAGTATGTCGTCGTTGCCACTTGTGTGGCAACATTAACAAGACGCTTAGTTAGTTCTACTTTATGAATCAAGTAGTGTAACATCATTTCATTCAAACGATGCCTATCGTGCAATCATGTTGACTCATATATCTCAAACATAACTACTTCTGCGTTCATGAATTATAATGTGTTTTATTTCGGATTGATAATATGCTTAATTTCAAAATTATAGGATGCATGATTGCTGATGGTTAAATACTTATTGATTATTTATGAAATGCCTTAGACTTACATGTATTAAAATCGAATTCAGTATTGAAAGTATGACTCGTGAATGTCATTATCTTGCTACTTACAAAGCAGTAGTAACATTGGTGTGATCTTTATTGACAAAAGGCCTTAAATCAACATACTTTAGACATAATTGATGCTTTCTTTTAACATTGTGCTGGTATGGCTTTAGTATGCAAAGCATACCACACTTGAAATAACATGAGAAAAGCATCAACTATATACAGAAATACACCAAAAATAGTTTGCTATGCATCCTTCGTATGTGATTGGTATTGAGCGATTTACAGTGTGTCTGAAGCAACTTTTTCGAGATGATGCAAAAATATTTGTGCGATTACACTGCACTCTAAACCAGCACCTCCTAAATCACACTAAAGTAAGACACCTTTCGAAACTAACAAAACAATCCTAAAGCTAAGCGTTTATAGAGGCTAGCAGTGCGCTATAGGGTTATTGTTCTCTTTAGTATGTCAACATTCTATTTCACGCAATCTCCTAAAATTCTAGTGGCGCTTTAGGATGCAGATTTCTTCGATTTTAGGAGGTGACAGATTACGGTGTATATGTCAGGCATTAATATGGAAGATAATATGTCAGAACACAAATATATGCAAGGTCAATTTAAGGCTGAAAATGAAGAAATAGTGGTGTCTAAGAAGACAGATTGATTCAAGGCTGAGATTAATGCGTTGGGAATCCATTGCGGCATCGAGAGAATTAACACGGAAAACCAGATTTGTTTTGAATAAGCATTTCTCATTGGCTTTGTTTTTGAAGAACCATATTTGGTTCTCCTCGAAGAAAAGGTTGAAAAGTCAATAGTTATAAGAGTGTACGACAATGTTTCCTATAGGCAGGGATACGGAAACCGAACAGGAACCGGAACAATTGCAAGACTTCAGTGGTTCCGCATCCCTGCCTATGAAAGCGTGCTTCTCTCAGTGTTTCCCTCTTCAAATGATAATTTGCGCTTGCAGAGCCTGATCTCGTATTCATGGTGGAATCTGACAAAACAATGAACAACCACATTCGAGCCTTGTCTGCGAAGATCGCACAGCTTGCTCAATATGACAATGACGAACGCCTTCGATATACATTTGATCGTTACATTCTTGCGGACTTTCAAACAGGCAAGCAAAGTGTGCTTACAACAAAATCCATCGTCAAGCTTCAGAAACAGTTTGAAAAGATTTCTCCAAATGGAGATGTTTCCTGTGAAGAGCCGATCTATGAAAATCTCTACACACTTTTACTTTTAGCCAAGCCTCGATCTGTTTTTCTTCTGTTTGTTAGCAGCTCACCCAAAGCATCCAGCAATTTTACGACTGTGCTCAGTTTGGCTCGTCAGAAGCATGTTCGAATCATGATAATGTCCTTCTCTACGTGCGGACCAAAATACGAACGTAACATGAACCAATTTCTCTCTCTGGCAACACAAACTGGTAGCTCTTATTTCAAGCTGAGCAACAAACCAATTGAACCGGTCAGTATTATTTCTCGTTCTCTTAATTCTCTTTTCATCTGAAAAGTAAATAATGTTGTGAGTAGAATAATTCGTTCGATCTCAAAACTTTCGAAGCATCAACGGTCTGTGAGCACTTTCTGGACATAGAAGCATATGAGAAGTGAAATGCGAAGTCCGGCAAAGGCTACCTTGTCAATGAGGCTCAATTGAAAAGATAAAGCTAATTAACTAGCTATTCACGCTCTCAATATTTCAGTGGCCATACGATTATAGGGTATGCTTGCACTTCCTCTAGCTCCAATGCAACTGGGTCGAACCTACCCTCGACTGATCGGGCCCAACAGTCCAACACATGTCTCGTGATGGTTCCATCTGTTGAGATTTGATACATTAGTTACACAGATTAACTACACTGTAAATTATAAAGTCCTATTTAAGCTCCTATCTGACTACTGAATTACAGAGAACTAAAATTATCGAACTTCAATTCACGAATGTGCTAAAATGCTTGCAAGGCACTAATATGATGGAATATCAGTATAGCAATGACTCACTAAGAGGGAAGGACACATAAGTGTAGGACAATAGCGATGCATTGATCGGAGTGTGCCACTACATTGCATAACATCACTTATCACACTTCACAGCGCCGTCTCCATTCGCGCTGCTCTACTCCCATTGTCAGAGCGCATGCAATCCCCCGCGACTGCGCTTTGAGTAATGCCAACGTTTTCCATCATCTCCGACAGTGCCTTGAGTCCTACCAATGTTTCCACTATCTCCGACAGTGCTTTGAGTCCTGTTCACGTTCACCCACTTCACCGACTGCGCTTTGATTTCTGTGCACATTTTATTGATCCAAATGCAAATGCGCTTCTTAGATGGTTCTGTGTATGTGATATAGCGGGTTAGACATGCCGCATGGCATTTATCGACAGGTGGAAGCATGGAGTAAGTATATTAGGTAGAGTGGTAGCTTCCCATTTATTAAATACCCAATGTGTATACACTTTCGATTTTATTAAATGAACTCAAGGGAGATGCAGGTGGAATTGTCACCAAATGTGAGATATGCACATTTATACAGTTTTGTAGAAATTACTACGGAATTACCCATCACGATAGTAATGCAGAAGGAACGATAGTATTTTACAGATTCTCCGTGTCATGACAGCCTTGGAGATTTAATGTTTGTTAAATTAGCAACTCGATGACCTGCTATTGCCTTCATTATGAACGTCAAGAGTATTTTCTTAAGCGTGATCATATCATAAGCAACCTGCCACTGGCACAGCAAAATCACATAATCAATTTCATATAACTTTGAAAGATGTAAATTGCTCCACATCACTATTCAGATTCTAGAAATGAAACATGAATTTAGTGAATCATAAAATCATGCCGGTGAAAATTGAATTAGAACTGAAATTTCAGCCAAGAAAGCACAATAATATCGCGACTTTTTCATGAAGACCTTCATTATAATACAATTCATGAAATTCCCTTGATAATCAGTTTGATTTCCGCTTAGTTGGGATGCTTATTAGCAAATATTTATTCGTTTTGATATCTAACTTGTTTCATACTACTTATATAGGAGAGTCATCTCGGTAGTATATAAATTGGCAAATTGTGACTTTTTTCAAAAGTGCTCAAATAATTTGTTGGACCACGGGAACGTAATCTCCGCAAGAAATCTTTCCATAAAGAAAATTGAGTGCGAATTGATTACTGTGCTTTCCAACCCAAAGAGTTTTAAATTCTAAAACTCATTTCTTAGTCGTTTCTTGTACTCAGGTTCAGTACTCTTTACAGTGCTTATTTGGGACTTCATGCATAACAGCGTAGGTTACTAAAATTGAAGAATAGGAGGATAATGTAGCATTTGGTTATAAGCTAATTTATCCAGCGATGAGGGCTTTTGTTATCATGTTTTCCTTTTAATGCAAAAATTTCTCGAATCCTGGAATATATTAGTGAAGCTCCTGTGTATGAAGAGTTGCCTTTCAATTTCAGGTAATGAAGAGGCTTTATCAGGTCTTGAAATTCAATCCTCTGTTATTATCACACGCCTCAGCTAAGCTGTTTACTTATGAAACTGTTGCAGGTGAGTGCTACAGCAGGAATGAACAATGTGAGAAATCAGAATTTTTAGGTTGTTTAAACGTTTTGGTAATCCATCCTTTCAAAGTCATTCTGATGCTTCGTGGTGTGTGTGTATGTGTGTCTCAGAAGACAAGTTTGCTGTTTTTAGAGATTCTGTGAAGTGAAGTTAAATAGATGCTGCTCTTGTTGTGAAATTTCATAGATATCTGACAAAATCTGTTATAACTGTAACAAAACATTATTTTTAGAAAAATTCAAAGTAATTAAATTTCTGCAAATGAAATTTCTTCATTTGCTAGTGCAGCAAAGCATGATTCTTTTTGTAATTTAGAAAAGAAAACAGAAAATTAGCTTGGTACCGCAATTTAGGACGGCAAATATTTTTATTTCTAATATTCCAGAGGTCATTTTTGACCTTGAGATTATGGAATTACAGTTGAAGCCTTTAGATTAAGTCTTAGATTAATGTCCTAAGACATTAAATCTTTTTGCTTTCTTCGTTTATGTCAAAAACGGTATGAGTCTTTTTAGATCTTAAAAAATCATCATTAAAACTGTTCAGTTGGTCCACCTAAACCTGTAAGTCTCCTCGGCATCAAATCAACCAAAATTGCATCAGGACAGAGGACACAGAGGTGGCTGGCCAAACACTGATGACTTCATAGCTTCAATAACATTAAATGTCAATTTGGATGAAACTGTTATTTTACCCATATGCTATGCATACAGCAAACGTCTGTCGTACTATTTTGAACATCTAAAGATATATTAAGTCAATAAAAGACACCAGCACCCTTGATTTCCCGACCGCACTCACCTGACCTAGGAATCGAACCGAAGTCCGCGGTGGAGATGAGCTCGCACCTTCTTCACTCGGCCACGCTGACGGTTCCAAAGGAATGCGAGTGAAGGCAGAAGTCATCTCGAAGTGATTTCAATAGCTTATTGTCCTATCATTATATGTCTCGTTACAACATGAATGCTGTTAGTATTCTGTCAATAGTTATAGGACAATAAGCTGTCGAAATAACTTGGAGATGACTTCTGCCTTCACTCGAATTTCTTTTGAACCGTCAGCGTGGCCTAGTGAAGAAGGTGCAAGCTCGTCTCCACCGCGGACTTCGGTTCGATTCATAGGTCGGGCGAGTGCGGTCGGGGAATCAAGGTGTTGGTGTCTTTTATTGACTTAATAGTTGTCATTCTTTTTAGATATTCAATACACTAATGTGGTCTGCAAGAAATGAGCTTTTTTCTGCCGCTGATGAGTGAATATCACTTGTTTCGCTTGTCTAAACCTCACATTAAAAACATAGGGTCGTGGATCTATGTCCATTCGTAATAAGATAACTCACGAGAATATAATGGTTATCGAAAGAAAGCATTAAAAGAATAAAATCATCTAATTCTTTATCGAGATTTGACGACCATTTTATTCACTACCATTGTCATATTAAAATATTTCATAAGAGATTTGAGTCATTTTACAAGGATATTCATCGTAGAGTTCTATTTTCAGCTCCGGATCTGATTTTGAGCGTGGAATGTGGCCATGAAATGAAACTGGCGCTACAGGCACTGAAGGCTAAATTCCGGAGTATCTCAGATGAAACGCGGCCACAACTTCATTATTCCTACAGCCGTTTCATTCTAGCTGACATACAGAAAAATATCCAAAACATTAGCATTTCATATAATTTACAATCCCTGCATCAACGGATCGACAAGCTCCAAGCCGCTCAAGCCAATCACTGCACACTTCCAATGTACCAAAATCTCCACACTCTGTTGTCATTGGCGCGCCCAGGCTCGGCTCTGGTTCTGTTCACGCACAGTTCTCCTCGCAGCTCAGACAAATTTGACGAAACTCTGCATCTGGCACTTGAGAAGAAGATTCACATCATCATCATGTCCTTTGGATCATGTGGTCCGAAATATGAACAAGCGAATAAACAACTGTATTCCCTCGCGGAAAAGACGAAGAGCAGACATTATCAATTCAAGCCAAACAACATCGTTGAAGTACGTCATTGAGTTTGTTGAGAACCTTTTTCCTAGCGATCTAGATGTCTAGCATTGAATATGGCGATAATTGTTGATGTTTGACTTTTTCCTGAATGACGTAGTGACTCCATTTTCTCTGTAGGGCATCCAGGCATTCAGCAATGTGTTGCGATATAGTCCTTTCAACCTCTACGCATTGCCAAGTCGTCTCCTGCTCAACAAGTGTCTAATATGTAAGTGACTATATTAACATCACTAAAAGCATGTCATTGTCTAGAAAATTCACCAATATTGTCTACAGTGTGAGTCAAATTAAATGTCCCTATTTTGATAGTGGTGCAAATTAGTGATAATCCAACTATTTAAATGCGAAATATCATTTTGAGTCTCTGACTGCGGCTAACAATTTTTCCGTTCTGAGAAGCTCATAGGTATGTTGACTTTGTATATATTTAACCAAAGAATAATGACAAAAAAATCAATTTTACAGCTGAAAAATATGTTTCAATTTACTCTATCATCTGTTAAAAAGTACGACCGCGACCAAGGTAATTGCAAATTGTGAAAATACAGACTGGATAAGTCAAAGAAAGAAAGCAAATAAAACGGTCAGTCAACCTTTCTTTAATGATTCCTCAAGCGCTTTTGAACAGGCCAGCAGTCATCAAACTTCACGAACTGAATGCCGATAGGAATTCGATCACCAAGCAGTCGATCAACTTCATCGAGCACTTCCCTTGCTCAATGAATTGATGCACCATCATCTCACCAATGTTTTGCAAATGGACTGCGAGTCACAAGATGCCGCTCAGTCAGACGAATTGTCTTTCGGCTGCGATATAGACCCCGGTCTTGTCTCTTTGTCAGTCCTGCACACGGATGATTGAGAGGTGCCAGAAACTGATACCGCAGCTAGCCGAGTGGACCACAGTTTATTGTATTCCACAATGACTACCACTTTTTCAGCCATTTCATCGAACATCGCAGTACGCAGTCTGCCAGACTGGTAATGACTTCGCTCAGTGACTCATGTTGTGCGAATTCTTCTTAGAGCTCACAAAACAACATTTTTAATGCAGTTAAAACTCAATTCACTCAATAAATTCAGAATGCCCACCTAACTTTTAAGTGTTTAGCTATCTTCCAGCCATTCCAATACCCACGAAGGACATTCAATACTTCAATTGACTTCCACGTTGACTTTATGTAGTAAAAATTCGCAAATCATGTGTCCAAAGTATTGTGACGCATCAAGTATGCAACATCTGCAACAGGTGAAGTTACAGTAGGAAAGTAATGGGCAAAAGACCGTTCCAGGACACCATAAATTTCAAAAAATAGTATCTTTAAAAACGACATAAATTCATGAATTTGAACCCTTTTTCAGGTTTTTAAGACCTAAATAGATGAATTTAGATCATTCAAAAAGTACCATTTTTTCAAAAAATGGCATTTTTAAAAACGACATAAATTTATGAATTTGAACCCTTTTTCAGGTTATGAAGACCTAAATTCATAAATTTGGGCGTTTTTAAAAATACCCAATTTTCAAATTTTTCAAAATCTCAAATTTGTGAATTACAATTTCCACCCTTAAAATCATGACCGTTCCAGGACACCGAAAAAATCATAAAAGTAAAGAATCTCAAAATTTGTGAATTACAATTTTGTCGCTTAAATCATGACCGTTCCAGGACACCGAAAAAATCAGAAAAGTTAAGAATCTCAAATTTGAGAATTACAATTTTTACCTTGTAAATCATGACCGTTCCAGGACACCGAAAATCATAAAAGTTGAGAATTTCAAATTCATGAATTTTATCCATCTTTCAGGTTTTTTAAAATATATCATGTGACTAATAATATTTCTTTAAAAATGGAAGAAACAAAAATGGAAGAAACCGCAAGAATATATCCTTCGTTATCATATGAACGTAGTTCTACTTTAATGGACATTGAAAAAATGAATAAAGAAAAACACAAAGATAGAGTACGTTATATGAAAGATAAGGAATCTCAATTATTATTAAGATTAGAGCATTATAAAAAATTAAGAAAGAGATGGACTAAAGTTAAGAATGTAACACAAGGAATTGGCATATTCTTAACAATAAGTTTAGGTGCTTTAACAATTGTTATATCTTCAGGTGTTTTAGTAATTCCTGTTGTTGCTACAGCTTTAACAGGTACGGGTGTTTTTGCAACTTCACTTGTTACAATGTTAGATAAATCTTTAATAACTAAGAAACGAAAATCATTAAAAACTAAGCATTTACATATTAAAGAAGTCTATGACAAATTGCATTACTACTTTCAAAGAGTATGCGATGATAATGTTATTACGTTAGATGAGATTGAAAAATTTGATCAAATAGCTAATGAAGTAAATCAAATATCATTTCAATTACAGTCAGAAAAAGTTGATGATAAGAATAAACAGGATGGCAAAATTTCTAGTGATGGTAAAACTTTTACTGATGGTAAAATTTCTAATGAAGAAAATGACAAAATTTTTTTAGAAGAGCTAAAAACTTTAAGCGAAAATTTAAGCAAAACTTTATTAAACAAAACTTAAAACGAGAAAACTTTAAACGAAAAGATGTCAGACAACAAGGCAATAAAATAATAATTTGTTCGGTAAAATTTTTTTGTTGTATTCCAATGTTACCACAAAATTCAAATATTATATTTTAAAAATGGATAAAATTAGAGCTGGTAATTTTAAAAGAATAAAACAATTAGAAGAGTTAATAAAACAAAGAAATATTATGAAAGAAAATCATCTTCAACATAGAATGATAAAAGCTGGAACTATGAAACCATTTAAAACTCTTGAAAAAGAAAGTACAAATAATGATAAACAAATTGATATAACAGATCCAGAGCACAAAACTATATTAGATGACTATGGATTACTAGAATCAAACATTAATAAGAAATTACCAAAATCTATGCAATTTGAACATTCTATTTCATTTATAGATGGAAAAACAATACCTAGATTTTATCTCGGACAAAAGGAAATATTTCCACAACCTTTTCGAGGTTTAATTTTTTCACCAGATAAATATCCTTTTAATTTAGATAGAAATTTTGTTGATCTTTTAAGAGGAGCAGATTTAAATAATTATGCTGTAGAAGATCTCATAAAATATAAAGCTATGTTAGATAGAATTGGTGCAGTAAAATCTCTTAGACGTTATAAACAATTAGAAAATTTATTATCAACGAGAGTTAAAGTAGGAAGAGGTTTATCCGAAAAACAGAAAACAGAAACAACTGTATTCTTACCAGATGATCCACAAGAATTACTAAATAGATTAAATATTTTAATATCTGCAATAAAAGAAGGACATAATTCTAGTTTCAATGAAATTGATGCTATATTAAAAAGGCTGTTAGAAAAGAAGATTCTAAATGAAGAGGATTATAAAAGTATAACGAACCGAATGTTCTAGGGCTTCGCCCGTAGCTGAAATATGTTGTTTTTAATTTTTTAAAAAAAAAATATTTCATAAAAATATGTTTATTTAAAATTTTTAGTTAAAAAATGTGTTCAGCAGATTTAGACAAAATTAATAATCATTTAGAAAATTTGATAGAGATTTTGGGTTCATCACAATTTAGTACGACGTTAAAAATTATAACAACTACTTCATCACACACTTGTAATTTAGAACCCATTCTACATTTGGAACAAAATAAAAATTATCAAATTGCATTGACTAGTTTCTCCACATTTAACACTATTCAAAATGTTATAAAAGATGTGAATGATCAATTTAGATATTCTACTGATAAAGGCAAAACATGGAAAATATTAACTTTTCTTCCTGGTTATTACGAAGTTGAATCAATATCAAATGAAATTAAGAGACATTTAGGTATACCATTTAAAGATAAGAAACAATTACATTTTGCAGTTGAACCGGCAGTCAATAAATTTTCTCTTACTTTAGACGAAAATCATCAACTTGATTTTAATCATGATAGATCATTGTCAAAGCTATTAGGATTTAATAAACAAACCTATAGTCAAGGTTATCATTTAGGTGAGAAGATTCCAAAAATAACTGAAATAAATTCAATTGTTGTACATTGTGACATTATTGAAGGAGGATATATAAATGGTAAATTGTCAAATTTAATATTCAGTTTTCCAGCTTTTACTGTACCCATTGGTTATAGATTAAATGTAATTCCACAAACATTAATATATTTCCCTATTACAAGAAAAACTATTAACAACATTAACATTAGAATCACTGACGAGAAAGGACAAGAAATAAATTTTGGAGGTGAAGAGATTATGATAGATCTTTTGGTTCGGGAGGTATAAACTCCCGTTCGAGAGGTATAAACTCCCGTTCGAGAGGTATAAGCTCCCGTTCGAGAGGTATAAACTCCCACGCGAAGCTAGAGAAGTTTAATTTTCTTCTTCTTTAAAAATAAAAATAAAATAAAAATAAATTTTTTTATTAAAAAATGAGTGAAGTACTACCCTTAAATAAAAAAAAACTCAAATTTAATCATCATCCAAATTTATCTAATAAAGTTTTGTCGGTTATTTGCGGAAGATCAGGTAGTGGAAAAACATATCTATTATTTAAAATTTTAACGACTCCAAATTTTTTGGATTATAACAATCTTATAATTTATACAACAACAGCAGAACAACCCATCTATCAATTTTTAAAGTATGGATTTGAAAATAATCTTAAAAAAACAGCAATTGTTTCATTATTCAAAGAATATGAAAAATCTGAAGATGAAGAAGAAATAAGTTCGTGGTGTGAAGAAGCAGCAAAAAATAATCAGTTAGTTGAATCCAATAAAAATAAGCATATAAAGATACAGTTAATAGATGATAGTGGTAATATGCAAGATCCTAGTAAACTAGATAAAACAATGAAACATTGTGTAATTTTTGATGATTGTGTTAATGATAGAAATCAGTCAGTTCAGAGAAATTATTTCACAAGAGGTAGACATAATAACTGTAGTGTTTTTTATTTAACACAAAGTATGTATTCATTAGACGGAAGTGTTATTAGAAAGAATGCAAATATATTTATACTATTTGAAATAAATGCAAGAAACTTAAGAGATTTGTTAAGAGATTTATGTGTAAGAAATAAAGATGAATTTAAACAATCGTGTAACAATGCTTGGTCAAAAGATTATGGCTTCATTACAATTAATATTGATAAAAAAATTCATGATAGAGTTATAGAACATTTGTTTACCGAGTGATAAAAAAATATACAAATATAGTGTTATAATATTTTTATTTTATTTTATGTATATATCAAATTTGACTATCTTAGAAATTAGAAAATTAAAAAGGTGAAGTAGTTATTCCATCAGGTAAAATTTTTCTTTTATCATCAAATGGATCTAATGCTAATTTATGTTCTTCTTTTAAATACATTTTATGTTTCTTTGAATTAAGTCTATAATTACATGCTGTTTTTATTTCATTATTAAATAATGCATTTTTATAATCTTGAAATGTTATTTGATTAGCCACTGATGCCTTTGAAATTCCTTTTAATGTTTTATGTGTTTTAATATTATTAGTTGTGTTATAACAAAAACATTTAGATTTTAAAAATATAGCTTCTGTTATGAAATCTTCATTTCCTTCTAATTCATCTTTTACTTTACATAAATCAGAAGGATGGATGATATCTTTTATTTTATTAATTTCTTCATCAAGTGAAGAATTATACGGTATTGTTAATTCTAAGAAAACAGAGTTGGTATCTGTAAAGTGTAACTTATAGTTTTCACCATAAGCAGGGGCTAAATGATCATATATAAATGTATACATAAATGGTTTAGCTAGTTCTAATATAGTAAAACCTATAAAATTAAACTTGTCATGTTTTACAATGCTTCTTCTTAGATGAACAGCACATAGTTCATCACTAAATCTAGTGGTTCTTTTATATGTTGGTTTCCTAGTTAAATTTTGAAAGCGATCTTTATTATAAACTATTTCTATGTTCTGTCTGTTACGTACATTTTCTAAAGTCTTACCATAAAATGCATTATTCATTAATTTGAAGAACACGTTTCCAAAATCATCTTTATTTCTTTTAGCTATTTTACGTTTTTCAATATTGAACTCTATATAATCTTTAACCACCTAGATTTTCTATACACTAGTTTCCGGTGAATTTTTGTGAGAATCATTCCATGATCTAAATACCAATCTAGCATTCTTCCTTCAACAACATACTTTCCTTTATTACTTTGTGTTAACATAAATTCTTTTGTTGGTCTGTATTTCTTAGGAATTATAGATTTTTGATAATCTGAAAAATCTTCTATATTGGGAATTTTGTTTTCGGGACAGAAAGGAAAATATTTTGTTTTATCTTTTATATAATCAGGATATACTAAATCAACTTCATATATATAACCATGATTATAATTTCCATCATATGTTTTTTGATAATCAAGAACGGGCGAAGCCCTAGTAGACATCTCTGATGTCTTACGAATATAACACCATTCCATCTCACCTGTTGGTAATTCTTGTATCATGCAAGAAGAATATAAGCTATTAAAATCATAATATAACAAATAGTTTTCTCTCATGAATTCATCAATTGCATTTTCACGTTCTACTCCTTCTCGTTTCGTTCGAAAAATTTCTAATATTTTTTCTTTTTCTTCTGGAGATAAAATTTTCATTATTCCATATTCTTGTGGATTTACTTTCTTATTATAACATTTAACATATCTATTACCTAAAACTGATGAAACACCACCTCTAATCCCAGATTCAAAAAATAATAATTTATCATATGTATTTTCTTTATAATGTTTAAGTTTAACGGACTTTGTCCTAGAGCCATCGGCTTGAACACCAGTATGTTTTAATCCTGCTAACCATGTTAAACCTCGTGTAGAATAACAATAACATGGATCTATTCCGTAATATTCTAAACACATATCACGAAAGTTTTCAAAAAGATCAGCAAGGATTAATAGATCTATCTGAAGATATTTCATTGTATAATCATATATTGTTTTACAATTTAACTCACTCCAATTCTTTTCAGCTTCTGCATAGTCTTCTTCAGATAATTGTGATTGTTTTAATGTTGATTTAAATTTATTTATTGGAGGAAGTTGTTTTTCTTCCATAATTTTATTCACAGAATTAAAATCAGTCTTCGACTGTGAACCACAGGTTTTATCTCCAGTTATGTACTCATACGGAAATATTCCTTTCAAAGGTTTTAAATTATATTTATTTAATATTTTACATTGTTCAGATTTCAAAGTTTTCCCCATAACATCTAATGAATAAGGAGTAAAAAATCTAAATGCATCTAAAATTCTAATACAACCTAATTGCATTGAAAAATATTCTTCTTCTGTTTTACATAGTACATTTATTTGTTGTTGTTGTAATTTTTCAGATGAAAACAAATCTTTTATTACTAGATGGAAATCATATTTAGAACCATTGTAGAAATATAGAGGAACAAAGTTTATTTAAATTTATTAGCATTAAGATTACAAGAATTATGTGCTGCACCTCTATATAATCCATTTAGATGATCATGATCTTTTACCTTATCAAGATATCTACCCCTGCCATTTTTATAATTTTTTGTAAATTCTTTTCCACAGTAATAACAATTTGTTTCATTAACCAAATTAATTTTTTCTTCATCCGTTAATGGAAGCATTGGTATATTTGTTTCAAGCAATTGTGAAAAACGACATTGTAATTCTTCTACTTTCTTTGTAAACATTTCTGAACTATCTTCACCATAGTATTGATAATATTCTGATTTAAATAATTCAGGATAATTTGAGTGAATGTACATTCCCCAACATAATGGTTTTTGTTCAAATAAATATTTTTCTTTACTTTGTTCAGATGCACTTTTTTCATATTTATAATTATCAGAATCGGGCGAAGCCCTGGAAGACATCTCCGATGTCCCGTGATTTTGTGTCATGTTAACATTATATGCTTCAAAATCACAATAAATAGTAAAGGGTACTTTATTTTTGAAATACCATTTATTGTATTCTAAATAATCATCATTAGGAAAAGTATTTTCAACTGCTTCGTTTTGTTGACAATTCTCCGAATGTCTATTCATTTCTTCTTTAGTTCTAAAACTTGTCATACATAGAAGACAAGGAAAATTTGTATTATCTGAAGTTTTTGTAAATATAGAAACATCTTTACACAATATAAAATGACCCTGATAATATAAAATATTCGCTTGTGCTGGTTGCTTTGTTTGTTTTAATTTTTCAAATTTATCTTTATATATTTCATGTGTTTCATCAATTTGTCTTTGTAAATCTTTTTCAGACTGTTGATAATTTTGATTGAATATTTTCAGCTGTTGTTCATATTCATTATTATATTGTTCTTTATATTGTTGTTGACATTTTTTAAACATTCATTTAATTCTTTATTTTCTTCATTATTTAATTCTTTATTGTCTTCATTATTTTCTTCATTTAATTTTTGTATCGTTTCTGTCTTTTTTTTATATTTATGGCCATATTCTTGTACTAATACTTTTGTTTGTTGTTGATAATCTGTTTTACATTTTTGTAAACTTTTATTTAAATTTTCTAATTTTTGTTGATATTCTAAAGATAAAGATAAATAATCGGAATCATAATCATAATTATAATTACGTCCTTTATAATTATTATGATTAATCATTATTGGTGATAATGTTTTAACAATTTCAAATTTTTCAGTACATATTATTTTTCCTTGGTAAAAAATATTATGATGCATGTAATTTCCTCTTTTATTGTATACTATTTCTGATTGACATAAATTTTTATTATTCAAATAAAATTTTTTTGAATCTGAGTAAAGTGGAGTAATTTTACCAATAGAAACATAATTCACATTTAATTCAAAAACATTTACTTCTATTAAATTTTTATTCTTTTTATGAAACTTTTTTAACCTATTATAATCATATGGAAATTCATCTAAACCATCCGAAAGATCAAATTCATTTATATATTCTTCTTTATTGTATTGACTTAGTCTTTCTTTATGATATTCTGCAGGATGTAAATGTGCTATAATACTCCACAGAAAACAATAATCATCTTAATTTTTTTTGTTGATTATTTGTGGTGAACTGAAAGGTAAAGGAACATAACTACCACCAGTATTATTTTTATATTTATCAATTACTATTTTCTTAGATAGTATTTTAACAAATCTCCAACCAGATTCGCGTAACTGGGCTTCAATTATACAATTTTCTAATTTATTTATCATCGATTCAAATATGGGTTGTACATCATTTACATTATGAATTTCTTGTGAATTTGTAAAATGTCCTTGTATTATTTCTTCAGGAATTCCATCAGGTCCATTTTTTGTATAAAGTACTTCTACATTCATATAACATTTGAAAGATTTCTTAAATATTTTGAAAAAGTTTTTTAATACATTATAAAAAGTTTCATCGGTTTCATTATGTTCAACCGATTCATTAAATAAATATTTTATATCTGTTACCGCTTCATCGGTTCGTTCAGCTTCATCAAATTCATCAGTATCGCTAAATAAATATCTTCCATCTGGTAGGGTCTCATATATACTATTAAAAACTTTTTTATATTCCGAATGTGAATAATCATCAAACATCTTTTTAACTTTTATATCAGTAGGCAATGTTTCTAGATAGTTTATATAATTATTTAATTTTAATATATTTCCCTCATCAACTCGATCTACATTTTGTAAATGTAATTTACTATTTAAATGAGATTGATAACTTCTTTTTGTTTGCAACTTTTTTTTACATAAGTTACAATAAAACTTGGTATTTTCCATTTTTTTATTTTTTAAAGAAAAAAATTGTGTTTTAATTTTAGATATAAACATTCTAATATCAAGGACTTGAGAGTTAATATATATCATTATATATTTCACGTTCTTTAGTTATTTTATTTTCTTTATCATATAATGTTTTATAATATTGAGTTTTATCATATTAAGTTTTATCATATAACGTTTTATCATATTAAGTTTTATCATATAACGTTTTATCAAAAGATAATTTAAATTTATTTTCACTAACTATTGATTCTTCATCATTATCATCAATTGATTCTTCATCATCATCATAAATTGTTTCTTCATCATCATAAATTACACTTTTTGGTATAGGATGCCATTCCGTGATAGGATACCATTCTCTTATTGGAATATCTAACTCTAAATTACATCTTTTATCTGATAATAATATAGTAGAGAAAAATATTGGTCTTTGATCTCTTTTGGAAAATTTAATAACACCACCATAATCTGATTCATTTTTAGTTTTTATGAAAGATAATAAAATTTTAAATTGATTAGATGTAAATCCTAATTTAAATTTTGTAGACCCGACACATAGTTGACGAACAGTATCTTCAACTATTCCATCATTATTACAGATTGTTTCATAAAAAATGGATCACCTTTAAACATCGCCTTAACTTCAACTTTGTCTAACTCCGCCAAACTTGAACGAATTTCTCTGAAATTTGGAAGATATGTCAGTTGTGCTTACTAATATCATTGTTGGAAATTTCAAGCATGAATATTGAGTTGTTTTCCTGTTATAGATACAAAAGTAGTAGATAATTTGATCTTCATTTAGCAGTGTTACACAAAATCATACCTCACTCTTATAAAATTACATTTGTTTCCTTTGTTATGTAATATGTTGTTCTACAAGCCAAAAGCTATGAAGCAAAACAAAAATAAAGAAAATCGGTCAATCAGAGCCAGTATAGCACCATTATTCATCAACAATAATGTAACTGCTACATGTGATTAACTGGACTTCATGTTCCATAGCTTCCTGACTTCCTTGCGGTGGTGTTGGCAGCACTCCTGATTGCCTTCAGCTAGAAATCTATCTCTTACCGGTTGAAAACAATACAAAGCACAAATGAACAATAACGAGATCGCATTCACAAAGGGCAAAGTGTCAGCCTTGCTAGAACTAGGCTTTTCTTTGCGAGCTACAAGCAAGCGACTAAATGTCCCTTACACAAATGTGCATCGATGGCATAATGATGATTTTCGACTCTGTCGTAAAGAGGGCTCTGGCCATCCACGCAAAACATCCAAACGTATAGACCGCCTAATTTTGAGATTTGTTAAAGTTGATCCAAGTCTCTCGTTAACTGAGATGGCTGCACTAGTCTCGTCTATTTCTAAGTCCACTATTCGTAGAAGACTTATTGAGTCGAATTTCAAGAGCTGTAAGAGGCCTTCTCAGATCGAATTATCAGATCAGCATACAAAAAGACGTCTCAGATGGGCAATGAGTCATTGTCACTGGCGAAATCAATGGGATCGGGTTGTCTGGTCTGATGAGGCATCAGTCCGTCTGAAGGATTAGGGCTTAGAACATTATCTTGGCCAGCTCTTTCTCCTGATATGAATCCCATGGAAAATGTATGGAGTATTCTAAAATGTAACGTTCGTCGTTCACTGCTACCTACAGATGGCGTATCACAACTTACGTCACTGTTAAAAAAAGAGTGGAGAAAGTTAGATCAGTCAAAAATCAACGATATCATCGAATCAATGCCTAGACGAATTGGTAATGTCATTGACAATAAGGGTAGGGCCACAAAATATTGGCTTCTTAAGAACCGTTACTGTATCATAGCTTATCAGATTATATAAGGACATTTAAATATATTAGGGACATGAAATAACATGAAAAATGCTTTCTGTATCATACTTATGTTTTATTTAGTCAAATTTTAGGATGATCCACTTTTTATGAAACGGACTGTATTTTCAATTGTAAGAAAATGAAATTTAGATAAATTTTGATTATATGTAGTATTAATATCATGTTGTGATATAAATTTTTCTTCACTTAAATTTTTATAATTACTAATATTTTTATAATCTTTATTACCATTCACACCTTTTTCAGATGTTTCAGAATCATCGTCTATGTTATCATCATCTATATTATTATCATCATTATTATTATAAGATTCTTTAAGATCGGACAAAGCCCTAGAACCTTCGGTTCGTTTATTATTATAAGATTCTTTAAAATTTTTATGATTATGATTATGGACATTGTTAATAGTATAAGGTGTAGTCCACGTATAAGGTGTTGTCCACATATAAATTTTCTCTTGTTGAGCTAAACCATTTATATAAGATTTTAACAAATTAATATTTAAGTTTGAATATAATCCTATATATGTATCAGCATCATACCTTTTCGGCATTTCTAATGTTTCTGGTTTATAAATTGTATCTCTATAATAAACTTGACATAATAATTCTTCATTATGTTTTTTACTTTCTATATGAATATTATATTGGTTTTGTTCATCAACAAATAATCTAATTTTTTCTTTGGAAAACGATTTTAATTTTTTAACTAATTCTTTAATATTGATATAATTGATAATTTTATTTTCTATCCACTCAGTATTACTAATCATTAAAACTGCTCTAATGAATCCATAAACATTATTATGACCAATGATTACCATATTTTCTTTATTCAATTCTACATACGCAACATCATTATATTTACTTACAATCTCCATAAATTTTATAAATGGATCACCTGGAAAAATACAATAATTAGTTTCAATAGAAGGTAAACCTTTAGTCTGTTCTCTAAATATTTCGGCTTGTAATTCAAATAAAATATTTACATCTATACATGGATTATTATTATTATTATTATCAAAACATTTATTTTCAAATCCCGCTGATCTCGTCGAATAAGAAGAAGAGGATGAAGCGGGCGAATATAATTTTTTTAAATTTGGTTTTTCCATTTTTTTATTTTTATTAGAAAAAATTTTATTTTTTTATTTTTATTAGAAAAAATTTAATTTTTTTATTGTTAAAAAATGATGTTATTAAATGTTGGTGGAGGTGCATATATCCCGAATAATCGTGAATTAGAAATAGAGATAGAAAATTATATCATGTAAACTGGAGACGTTTTATCTGGTCCATTGCATCTTTCTATTCTTCCGCAACAAAATACAGAGTTGACAAATAAACAATATGTTGATACACAAATCAATGACTTAAAAGAAAAATATATCAACGACGTTATGGTTCCACTGATGAATGAATTAAAGTTGCTTAAACTTAATGACAAATCATTAAACGAAAAATTATTAAAACTTGATAAAAAGGATAGAGAGCTAGAAGCAGATATAGCAAAACTTTTTAAAAAGATTTCAGAACAATCACAAATTTTAATATTACTTTCTTTAAATTTAAAATCTGCTGTAATTAAAAATAAACATCAGATAAAAATGTTAAAAGAACAATTAGAAGATGAAATAGAAAAACTACCTGAAAGAATTAAAAAAAATTTAAAGCAGTTACAAACTACATTCCAAAAAAGTGTTGATGAATTGAGTTCTAAAATTACTCAACAAATGAAAAAGATGAATAGAATAATAAATGAAGTAAACTCACTAATCAAAAAGTTGATGAAATGAAAACTCTTAAAATCAATTTAGAAAATGAATTAAAGAAAAATTTACAAGAAAACTCTAAAGAAAATAAAGAACAGTTAGATTCTGTTAAAAGACAATTAGATGTTCTTAAAGTTAAATTGAATGCACTTAAAACGGCATTGAAGATAAATCAGCAGAAAATGCAAGTTAATAGAAAAGAAATTAAAGTACATCACACGCTGCTTGACGCAATAGATAAATTGCAACAGGCAATTAATAAAGTTATCTCGAAGTTGTTGTCCATTTACAAACGTAAATCTTAATAGAATTTAGCCGTCCACAAACGTAAATATTTTTTCCCAAAAGTCAAATTTAATCCTAAAAAATGCCTATAATTTATAAACACAATCTTAAACATTTTGCTTCAAATCAAAAAATAGCACATGAACCATCTATGAAATCTGTTTACCATTATGACAGTGTAGAAACAATCGGAACACAAAAGTTCCTAGGCACCGCAGGTGCCGTTCAAAAAGAAGGGGCTGGTATCTTTTCTGGTATTGGAAGTATCGTTAACTTAATTAAAAATAATAAAGATTTGATTACATCTGCTGCAAAAGGAGCAGCTGCTATAGGTAGTACAGCTAGTGCAATATCAAATGCTGTTAAGTCTCAAAACGAATTAAAACAACTAGAAGCTATTCGTAAACTTAGGAATGATTCTGAAGAACTAAAAAATTTAAAAAAACTTTCAGAGGAAACAAAAAACAAAATTGCTAACATAGCTGTGGGGCTCCGTGCGGAGCTCCGTCTGATAGTAAAAAGGGGAAGAAAACAGGCGTAGCCATAGAACGTTCAATTGAAGAAATAAGAGGTAATGGTGTTAACAGAAACCTTCGGTTTAACCAGCAAAGCTGTAGCGGAGCTGGTCTAGCGAAATTCTAAAATATATTTTTTATTAAAATTTTTTTAGCAAAATTTTTTTTAGTAATATTTTTTAGTAAAATTTTTTTGGTAAAATTCTAAAATTGTATTTTAGTAAAAATTTTTTCTGTCTGTGAGAAAAACAAAAAGTCAAATTATTTTTTATAAAAATGTCTTCGCTTATCGAAAATAAATTTAGATTAGATGATCCTCCGTTCGTCAGTTACAATCAAAAAAAGAATGACTAAATAAGAATTGCTATGAATCCCGGATCTTTTAGTCGAGTAAATACCGGAGGTGATTTAATTTTTGAAGTTGATAATCAGCAGAGTTATTTATATTTACCTGATTCATTTTTACACTGTGAATACTCTTTATATAGTGATGCCAATTTTACAACACCATTACCAGAAACCGATAATATTGCACTAGAGAATAATTTTTTTCCAAGATTATTTACACAAATGCGTTTAGATGTTGCAACTCAAAATATAGAAACAATAAGTGATTCTCCAGGTGTAATTGATACAATGCTTAGATTTGTAACAATTGGTGAAAATAATAAAAAGTATGAAATCGAAGGTTGGTTTCCAGATACTAATGATGGTATAATTATAGATGATTTAACTCACGCTGGAACAGATGCAGCAGGAATTGCGAAAGATGTAGAAAATATTGCAAATCATTTAAATAAAACAAACAATAGTGCATATAAAGAAAGACGTGAATTTAACAAGAAAAGTAGACAGACAGTTAATTGGTCATTGTCTCCATTATTCGGATATTTAGATTATGATAAAATATCATATCAATTAAAATTTAAATTAATAATTCATCGTACAGCAAATAATGAATTAATCTTTTTTGGTAAGACTGGAAAAAGAGCATATTTAAAAATTGATAGACTTGAATGGTGGATTAAGCATATTACTCCTATTTTAGAGGTTGAAACAGCTATTGCAAAAAGATTAAATACTAACAAACCAATTCCAGTAAATTTTCTAAAGCGTACTGCTAGTTCAGTAACTTTTTCAGAGCAAAGATTTAACTGGCATTTTACTAGAACTTCAAATACTCCAAAATATTTATTACTAACTTTTCAAAGAAATAATTCTCCAAGTTTTGATAAGAACAATAATCTCTTCCATATTAATACAATTCGAAGTTTACAAGTTTCATTAAATCAAACCCGATATCCAATTGATCCATCAAGATTCGATGATACCAATAATCAATTTATGGAAGGATATGATGCTTATAGAAATCTTTGTATAGAATTTGGAGTTGAACCACAATTGACTCCTGGAGATTGGAGACATTTATATCCTGTTTTCTGTTTCGATTTAAGTGCACAATCTGAAGATATTATCAAGACTGGTTGTGATGTGACAATTAATATTGAAAAAAAAGATTCCACAACTTCATTGATGGCTTATGGTTTATTGCTAGAAGATGTAAAATATTCTATTGAAATTCTTAATGGAAAGATGGCTAGGATAAGTTTATTAAAATTTTTGTTAACTTAAAATTTTTTTTAGTAATTAGTAATAAATTTTTTTTTGTAACTAGAATAGATTAAAAATTTTTGTTAACTTAAAATTTTTTTATTAAAAATGTCGCAAGCCAAAAGTAATAATAATAAAACTGTTGAATTAAAATTACGTAATTTTGTTGACAAAAATACCCCTGAAACTATTACGATTAACAAAAAAAAGTATTACATAAGTAAACCAATGATAGAGAATATTCAATTACAAGACGAAAAGAATGGCGGGATTCTCCCATTAATTCCACTAATAATAGGTGGCATAGCAGCTGCAGGAAGTGTTGCAGGTGGGACAGCTGGTATTGTCCAAGCAGTAAATAAAAATAAATCAGAGAAGGCAGCATTATAAGAACGAAAACGTCATAATAGAGAGTTAAAGAAAGTTGCTAAGGGAGAAGGAGTAGTAGATAATTTTATTAGTAAATTAAAATTAGTTGATGAAGGAAAACGAGTTCTTAAAAATATTCTCCACAATGTTGATGATTTAATTGAAATTAAAGAAACTAAAGATGGTTCTGGAATATATCTAAGTCCTAGTATGATAAGGTAATAACGTCAGGACCTTTGGTCCGATTCGGTAAAACTTTTATTTTATCTTTAAAATTTTTTTTTATCTTTAAAAATGAATTCTACAAATTCCGAAAATTCAATTAAATTAAAAATTGCTAATTTAGAGTTATTAAATTATCGATTAAACAAAAAAAAACTCAAATTGTAAAATTTATGAAGGTAACGACATACAAAAAACATTAGAAAACTTTCCTGGATTTATTTGGAGTAAATATTCGAAAGAAAAACATCTTCCTGGTCATTCATATACCGGTCCAGGAACTCGATTAGATATAAGACTAGATGAGAATAATAATCCGAAACCAGGTGAAGAACCAATAAATAGAGTAGATGCCGCAGCTTACAGGCATGATTTAGCTTATCGAAATCATGATCTAAGTTCTCGACATGCAGCTGATAAGAAAATGATTCAAGAATTAGATAGTATTCAAAATCCTTCCTTTAGAGAAAGAATTGAAATAATGTTTGTTAAGAAAGCTTTACAAGCTAAAATATTATTCGGTCAGGGTTTAAATGAAATGACAGCAAAGCTGTCTGAGAGCAACGCTCGAACCTACGCGTCCGAAATGTCGAATGACCCAAGCCGCTATGCGTCTGAAATTCATAGGGAATACAGAAAGCCGAAATATCTATTGAAAGTAAAAATATTAAATGAAGATGATATTTGGAGTGCTGATCTTATTCATATGCCGAATGAAAGGGACTACAAATACGCATTGACCGTTATAGATTTATATACACGTTACGCTTGGGTAAAGCCTTTAAAAAATAAAAGTGGTCTATCAGTTAAATATGCGTTTGAAGAAATCTTTAAAGAAAGTAAGAGAAAGCCAAGGAAATTGTTTGTTGATAAAGGATCGGAATTTTATAACCGAAACGTTCAGCCACTATTTGAAACTGTGTATTCAACTGAAAACGCTGGAAAGGCTGTAGTAATAGAAAGATTCAATCGGACGTTAAAAAATAAATTATTCAAGAAATTTACTGAGCAAAGAAATCAGAAATGGTTGAAGATATTACCAGGAGTTGTAGAAGAGTATAGTAATAAAGTTCATTCAGGTATTGAAGAAACCCCAAAGAATGCTTCTGTCGACCCTGATTTGATAAGAAAAAAAATATTCGAGAATAATTATTCGAACGAAAATAATAATTTGAATGAGAGCAATCCGAATTTGCAGAAACTTAAGCCGAAATTTAAAATTGGAGATAGAGTTAGAATATTTAAATATAAGAATAAATTTGAAAAAGGCTTCGTCGGATACTGGACTAAAGAAATATTTGAAGTTTGTAAAATAAACCAAACTTATCCGATTACTTACGAAATCAAAGATTTAGATGATGAAAATATCAGAGGCCGATTTTATCAAAATGAATTACAACGAACTGATTTTTAATTATTATTATTATTATTATTATTATTATTGGAACTAACGTTTCGGGAATGAAATTCCCTTGTTAGGCGTAGCCATAGAACCTGCGGTTCGTTCAATTCTAACATAATATCAAGAAATGGCACTCCTTTTTGTAATTTAAATAAAACATAAAGACATAATTGTCCACAGTAAGTAGTTCCCGGTTTTTGAATTTGAAATGTATTATAAATTCCATTGCCAAGTAATTTTTTGACTTCGTTTGTAGGTGGAAGTCCATAAGAGTCGAACCAATAGTTCTCAGCCTCTGGGCGGTCGAAATAGTACTTATCTCGATTTTTATTAAAGATTCCTGCAGGTCAATGTATTCCTTTTTCATCTGACGTATGAAGATTTGTTATGAAATTTATAGTTATTGATGGAACTTTGTTCCGGGAACTGAAGGTTCCTGTTGGCTTATTTTTAGGAATTGTAATTCGCCTCTCATTAGAACATGAAAATTCTTTATTCCCAATTGATTACCGATTTTCTTTAAATCGAAATTCGTTGTTGTTTGTGTTCCATATAATTTCAAAAACTCATTTATGTTGCTCATTTTATAATAAAAAAATTTCTTAAGGGACCCCTAGAAGTCAGAAGTGAGGGGGTATTGATTTAAAACTGTTCTCCAATGATGACTTTCCTTACTACTTGGGGGGGTATTGATTTAAAACTGTTCTCTAATGATGATTTTCCTTACTACTTGGGGGGTATTGATTTAAAACTGTTCCATAATGATGTCTTTCCTTACTACTTATTCGATTTTGAAATGATTTAATTTAATCTAAATTAAAACGTTACATTGTTACATTTTATTAGTAGAGTTAGTGTTCCGTACATCTTTTATCAGTAGTAATTCATCCCTCATCAATATGTGAAAATTCTTTATTCCCAATTGATTAGCAATCTCATTTAAATCGAAATTTGACGTGGTTTTGTTTGCCGTATATTTCTAGGAAGTCAGTCATGTTATTAACCTGAGGACATATATCGCCTATATTATTACTCAGTATAACTGTCGGATTTTTATCATTCATTTTAAAGGAAATAAATTCTATCATTCAAACTACAATCTAAACGTTACAACTATTGGTGTTGTTGATTATCTTCTTCTCTTTGAGCATGATGTTGCCGTTGTTGCTCTTCTATTCGCATTTGTTCTTGTACTTGTTCATATGTTGGTGGGTTTGATACTTCAATATTAATAGGTTGACTTGTTTGCTGTATAATATTTTCTTCCTCCACTTCTGATAATTGTCTATTTATATTATAAAATAATTTCTGTCTCTTTTCAATAAGGTTTAGAATTTTTTTGTCAATACTAAAATTGACTCTTCTTTCACCATGATTTTGAAACAAGACACCAATGTTATGATCACGAAATAAATTGCTCCTCGATTGAAGTTGTATGATTTGCCTTGTCAGTCCTTCTATTCTCTGTCGTTTTACTTGAAGTCGAAGTCTGCGTTCAATAGATCCAACCATGATATTGTGATAAAGACAACGCTTTACGCAAGTACTCTCTTTCAAACGAACTGAGATAAGTTTAAAATTTGTTAAATGAGATATAGTTTATAAGCATCAATGAAATCCCTATGACAACGTTGACGAGACAATTGTAACTTTCTAAAACAATAGCGTTCAAGTAACCAATAAACCGCGACCAATTTCTGAGCCAAGTTGGCTAACAAAATGGATTTGGTCGCGGTTCCGGTCGCAAAACTGGCAGCACATTTGGCAAGTGGGGGGAAAGAGAAAGACATAAGTGCGGGTAACAGCTGTTTGATCTGCATTGTTTTATGAATGCGGGTATCAGCTGTTCCCTACAATTAGGAGGTTCATCAGAGTGCAAAGCAGTAACAATAACAGGCATTCTAAGAGATTGTGTTACATTCTTAAAGAAATATTTTTAGTCACATGATATATTTTAAAAACCTGAAAGATGGATAAAATTCATGAATTTGAAATTCTCAACTTTTATGATTTTCGGTGTCCTGGAACGGTCATGATTTTAAGGGTGAAATGTCATAATCACAAATTTTGAGATTCTTTACTTTTATGATTCTTTCGGTGTCCTGGAACGGTCATGATTTTAAGGGTGAAAATTGTAATTCACAAATTTGAGATTTTGAAAAATTTGAAAATTGGGTATTTCTAAAAACGCCCAAATTTATGAATTTAGGTCTTCATAACCTGAAAAAGGGTTCAAATTCATAAATTTATGTCGTTTTTAAAAATGCCATTTTTTGAAAAAATGGTACTTTTTGAATGATCTAAATTCATCTATTTAGGTCTTAAAAACCTGAAAAAGGGTTCAAATTCATGAATTTATGTCGTTTTTAAAGATACTATTTTTTTTGAATTTTATGGTGTCCTGGAACGGTCTTTTGCCCATTACTTAGGAAAAATGTTCAAATTAAAAATCGTTGAATAATGTGAAAGTCAACATATCTGTGCACTGCTACTAACCTTAAAATTGAAAAAGAAAGCACAATAATGTCGCGACTTTTTCATGAAGACAATTATAATACAATTCATGAAATTCCCTTGATAATCAGCTTGATTTCCGCTTAGTTAGGATGCTTATTAGCAAATATTATTCGTTTTGATATCTAACTTGTTTCATACTACTTATATAGGAGAGTCATCTCGGTAGTATATAAATTGGCAAATTGTGACTTTTTTCAAAAGTGCTCAAATAATTTGTTGGACCACGGGAACGTAATCTCCGCAAAAACTGAATCTTTCCATAGAGAAAATTTCACTGTATACAGACACTTTTTTGAGTCGACACTCTACCTATATATCCCTACTCTATGGGTGGAAGTGCTTGTCCCATGCAACTCATTAAATGAGTGCTAAAATGAGTACTTTGCTTTCGAACCCAAAGATTTTTTAATTCTAAAACTCATTTCTTAGTCGTTTCTTGTACTCAGGTTCAGTACTCTTTACAGTGCTTATTTGGGACTTCATGAATAACAGCGTAGGTTACTAAAATTGAAGAATAGGAGGATAATGTAACATTTGGTTATAAGCTAATTTATCCAGCGATGAGGGCTTTTGTTATCATGTTTTCCTTTTAATACAAAAATTTCTCGAATCCTGGAATATATATAGTAAATTAGTGAAGCTCCTGTGTATGAAGAGTTGCCTTTTTCAAAAGTGCTCAAATAATGTGTTGGACCACGAGAACGTAATCTCCGCAAAAAACTGAATCTTTCCATAGAGAAATACTTTTTACCGTATACAGATACTTTTTTGAGTCGACACTCTACCTATATATCCCTACTCTACCTATAACTATCCCTGGTTGGATTTTCACTGATCTACTACACTTTGTAAAAAACGGGCATTTAATTTGACTCACCCTGTACATCATCATCATCCAATTCTTTTGTTGGTTTTTCAGCTCCTGACCTGATCTTTATGATTCAGTTTTCACGGTCAATGTGCAAAGAAGTTGAATCATTCAAATTTGACGTTGCTCAGTTATCTCTGCAAAAGAATAACATTCATCTGGAGCGTACATTCGGACGATTCATTTTGGGAGAGTTGAAGAATAGAAGCCTGAATCTTTTTGTTTCAAGAACTGTAAGCGATTTCAGTGACCAATTGGATGCTCTGAACTCTGATGAAAGGGATGCGTGTGCCGCTCCGATATACAAAAGTATCCAAATTGTTGTAGAGCGAGCTCGTCCGGAATCAGTCCTGGTTCTATTTGGAAACAGTGTTCCTCTAGATACAGAAAAGTATCAGCAAACTCTGAATATGTGTCGAAGAAAAAGAATCCGCGTCATTGTTATGTCATTCGGCTCATGCGGTTCAACATTCCGAAATGCTCAAAAGCAGCTGATCTCTTTAGCTTATGAAACGGAGAGTAGATATTATGATATCTCCAGAAATCAGCAGGAATCGGTGAGTTCAAATAATTCAATCGTAGGCCCTACTTGATAGTAATAGAAAGTCTGTGATTTGCATACGTTGAGAGTACATAAAATTTCTATTCACATCAAGTTTTGAATACTATTCAATATTATTTTCTCTAAAACTGACTGAAGCAGTCAAAAGCTTTTTGCAAATCAAGCTTCGAAAGAAACTATGACTCATCGGAAAATGAAACTGCTTTATGATCAAAATAGCTTCAAGAGCACTTAAAGCATTTTGATCGGCTGTTTTAAGCTATTTAACATGCTTTGATTGAAAGTTCAATGCTATTCCTATAAGTAGATCAAAACGTTTCATATCAACTTTCAGGTAATAAATGGTATTTATGAAATAATGCGAAACAGTCCGCAAACGTTCTTCAAAATGCCGAAAGTTCTTACTCACGTGGAGTACAATGAAGGTGAGCCAGTTTTATGCATTTGAAAATGACAAAAATAAAATGACTTTTGTGTTATTCCAAAGTTAAACAATGATTGCATACTGGGTATAAGTACATGTACATCAATAAGAAATCACATTGTTAGCTTCTCTTGATATTCGTATCCATTGGAAATGTCAGATTGTAAGTCAGATAAGGCTCCTGTTACTAACGTTAATGAAGCATGATTTTTTATTAACCCTCAGAGACTTGAGGGGTGTCCAGTGGACCCCGGAGCCATATTTTTCTATTTCACTTTTCGTGCTGATGATATATATCAAGCGCTCATTCCCATGTAAAATGATAACTCAGTTTCATTAAAATCAACTGTCTGAGGTTACTTCGAAAAATATACGACAGCTATAAAATCAATGACAGACGGCTAAATGTCGTCAAATTACAAAAACACCACATTTTCGCATGTGTTTACTGAGAAGGCTGAAATACTCTCAAAGGATTGATTATATCGACTTACTGCACCCAAGCATCGTTTTTTTCTTAAAATCAACTTTCCGAATGATCTGACATTGATTTAACCAGGTGAACTAAGCATTTGTAAAAGGGGTCCCTGGACCAGAGAGTGTGAGTCTCAGAGAGTGTGAAAAAGCACAGGTCTCTGAGGGTTAAGACTAGCCAAAGTCCTTGACAGTCCCGGAAGCGTCTCATCATTGCAATTTGCTTAGTAAGCTTTATATAACGCGTTCTATATTCCCGTTCCTGGTCCATCTCCAGCACTGTGACCCCCTGTACCATGCATTCACGTGTGATTAGATTGCATAATCGCATTCCTGATAATCGGATGTGTTTCACTGCTCACTGAATAGCGGACTGGGCATATTTCAGGCAATCATAAAGATTGGTGAGTGCCAGTTCGCCTGGGCATAGAATAGAAAGATGTCCTCAGACTTGAACAATTCAAACACGAAAATTCCTTGGCAGCCGTAGACACTGCGTTTCGCCTACAAAGTCTCATCAGTATCGCTCGGAAGGGCCCAAACTAGCTTAAAATATCTAGAATGGTTGAACAGAACACAAGAGGCTGTTCTGTACATGGAATAAACCAATATCATTAAAATCGATTATCTGAGGTATTATGGCGACAGCAAACATCGTAAAACCGACTCTTAGTACAAGTGATGCTGTGAAAAATGTCGCTGAATTACAAAAACACCACATTTTTGCATGTGCTTACTAGAAGGCTAAAAGACACTCAAAAGATTAGTTACATCGACTTGCTACACGCAAACATCACTGTGTGCCAACTGCTTGATACCATATATGTACATGATACATAGAGCATATATGGTATCAAGCAGTTGGTACACCTTCACAGTAAAGTGAAAATATAATCGATAATTTTTCAAAAAATAGTTATCCTAAGTTAATAATAGAAAAGGCCGTAAATATTTTCTTAAATAAAAAGAAACAAAAATACTAAATCACATGTGCAAGTACAGCCAAATACGAGTACACATACAAGTAATGACTCTGATGATGCTATAGATACAGTCATACCGTACACTGGAAAAACGTCTCAAAAGTTTAATGTTATTTTTCCAAAATTTACAAAAAAATACGGTATTATTGCCAAAGTAGTTTTTAATACCAAAAAAAAAAATTTCTCACTAAAATGTAAATCGAATCCCCTGTTAAAAGCGTGCGTTGTTTACGAATTCTCATGCCTGGGAGATCCAGGTAGCCAAATATACATTGGCAAAACCAAACGACGACTTCAACAGAGGATCAAGAAACATTGTAAAACAGACACTGCCATCAAACAACATATCTGTATATGTAATTACTGTACGTATGATATAAAAAATCAGTTCCGCGTAAAATATAAAGGTACAAGTAACTATGAAATCAGTATTGTAGAGGCATTAATGATAAAAGAGCATCAGCCAAAAATTAATCACTGTTGAATATAACGGAATGTCGTATTTGCTAATTAATTTCTTGTCTTGTGCTAAATAACCGTAAAGTCACCCATAATGGCATTGAATTACACAATTGTTTAATTAAATCAATCATGTTCTTGCTTCAGTGTTAACAACCGCCAGCAAACAGCGGACTACATCTCCAGAATGAAAAATAGTCAACACTCTGTAACAGGCAGTCACATGCGCATTGAGAGGTAAAATCAATCAGAGATTGCATGACTAATTCAGGTACTCAAGATAGAAATATCAAAAGTCACGGAGCGGCATGTCCTTGTAGTAGCCGATTTTGATCAACAATCAAATAATGCAAGAGGTCGGTCATTTTGACCGACGTCGGCCTGTTAAGGTTAATAGCTTCAAACAGTGGTCAGAGACTATATTCACAGGGCATTTCATCAGACCCAGTGAACTAATCAGTTCAAATAGATTTTGCATTGTATTCTTGAAATCGCTAAGTCAAATTTTGATGAGCTTGCTGGATAGTTCCATTAAATTTAATTCTGAATTTAATACGTTCTTATACAATTAAGAGTATAATTTCCGGAGGTAACTTTTAATGGAGAAAAGCAGTAGGTGACATGCTACGATCAATCACGCGTAATTACACATGACCCCAAACATCCGTGGCTATGCGGGATATGGCTGCAAGATCTGTTATATAAGTTGGTATATACAGTCCGTTTCATAAAAAGTGGATCATCCTAAAATTTGACTAAATAAAACATAAGGATGATACAGAAAGCATTTTTCATGTTATTTCATGTCCCTAATATATTTAAATGTCCTTATATAATCTGATAAGCTATGATACAGTAACGGTTCTTAAGAAGCTAATATTTTGTGGCCCTACCCTTATTGTCAATGACATTACCAATTCGTCTAGGCATTGATTCGATGATATCGTTGATTTTGACTGATCTAACTTTCTCCACTCTCTTTTTAACAGTGACGTAAGTTGTGATACGCCATCTGTAGGTAGCAGTGAACGACGAACGCTGCGTTTTAGAATACTCCATACATTTTCCATGGGATTCAGATCAGGAGAACGAGCTGGCCAAGATAATGTCCTAAGCCCTAATTGAGACTTGCATAAGTTGACTCTAATACTCCTGTGACACGTAGCATTATCATCCATAAATAACCAAGTCGATGGATCACCAAGTTGATCTGTCATTTGGCCAATGTTCATTCGTAAAACATTCACATAGCGTTCAGAATTCATGGTTCCTTGCTGTATGTGAAGTTCAGAGCGGCCATTGGTTCAAATGCCAGCCTAAATCAGTAGAGTCGCACCACCTTGTACCCGGGGACGATGTAAATGTCTCGGAATTTCCTGATCAGATTTTATCCATAATCTCAATCGACCATCACTATCCTTCAGACGGACTGATGCCTCATCAAACCAGACAACCCGATCCCATTTGATTTCGCCAGTGACAATGACTCATTGCTATCTGAGACGTCTTTTTGTATGCTGATCTGATAATTCGATCTGAGAGGGCCTCTTACAGCTCTTGAAATTCGACTCAATAAGTCTTCTACAAATCGTGGACTTAGAAATAGACGAGTCTAGTGCAGCCATCTCAGTTAACGAGAGACTTGGATCAACTTTAACAAATCTCAAAATTAGGCGGTCTCTACGTTTGGATGTTTTGCGTGGACGGCCAGAGCCCTCTTTACGACAGAGTCGAAAATCATCATTATGCCATCGATGCACATTTGTGTAAGGGACATTTAGTCGCTTGCTTGTAGCTCGCAAAGAAGACCCTAATTCTAGCAAGGCTGACACTTTGCCTTTTGTGAATGCGATCTCATTATTGTTCATTTGTGCTTTGTATTGTTTTCAACCGGTAAGAGATAGATTTCTAGCTGAAAGCAATCAGGAGTGCTGCCAATACCACCGCAACGAAGTCAGGAAGCTATGGAACATGAAGTCCAGTTAATCACATGTAGCAGTTACATTATTGCTGATAAATAATGGTGCTATACTGGCTCTGATTGACCGATTTTCTTTATTTTTGTTTTGCTTGATAGCTTTTGGCTTGTAGAACAACATATTACATAACAATTTTATAAGAGTGAGGTATGATTTTGTGTAACATTGCTAAATGAAGATCAAATTATCTACTACTTTTTTATCTATAACAGGAAAACAACTCAATATTCATGCTTGAAATTTCCGACAATGATATTAGTAAGCACAACTGACATATCTTCCAAATTTCAGAGAAATTCGTTCAAGTTTTTTGCGGAGTTAGACAAAGTTGAAGTTAAGGCGATGTTTAAGGGTGATCCATTTTTTATGAAACAATCTGTAGTTGGCAGTCCTGTTATATAGACTTTGCGCCTCATGTGTCTGCATGTATCAGAGGCTAAACAATGTAATAGAACCTCAATTTTATGCTCAGGGAAGACAGAACATGCTTAGCGGTTCATCTTAGTGGTTCAAGCGGCAGCGCAGACAAACGTAGACGACGCGCAAACTATAAACGCTCGCCCGCGCGTATTCATAAACATTCCCATGTTTTGACAGCATCAGATCAAGTGATTTCTGACTCTTAGTGCAGCGCGCATGTACGCGGGTAGAAGAATAGAATGTCCTTAACCACGGATGTTTGGGGGTGTTCCGTAATTACGCGTGAATCACGCGTGGCATGTCACCTAGTGAGCCTTCCTTACAATTCTATTGCTGACTTATAAAACTTCATTGCCTAAAAACGTTACCAGAATTTCCTCGTCCTTCACCAGCAATGGTCGATTATACAGGGGACTGAACGCTGACGGTCTCTCAACGTTTTAGGAACTAACTTGTTTAAATCTTGACCTCTAAAAGCTGAGATTGTTTGTGCACATCATTTTAATCATTTCAGCTCCGGATTTGATTTTTGCTGTTGAAACAAGCAAGCTGATGAAAGGTCTAGTTAAAAATCTACAAAGTCAACTGAGATATCTGCGGAGAAAAGAAAACAGCGTATCTCTCAGACAAACATTTGGTCGCTTCGCCGTGGCGACGTTTGCCCAGGACCAACGGGAGATTTTTGTGGCATCAAATGTGTCTGATTTCTGTGGAAAAATTGACGACATTCGACCGATAAATGATTTTTCTTGTTCTCTACCAATCTATGAGAATCTTTACACAATTTTGCTCCTCAGTAGACCGGGCTCTATCATCATACTCTTCGCCAATAGTGCACCTGCCACCTCAAAGGAATACAACAAAGTCCTGCATCTTGCAAAAAGAAAGAAAGTTCAAATCCTCATGTTTTCTACTGGGACATGCGGCCCTAAATATCTACCGGCTGTACAACATCTCTTCTCATTGACCAGAAGAACAGGAGGACGCGCGTATTCTGTCTTTCCAAATAATATTCAAACAGTGAGTAACTTCTTCACTGACTTTATGAAGTCATAAAACTTCGAAGTTCATTTCATAAACAGTCAATAATTGTAACAGGATCTTTGCAAGCAACTCAACTTACTGATGAATTTATTCATATTGATGCTTCTGAAAAGAAACACCGAATGATCGTTTAATATAAAATCGTGAAGTTTAAGATGAAAAGGAGAATACTTATATTGTACATACAAGTGAATAAAAAATGAAGTCAAGAATTAAAGCTGATTCAAGCACATTTCTTCCACATCATGTTCGTAGGCCTATGTTGTGATGTTCGGTGCTGCCTTCACAAGATATGCTGCAACTGAGTGATGATGTGTTGAGAGCGTGTTTGGGTCTGGAGATGACACTCCTCAATACTGATGGTCACGGCCAGAACCAGTCTCGAGAGGCAAGAAGATAAATTTTCCATTGAACGCAATGCAAATTCAAATTTGAATTCTGACGAGGAAGATCATTGTCACCATAATAAACACACACTGTCAGTAAGTTTAGATCGTGAAGAGTCGAACGGTGTGAATAATATTTCCAGCAGACGAATTTATCACCAAGAAAGTTGAGTTAAAGATATTTACTTTTCACTTGACAGTCCTGCCTGCAATCTGACCGCTGAAGTTCGTGGGTTCTATGATAAGCTACTTCTGCAATGCGCACGCTTGGGCAGTCACACAAGCCAAAGAGAGTCGAATATCTATGTAAAACTATACCGCTTGCTACCATTGCATGCAATAATGGCTGAGATAGGATTATGTTCGCTCTAGACTAACCCACATGCAAATGAATATATCTCTGTGGTTTCAGCAGTTGGGGAAAGGTTTGTAGCTCAACTGAAGAGCTTTCTATGTTTATTACATGTCACAACTGAGTGATGAGATGTCACAATGGTTGGGGAAACTTTAGTAGCTTGACTGAAGGATTTCTATCGTGTCCCGGAATATCACATTGCAAGCAGATCATAGAATCACACCAAGCTGAACGCTGGCCCTCTTTGAATTGGTTGAGGTACCGGCTTGATTCTGTCTCTGCACACACGTGACACATGTATTTTGATCGCAGAGCAGACATGTATTTGTTTTGTCACATGTATTGAACAGAATCCGATTCCACGTATTGCTTCAGTTTGCAAGACAATAATGGAAACCAACTTGTTTGTTCTCTTCATGGGTGCGAATATGTTCTGATCAACATTCTTGCTGCCCACCGATCTACTATAGGTCAATTTGCTGTTAAATCTTGTGAAGAATCATTAGCTTTAAAGATGCAGTAATACGAGTATGCAGATTCCTGCCTTATGGTGATATGCTATATAAATTGCGGCGCAAAAAATAAGTGCATTAAGAGAAATTGCAAAATTGCGAGTGTCTTTGAAGTATCAGCTGTTTAAAATTAACATTTCGAAGCAAGAGAAGATAACAATAATAATGGTGAAAGTACGACAATGAAGAAAAAATCAAAGTGTGCTGGCTCTCAAGTTACACGGGATAACTTCACAAAGGAGGTATTATACAGGGCATGCTTTCCTCGATATGTTAGTAGTTTCCTGGAGTGTCGAACTGAGAATTGTTGTCCCTATGAATGAAAACTTTTGCAAGGGGATGACGGTCATAACTGTTCGAGATACGGCGAATGAGTTTCCCGCAACACTTGTCCAGCATATCACGGAGCCGAGTTTCCTCAGTGACATGGCATCATCTTCTTGCAACACTTCCATTTTCCTGAATACCTTACTCTGCCAAATAACGGAACAATGATTACCATTTGATTTTAATCTCTTGATCAAAGAAAAACCAGCACAACGCTTCTTATACAACATGAAAAATGTGCTTCCCAGCACAGATCTTTTGTGAAATAAACACACAAAACTTTCAATACACTCAAATTCTCGATAACGCAGTCGTTAATAACAATATTAGATATACTCGTATTCGCATTCCTGGAGATATCCAAGCATTTAGTTTTTCTAACATTTATATTCAATTTCTTGCTTGAAGCCCACTCAGAAAAATCATGCACCACAGATTGAAAAGAGTGTGTGTTGTTGGAAGTGTGAAGGTGTATGAGAGTAATGAATGTCATCTGCATAAAGTATGACTTCTGTGTTTGGGAAGGACGAAAGGTTTTGAGGAACACGATAAACAGAATGGGCCCCACAATTGATCCTTGGGGAACTCCACCAGATACTGCAGCCAAAGGAGTGACATGTTTATTTGAGGTCACATGCTGAAAGCGATCTGAGAGGAAGTTTCGAATACACTGGAGGGTATGAATGTTAGGGTCAAACATTTCAAGATAGTGCACTGTAAATTCTAGGTCACGAAATTTCGCTTGAATTAGGCACGAAATTTAGGAATCAATTCTAACCAACACAAGGCACGAAATTGATAGTGTCGAGTTCGTGTCCATTGATTTTTCCTTCGATTTCATTGGATAAACAAACATTTGGTTTGATGCCTATTAGTGCCTCGTGGCGCCTATTGGTGCCTCGAGGCACTAGAAAGGCACTAACTGGCACGAAATTTCGACTTCGTGCCTAAATTAGTGTGCAGTGCAAAAGTCATAGGGTGCTGCCATTAGTCTGGCAATTAGTGCAATCACAACATGTAGCCACAGTGGAGTAAGCCTATTGTTTCCCAAGTGCTTGTCTGTTTTGGCCGGAGGTTAGTCGTGGTCTACTTATCAAAGTTGAAGTTACCATGCATCTCTACGGCGCAGGCAAGGAGTTTGTTTCAAACGAATGAATATGACTGCTGAGTACTGTAAGTCATGAGCAGATAAATGGATTGCTCTCCTTAAGGGGACAAGATTGAAAATTGATTCAAGGTCACCGGACAGTCGAGGGAAATAAATTGGGGCATGTAGAATTAATTGCATGCGAGGAAGTGCATTAAGTGACGGATATAGTTCACTAACATCGCTGTTGACGAGTGCCTCTTAGCGAAAATTCATGCGAGTTGTGCGCATTGATATAGGAGTTGCACGGTTATAGCTCACCACCTAGAACGACACGACGAAGCATGCACAATCTGTTAGCATTTTTCGTATGCAAATTTTGGATTGCTTTGGTACTGTATTGTAGGCTATATGTGTGCACTGCGTATCGAGTGAAGAGGTTAATTTTTCTCAGAAATAAAAGTAGCTATACATATAAAAGCGATAACAAGTTACATGTAGGCTGCGTGTAGTTAATAAGGATAATAAGCACTATATTGAAGAAATGAAAATCAGAAATTACATAAGTGAATACTTTTACGGATGATATAATGTCACAGCTTCGCATTATACAATTTGCAGGCAAAAGGAAGAAACGATTTAGAATGTTTAGCGGTTGAGCAATAAGGACGACGATAATGCCCTGTAACAGGTAATTTGTTTGGTAAAAGATGATGCAGCGGATGATCCGGGAATTCACACTTTCTGAAATGTCTCAGCGTCAAAGTTTCACGACGAGAATTCAAGCAAGGCATAATTGAGCATTCACAGTTGTCTTCACAGATGATCTGATGCGCGCGCTTCAATACCCGAAGAAGTTTGAGCGAAATCGGATTGGAAATGTTGCCGAATAATGGTGTGGCATAAAGTAAGAGGGAAAGGATCATGCCATTGAACACGGTGAAAAGCTTCTCTTTCGTTACAAATGGTCTGAGGACTCTCAAAACATGCAAGCGGCGCGAAGCGGAGCGAACAACGTTGCTGAAATGGTCTTCCCATGACATGCGATTATTCCACGAGACACCCAAGATATGAAATGATTCAGAAAGAACAATATCGTCATATAGTGGAATTGATGCAGTTTTTGACTTCTTGATTATGATCTGCTTACATTTCTCTAGATTTAGAGTCATCTTATAGGCCTCCGCCCATTGTTGAATTCGGTGTAAACAATGTGGTGACCGATCCATGGTAAATGTCTCAATTAGAATGACATCATCGGCATATTTCACTATTCTAGCGCAGTTGTCTTGAAGCTTCAATGTGGCCATGTACATGCAGAAAAGGTAAGGACCAAGTACACTCCCTTGCGGGACACCCGACTCTACTTTCACCAGAGGACCAATAATACCATTGACATGCACTCTTTGAACACGGGATTTGAGGTATGAAGTTAACCAAGCAACGAAGCCGTTACTGAAACCAAAAGACGCGAGGACGTTGAGTTAGGTGCATAAGAAACCAAACAAGATGCTACGTAATGACTACCTACATAATGATCGTTCTAGTTAGCAAGACGACACCAGTTACACAAGATGGCGGACTTCCCTAAATTTCTCGCTGCCACGGTGAAGCCATTGATGCTGCGCTACATCAATGTTGTGCGCCACTATTGTGTATTGAAGAAGCTAAACCTCCGTTTTTGAGCTTTTATTCAATATTGTTCCTTCACTTCTATGATAATGAGACTGTTTTAAATTTTCATCTGATGCAAAAACTCTACCATAGGTCAGACATTCTAAGTTCTTTAACATTAATATAAAAATTCGAATTTCAGACAATTCAAACGCTGTACAAAGTGATGAGATACAATCCCCGCAGTCTGTACGATTTGCCAGACAATTCATTTGTGCGGCATTATGTTCCGGGTAAGTGATATTGAACTTGTATGTTTCATTGTAAATGTACATTTGTCTCGATTTGCTTGGCAATTATCACGGCTTTAAAATACTGAAGCGATCTATGCGCTGTCAATATATACTAGAAACTCTTTACTGAAAAATATCGAAGATATCAAAGGGTTCAATCGAAAATACGAAAATACATTTCCTCTGTATTCGCTTTTTATAGCGACTCTCACCAACTTATTCGTATCATTCATTGAAGCAATACATGCATAGCTATTCGCGACTATGAATTAATGGATGAATCTTTCAATATTTTTAACTCCTAATGTCATTATCGCGGCGCGGCTTTAAAATGCCATAAATTATTGGATTTTAACTATTGTGAAGCTTTTGAGATTCTAAGGAAGCTAGGAAGTTTTCTAAATGATGCATATAGGGCCCTATTGCATGTGCTGTTTCTGCATCGCGAATAAAGTTGATAATCTGACAGTTGAGCCAATAGTATGATCTGATGCTGGTCGGTCGGAAGCGCCTTGCATGATCGTAAATGACAGCATTGCGCAACAATGACAAATATAGTGATCCCGCAGCAGCTGATGCGCTCATCGGAGACTCATTAAACTGTCCGCTTGGTGACATCTAACTACTCACTGGATGAAGAAAACAAAGAGTCGCAACATGAGCCGTCCAGGAGTCGCTGCCAGTGTACGACAGTTTGCTCGGATGACCATCAAATACAGCCAGCTTCACCTGTACAAAAAAGCTTCTGTCTTTTGCGAGCAATCACTCCGCGTACTCTCTTTGTGCATCTTTTACGCCCGGTGATTGCAAAAACCAAAGCCTTGAATGTGAATCCTGGATACGTTGACGCACGGTAGTTCTCTGCCCAATCCATTTTCAACCGTTTGCCGTGCAGAATAGTTGGATACCTTCAAATGTGAAAATCGTTGTCTTTGATCTAAATCTTCTTTCCCCTTCATTCATTTCCTGTATTTTAAAAAGGCAGGTTTCTTTTCAACGTATTCGTAGATCAGTGATTTCTGCCATTTTGATATAGTTGTGCTGAAGAATGACATATTGCTTCTTTTATACCGCCGGTTTGATTAGCAATCCTAGATCATGTTTCTTTGATGATGTCGACAAAGCAATTAGTATGAAACACTAAGACCTGCGAAAATTGAGTCCCGTGTAACGGCTCTCAGTTTCCTAGTAAGAAGCTAACATCTGGTTTTAATATCTTGTGGTATAATAAATACTTGCTTCTTTTTCCCACGGAAACTAAGACATGAAGAAAAGTGTATCTCACAACACCAGTCTTTGACATTCACTTGGACAACTGATCACTCATTGCATGCAAAGCGTCGGATTTTATTGACAGTTTTTAAGTTTGTATTTATATTTAACTACAAATTAAAATATGTCAATCAAAATGGAGTTGTCACATGATCATTCACACTTTATACTACTCCATTCAAAAAGAAAGGTTATATATGTAATTATATATATAATTTATAAACCAGAACGTTATCTGTTGCTGTTCAACGAAAAGGACGATCAATGACCATTCATTAAAAGACGATCGCATCATTATAGAGATTCATGCGTATATGCGCAAAATCCTGTAAAGATACAATATCTCATGGATCCTTACATTAATCATTGAATGCGGAGCTCTTTGAATGCAACAACCTTGATGTTCATCGTTTGTAAATCAAATCTGCGTATATTCGTGTAATTTGCCAACACCGTCGCTGCATTTCAGCCCCTGATTTCATGCTGCTGGTTGAGACGGACACTGCTATGCAGCCTCTGCTTCAAGCACTCAAATTTGACGTTTCAAATCTGGAGGAAAATGAAGGAGAGAAGATGCAGCGAGCATTCGACAGATTTATCCTCTCAGATTTACGGAGAGGCAAACAAGTAGTCCACGTCTCGTCTTCAATGAAACGCTTCTACAATCTCCTGAATCAACTCAGCGCGTCGGGAACAGGGACTTGCACATTCCCATTCTATCAGAGCATGCTTCAATTGCTAGAAAAGGCTCAGCCAGGATCTGTAATGGTGCTATTCGGGAGAAGTTCTCCAATGAATGAAACGAAGTATCATGAAGTTCTGGGTTTGGCTCAAAGGAAGAAGATTCACATCGTTGTCATGTCGTTCGGTTCGTGCGGACCTCAATACAGTGCAGGGTATCGTCAACTCTTCTCACTTTCAGAGAATACAAAGAGTCAACATTATTCAATCTCTCCAAGTCACCTTAGTCAGGTAAGGAGGCATGTGCTGTTTGTACATCAACACAAATATTTTCTTGATTTTGTCAAATATTCCAGCTGTACATAAAAAGAATGATTATATAATTTGCTTACAACGAAATTGGTCTCCCTTTATTCTGCCTTGCAATGGATCAAGGCTCATTCTATTAATTTTCTTTTGCAGCTGATGAGTGCTTTCAAGCACGTATTACAATACAATCCGAATTATCTGTACGAATTACCAAGGCGTCCATTTTGGAGAAATTGCGCTCCAGGTAAGATATTTCATTCATTTCAAATAGCCAGGTATGCTTTCCAAATACTCTTCCGCTTCACTTCAATAGGAAATTGATTCTGAAGAACAACGATCGATTTCCACATTTATATTCAACAAATCATCTTTTAATCACAATTAGAATTAATATCTAATTATCTGAGAACGCGGCAGATATTTAAGTTCTAAAATGTACTGTTAATCATCAGAGCGCAGTGAACTGCAGCGTTTTAGAAGTCATGAATGCTTCTATTCAGATATCCAACAAAGTCGACAGGTAATCGAGCACTGACCATTCGTCCATTCAATGTCCGACAGTGGCAGAGAAGTTGAAAAATTAATCTGAATGACGGAATTGCATGTCCCAATCTTGACTGTCTTCAGTGGATCAATTTTTCAACAGATGCCAATAGAGAAGTGGACAACACTGAAATACCTGCTTCTACACTGCACCATCCACAGAGATAGGCCTACCTAGATTCATTTGCGCTCGGTTTAGTCTAGAGCGGACATAATCTTATCTCAGCCATTACATGCAATGGTAGCAAGCATAGAAATTGATAACAATAAAACCTCTAGAATGGATGTAAAGCTTCATGCAATACACAATAGTGGCACAAAATTCGCACGCATTTTCACTTGTCAACGACTGTATCATTGGGTTAGAATCAGTCACATGTGTAAATCTAAGCTATTCATTGGTTCTTCATGCCCCAACTTAGTTCCCCCGGATGTGCCGTGACCTTGAGTCAATTTCCATTCTAGTCAACTTCAGATAAACTGTCTATTTCTATGGTAGCAAGCGATATAGTGTTACATAGATATTCATCTCACTTTGACTTGTGTGATTGGCTAAGTGTGCGCATTGCAGAAGTAGCTTATCAGAGAACCCGAGCTTCAACAGTCAGATTGCAGGCAGGCCTGTCAAGTGAAAAGTGCGCATCCTTGACTCAATGTTTCTCCATGATAAATTCGTCAAATGGGAATATTATTCACGCCATTCGACTCTTCACGATCTAGATTTTCTGACTGTGCACTTTCAATGTGTTGCAAATCTTCTAGTTCGTCAGACTTCCATTACGTTCAATGGAAATTCATCTTCTTGTCCCTCAAGACTAGGTCTGACTGTGACCATCAGTATTGAGCAAAATCATCTTTAGACTCAAACACGCAGACAAAGCAAGTTATCTCTGTGGTACCATCCATCAAGCAGCAAGGGAAACTCAAATCAAACAGTGAGACCCAAAACATTCTCTGACAGATGGACACAGGGATACGTGTGTTGCACCTTGGATTCGATCAGTTAGAGAAATTATCCGCGTCGACGCATTATTACACTCATGTAAATATTGGCTTGCAAGAGTCACTGATAGAGTATCGCATTTTATGCCAAAATGGAATATAATGAGAAGTTCAAGATAATTCATCAAGTGCGGTAACACCTAGCGATAAGCAACAACAATGAAAACACGTCTGCCAAATTAGTGGTTTAATCGCGACGTATCGCAGACCTGCTGCTTCCTCAGGCGAGTTAAGTAAAATGTGACCCTGACACGCAGTACATCATGACATCGATATCTGAAGAACATGATCATAACTCTAGCACCAACTTTCAAGTCGCAGAGTGAAATGAATCTTTTTCAGTAGTTAGCAGACACAAGAGTAAAATTCGCTGCCGCATAGCTGAAGCTATGACAATAAAAAATTTAAATCCCTCTTTGAATAATCGGGAAGAGCTTATTGACTACACTATGTTCTTGATATAGCTTGCATGCCCTTTAATTTCCCTTTTGCACCTCCAAACTTGTATTTTTGACTTTTAGTTCTTTACACGTGATCTTTCAGCTATCGAATGTCTTGCACTACTACTGTTCCAGATGACGGACATTTCACTCTGCGACTTGAAAGTTGGTGCTAGAGTTATGATCATGTTCTTCAGATATCGATGTCATGATGTACTGCGTGTCAGGGTCACATTTTACTTAACTCGCCTGAGGAAGCAGCAGGTCTGCGATACGTCGCGATTAAACCACTAATTTGGCAGATTGGTTTTCATTTAAAAATTCGTGAATAACTTATGCGTCTGCCTCAACACGCCGTATCCGCTATTTCAATGAAAACACGCTTTAATAATTCCTCAAGTTTTCAATTCACTTGCTTGTCATGCTGTTCTCATCAGTGATTCACGAAATTGATTTCTATTTGTGTATTTTCTTGTATAAGTCTGAGAATCCATCCGATAATGCATTTTCCTGCATCTTTTTTTTATAAAGATTCTCTAACTTAATTCATTCGTGTCATTCATAGAAGGAATACATCCGCGACTATATTTAATAGTTGAATATTTCAATATTTTCAGCTCCTGACTTCATCGTTATGGTGCAGACGGTCAAATCAATGTGCATTGAAATTGAGGCTTTGAAATATCGTGTAAAGGAGCTTTGCCGCCAGCATAAGGGTGAATCGCTCCAACGTGCTTTCGGCCGGTTTCTGCTTGTCAAATTCGACAAAACAAGTTATCATCTTCAAGAAGCGATGACAGTGAATTCATTCTGCCATCATGTCAGCAATATTCATGCCACCGGCAACGACACATGCACTTTGCCATTCTACAAAGATATTCGCACCGTTACAAACCTTGCAAGGCATGGATCCGTTCTCATTCTGTTAGCAAAAAGTTCACCTGTTAATTCCAAGTCGTACAATAATACACTTGAAATAGCTCGAAAGAAGAGTGTCCGAATAATTGTCATGTCATTTGGATCATGCGGTCCCAAATTCCATTGTGAGGATGAAGAGTTGTTGTCACTGTCTACAAGAACAAGCGGCAAATACTACAAGGTGCCAAAATATAATGTTGAACCGGTAAGTTAGAGTGTTCACATGCGTTTAAATTGGTTATATTGTTGTACTTCATCGTCTTTGAATTTTCTATTTTGCTACTTAAAAAGTTACTAATCAGTAGCACTACTAATAAAGAAAAATTTGATATTCAAATGTTAATTGCCACATATAGTCAAATACAAATTGAGGGAACTGTAAGCTGATGACCCTATGGACAAGTAAAATTTATCAGCTGTTTCTTTCCTTTCAGGCCATGGAAATGATATCGAACATCCTTCTGCACAAACCTCAAAGACTGTACTACATGCCTCAACGAATCATCAGTGATAGACTTAATCTTGGTAAGTCAGTGCATTGGGATGCACGTTGTTTGTTTCTCCAATCTTGTAGTGGTGGTCGTCTAAAAATATTCATATTTTCTTTTCAACTGCATAAAGTCGACGGCATTATTATCAGAGTCATTCATTTTCAGCTCCTGACTTCATTATGGTGGTTGAAACAGCTCGATGGATGGCACCAGCTCTGACGGCACTGAAAGGCAAGATCTCCAAGCTTGTCCAAAAGCACGAACAACTTCGACTGCAGTACGCTTTCAGTCGATTTATATTATCCGACATCAGCAAGGATAGACAGATCGACCATCTGACTCACTCTGCCAGTGAGTTTCAGCGGCAAATTAATCAGCTGCCTGCAACCAGTGAGGATGCCTGCACACTGGATTTGTATCGAGACATCCGCGGACTCCTCTTCCAAGCTAGACCAGGTTCCGTCTTGGTACTCCTCATAAGCAGCTCTCCAGACAGTTCTCTGACGTTTCGAGAAACTCTTAAGAAGGCAAAATCGAAGAGGGTTCGAATCATTATCATGTCGTTTGGCAGTTGCGGACCGAAATACAAGAGAAGAAATGAACAACTATTCTCAATGGCGGCGCAAACTGATGGTCATTCTTATGTTGTGAAGAAGACTGAAGTGGATGATGTAAGTAGTCGAATTTCCAGTTGCAAGGCGTACGATGCTTCATTTTTCTAAAACACATAATGGTAGAGTGTTCGCTCTGCAGCCGGAAGACCATGGTTCGAATTTGATCAAACCTAAGATACTTGAATTTGGTACAGTCTGCATTGTTTCTAAACACTCAGCACAAGAGAGTGGGATTGATAACAACTCCGAGTATAAATGACCGATGTGATCAATTCGCGAAGGTAACCCGGAGCACATCCATGAAGGCAGTTATACACAAGAGTCTAAAACTGAAGATATAGGCCTATTCGTGAGGTCAGAGGTAGCCGTTCATTGAGAACAGGAGTGAGTTCAACTGCTTTGGGGGGATTGTAGACGAGACGAGTAATGACATTAATAACATGTTGAAGCCTTGAAAGCTGACATTCCGGAACACCCGACAAGACAGAGACACAATAATTCAACTTAAGGAACACTGGGGCAGCTACATGAGATGATGCAAGTGGAATTACAATAAAACGACGAATTGAATTCATCTGCAAACTCCTGAAGTGAAAATAATCACTCAAAGATATAATGTCCATAACAGTATTTGGTGTTTTCCTTTTTGAAATGAACTCTACACATCAATGGCCCGAACTATGCGACTAATAACTGACAGGTAAATAGATCTTACCACAGCCCAATCACATTCGCGTGGTTTAATCGTTTACTAAATTTTGTGTGATAGAAGAAACCATTCATTTTGGATAAAATTACAATACAATGAACTGGGTGTTCTCATAGAGATGCATCACTCTGATCCAGAAGTATTTGATTTCTTCTCTTGGATTATCATGCAGTGTTAAGTCTCCTGTCCAGTTGAATAGACAAAATTAAGTCTGACAAATTGCATTCATTTCAAATAACTGACATTTTCCTCCATAGCATAGAGTACATGTAGGTATATTAGGTAGAGTGGCAACTCCGCATTTATATCAAATCCCAATGTGTATGCACTTTCGATTTTATTAAATGAACTCAAGGGAGATACAAGTGGTATTGTCACCAAATGTGAGATATGCAAATTTTTGCAGTTTTGTAGAAATTGCAACGGAAATTGACTGATCATGATTGTAATGCAGAAGGAATGATGGTATTTTACAGATTCTCAGTGTCATGACAGACTTGGAGATTCTATGTTTGTTAAACTAGCAATTCGACGGGTTCCTATTACTTTCATGCTCAATCTCAGGAGTATCTTCTTAAGCCTGATCATATCACAGGCAAACTGCCACTGGTAGAGCAAAATACCATAATCAAAGACAATGACTTCAATCAACTTTGAAAGATGTAAATGGTTCCACATCACTATTCAGATTCAAGAAATGAAACATGAATTTAGTGAATCATAAAATCATGCCGGTGAAAATTGAAATAAAGCTTGAAATTTTAGCCAAGAAAGCAAAATAAGGTCTCGGCTTTTTCATGAAGACTTCCATTATAATACAATTCATGAAATTCCCTTGATAATCAGCTTAATTTCCGCTTAGTTAGGATGCTTATTACAGATATTCATTCCTTTGATATCCAACTTGCTTCATACTACTTATATTGGAGAGTCATCTCGGTAGTATATAAATTGGTAAATTTTGACTCTTTTCAAAAGTGCTCAAATAATTTTTTTGGACCGCAGGAACGTAATCTCCGCCAAAAACCTGAATCTTTTGATATAAAAATTTTCACTTTATACAGATACATTTTTGAGTCGACACTCTACCTTTATATCCCTACTCTATGTTCCATAGTTTGAAATGCATTCATCAGACTTAATGAGATTTCGTTATTTGCAGGTGTTTGACACATTCGCCAACATACTCAGAACCAATCCTCTATACCTGTACCGGATGCCTACCAGTCTGTCACCACGGCCACACATCCTCAGTAAGTTCTAATTTTCAGGAGGAATTATCATCATGAACTAGATTAGTCAAGGCAGCTCAATGATAAGATGTTAAAAGAGAAGAAAATGGGGTTTCACACTGTCATCCCCACCCTCGATTGCAAGTATGTGTATGCCACTGGTACGAACAACGGTCTTCTTTTGTCCTTTTTAGAGCCTGACTTCTTCATCATGATGGAGACATCTGCATCAATGCGTCCTGCGTTGGATGTTGTCAAACAAAACTTCCAGAAATTAGCACATGATTGTAACAGAGAGAACTTCAAAAGTACGTTTCGTCGCTTCTTTGTATCTGACATGAACAAAGAGAGACAGATAGTGCGCAAGTCAGACTCCCCTCTTCAATACAGCCGAGCAATAGATCAACTTGAAGCTACTTCAAACAACGCTTGTGCTATGTCCATCTACAAACATCTTCTTAAATTATTGACAGTTGCACGACCTGGTTCTGTCTTCATTCTAATGATCAACAGCTCACCAATCAGTTCAGTTGAACACAGAAAGACAGTCACAGAAGCTCAAAGGAAAGGCATTCGCATCATCGTCATATCATTTGGATCCTGTGGACCGGCATACAAGAAGGATGATCAGCGGCTTTTCTCACTATCATCCGAAACAAACAGCCGCTTCTACGTCGTTCCAACGGATCAAGTCAATTCGGTGAGTGATTATGTAGGTTGTTGGGTGTGTTCTGCGGCAAGAACGTGAGACCTTGAGGGTATGAGTTTGCTTAGATGCATTCAACTGTTTACATAAAAGTTTGCCAAAATCAAGTTGTCCGGTTGATAGTCGACTAACTTCCGCACAGACACTATTGCTCATAGCCCTTCCCCTCGCCACTGTTTCAACATCAAGATGTCATTGGTAGCAATATTGATTTCATTAGCCAATCAATTGATTGACTCTTATTCTTACACATGATTGATATGAATGTCCGGAATTGTGGTTTTACTGTACATCCTTCGTGATTCTTGTCATTCAAACATCGACTGAAGGACTTCTGCGATACCCGGTCATGCAGAGACTCGTAATGAGAATTCATGAACATGTTTAGTTTCTCAATAGTCCATTGCTCCGCTATAGTCCAATCACTGCTCAGCTACTGTCCGAGTCCTCAACCAGATGCACGTCATCGTTAACCTATGATGCGAAATCAGTAGACAGCAACAGAAATTGATTGATGTCAATATGATAAGTGATCAATTTCCAATTTCAATTGATTATTGACTGAAAAGAAAAACGATGAATAACATAGAAATCAACAATACTATAGAAATAGCGTGACTATGATGCAAAGTATTAGAAATTGATCTACAAGCCATAGATTTTTCCATGTGCTATCGTTGTACCATAGACTTCTAATGTTGTACATAGGCAAGATATCAAACTTCCATTCTAGTCTGCTGTTATCTACTTCTATTGTAAATAGCAAACAAATTTTGATCATCTCAGGTAGCGGATGTAAAATTGCTGTCAATCATTGCAAACGATAGAAGTCACCCTTCGAAATGCTAGTAAACAGTGATGCAGTGGATTAGAGATTCTCTGACGACAAGTCATCTAAAGTCTATTATTAGAGATTATTAGGCTAATATATTTCTATATTGTCAATCCCCCCCCCAAACAATACAAGTTAACGCAAGGCAGATTTTCGTCACATATTTTTACTTTTTCAAGTAACACCGTCACTAGCGCATCTGGTTTTAGAGAGATATAAATTTCCTTTTCCAAGTAAACGAGGTATGGATTGATGATCTCGGCTATTTTACTCGGAATTTACACGGCGAAGATAATTGACACTTTTGATTAGAATTTGCGCATGTTGACACTGCGGCTTTAGGAGGCGCAGACTTTGTGCCAATCAGTAGCGTAGCGTGCTCCCAGACCGCAGGCCTTCGCTCGGCATTGGAATTTTATTTCTATAGCAGACATTTTTTATGTTACAACATTAATCTTTGTAAATGATGAATTTTTACTACCAATTCGACTCTGTTTCCTGAACATTTTTAAGGCCAAGTGAATGTGCACACGAGAAGTTGATTGCTCATGTCGCTCCATCGCCTTACTCAAGGAGCTGAGATCAGTAACCTCTATCTGTTGAGACTCCATTTTCTCCAGTAAAGAGGAGCCAATCAAGGCCAACAAAAGAGTTTATTGCGTTTCTTACAGCCGGTCGGTCACTTACACGTTTGAAATTTTGATGTATTAAAATTTCTTGCATAATCCTTATTTCTTTCACTGTGAGTGCTTGCAATTTTTATATCAGGCGTTGGCCTACCTTGCCTGAGGACTGTTATCTTGTCAGCATATTCCCTGTGGACGAAAGGCGTGGTCATGAGCTCATCTACAGTACTAAACATAGCGTCACATCAATCACGAGAGGTGAAAACAAATCATAGAATCCCACCGAATCTGGTGTTCGAGTGATATACATTACTCTGCACTCATTGGCGGACGCTCATAATCTGATCGCAGTTGCTGCCTGAACGTCATCATCTGCTATTGGTTAATGTGTGACCTCTCTGAAAAGCAACGAAGACAGTCACAATTGGGTCACGTTTCCCTTTCTATATTTAGGTACTGCGCCTCGATCAACAATTGCAGATCATGCCAATGAGACAAGTAGAATTTCATTGCAAAAATTGGAGAAGGCAAAGCATTATGTCTATCGGCGGGAAAGCCAAGATTGGCGACGGCGTGTGCTCTCTGAACATCGATGCTCCGTCTGAACATACCACTAGCGTGTGTGCTTGATTGTTCGAAGAAAACAGATGCGATGTGGGCACGCGTGAAAAAAATGTTGAGCGTCTGATATTAAGACGGAAAGTTGTGCACAGCTATCACGAGAAGCTATCAAATTCAAATGAAATCTAATGAATGAATGATGACACTTTTCATTTTTACAAATGTTGGTAAATTATTTTCGAGTATGCGCCGAAGGCCTCGCAGGTACCGAGAAGACGTCACTGGTGCCAATACTTTAACCTGCGTTCACACAACCATGATCACGATCAAGTTAAATAGAATCGCCTTGTAACACAGCTGCTATTCACATTACTCCGATTTTCACAGCGAAAAATTGCTCTTTTGGAAAATCGTATCATTCAGATATCTTACAGAATTATTTTCCTGAACTCTAAACCATAGAATATTACATTACTATTTTCCTCTATGAGGGTCTAAAAAATAATATCCCTTTCAAAATGTCTCATGATCTTTGAAATTACACGCATGCTGCCCTAGATAACCATAACATGATAGAATTTGACAGTAGCAACCGCTTGGAAGCATTTGTTGTTGTCATAAAAACAAGCCAGGAAGATGCGCTCAGTAATACACGCTTAAAGTCATGCTTGCTCCTGGCAAGCTCGTGGAGAGTAGGCTTCGCTAGCCGAGGTTCGATTCCCAGCTGCCATTTTTGTGATTGTGACAGGAAAAAGATGCGCAAAGATTCGACATCTTGAAAACATGAGACATTGAATTGTGTGATGATAGAGCTTTATTTAATTCCACATTGCATTGCTGCTTCATTATCAAACAATTAATAACAGAGCCTTATGTGCGACAATTGATTGAGTTGACAGCTCTTAGAATGTTTGATAAACTTCGAGTAGCAAGGAATCTCCTGTAAGAAATTGACAACTCACTGTTCTCATACCATTCAGAAAAATTGATAAATTCTGAAATCCCTTCATTTTTATCACATTTTTGGCTATGTTAACTGGATTTGTGGAATATGTAAAAATTCTAGTCCTTGTCGCAGGGCGATTGAAGTTTAAAAGCACTTATATCAGGAAGATGACTTAGACAGAACGAAAGCGATGCCACCATAGGAAAGATCATGTAAAAATTCACTGTGAAGGTTCATGTGACTTGAAGTAATTATCTAGCAACTGGAGTCATAGAGTAGGTATATTAGGTAGAGTGGTAACTCCGCATTTATTAAATCCCCAATGCGAATACACTTTCGAATATATCAAATGAACTCGAGGGGGATATTGTTGGTAATTGTTACCAAATGTGAGATATGCAAATTTTTGCAGTTTTGAAGAAATTTCCACCCCAGCCGGAACACGAACGTTTATTGTACGTTAATTAATCGCGCCCTTTCGCACGTTCACGGACTGTAGACGAACCTAAGCAGAACGTTCAAACGGCTACCATCGTTTGTGGTATGCTCTCGAACACTCAAAAATCAAACGTTCTAACAGCGACTTTCTTGAATACTTCAATATTTTGCCACAAAATTCAGTAGGTTAGCTATAATTTCATCAATAAAATGTGAACATCATACGAACCCACAAATGTATGCTTCAATATTGATTACCATGTAATTTACAAATTATAAAATCTGAAGTTTGATCTTGACGCATAAAGTGGGTTTGCAGGATATTGTAAAAATTTTAGTTTACCTTCTTTATCCTGCAGTAAAATTTTGATGAAATTTACTGTTCATAATGATTAATATACTATTGATCAAAGACATCCTGCTGCGAAATGCTCCAAGGATTAACAGCAGAAAAACTGAATGCTGCGAAAACCAAAACATTCTGAAGCAGTGACAAGAACCCTACATATTTATACATTATAAAGCACTGTTGATCGCTGTCATCCTGCTGCGAAATGCTCCAAAGATTAACAACAGAAAAGCTCAATGCTGCGATATCCAAAACATTCGGAGGCAGTGACGTGACAGAATCGCTAAGAAATTACTTCAACGACTCACCTCATAAGGAAATGTCGGCCTAGAGAACAGTCGCAAGTTTCTCTGCCACCGATTGTACTGGTTTGGTAGAATCCGTTTCCATTTATGACATTTCTTTGAGAGACAGTAACAACAGCTCTGAAATTGCTCAGCAACAAGCCTTGGATGGTTTACATGGATCCTAACTATCCACAGTGAAACATTCTGAGCAGCTATTTTCAGATTTTGCTAATTTTATTGCTAAACACAGGATGAGAATGTGGGAACGTGGTTCACGGAGGAAATTCACATTACAAGAAAACCCCAAAAAGAAAAAAATACATTAGGCAGACATTAATAATAGACATCTGCGGAAAATTCTCATCCTTGTAAATATGAATTGTTCCCGCTAATTGGAAGGAGGACACTTCTGTCTTAATAAGTCTAGTGCGGGCAGACACACAGAAACAGTTTCATGGCATGAATAATTGCGATGGTATGACAACATTTGATGTCAATTAATTGATGAATAGGCCTATCAATTAAACATATGGTATCATTTTCTCCATTTAAACCTATTCTATTTTTTATGCTTCTTGATGTATAGTGCTACTACTTACCAATTGGTTTCCTTTTCATGTGCGATAGGCCTAATAAACAGCTCATGGCTATTTCACACTTTTGGAAAACTGCAAGTTGAGAAACAATATTGGTTGACCCGTGTAGATATGTACGCATGTTAAAGGATTATTGAAAGTCAATCAATCAGTGAAATGAAGGAAGATTTAACGGTTTTCCATACGACCAGCTTTCAAATAAAACACCCTGTGTAAGATAGTCGCATGAACCGCGGATTCATTCAGACAAAATGCGATATCTGAAGAATGCTAACTATTAATTAAAATAGAGGAAATTCATGTTTATTCACCACCCTTGTTCTTAGAAAATATGCCTCATGGCTCGAACTTTCCATCAATGATATCAGTCCCATGATTACTTCTTTAATTGAATGTGCATTGGCTTAGAATCTGTTTATCAACACCTGATTTACAAGTACGATTTATTTGCTGCTCAAGCGTTCGAATTGACTCACCATATACACCCCATTTGAATACGAGGCAAAAATATTTAACAAAAGATGGCAACATTTATACTATCTTCAATGACTATAGAGAAAACGCAGCAGCGCTGTCAGCCTTCACTTCGACTAACTGAAGCACACCCACACACGGCATGAGGAATTCATGAACTGACTGATCCAAGAAATCCATTGCATTGTTCGGAGTCGGGAGGCTCGCCATCATATAGCAACTCTCTCCGGAGCGTCTTTTACGGACTTCCAAATATAGGATTCCCGTCACAGGAATTCCTATGGTTTCCTGAGAACGATTAAAGCACGTTCGAAGCGATTACAGCGTCTCAGATTACGATCTCAGAGTCGGTGAAATTTCACAAGGCTTAAAATGCTTCTTCGATTTAAGACTCACATCATGACATATTAATTTCCACAAGGATAACAACGACATTATACAAGCAATGTGGAAATAAAACAAACAATTTCGAACACAACATCTGATTGCCACTTTCGAGTAATAACTTTAAAGCAATCTCCTCTAGATACTGAATCCTTTCATATAGAAATTTTCACTGTATACATATACTGTTTGTGTCGACACTCTACCTATATATTCCTACTCTATGATTGGAGTTATTTAGTCGATTACCGCTGGGAAAAAAAGCTCGCGATTAGCTGGCACATATCTCGAGCGAATAACGAGTGCATAGCTTCCGTTTTGTCTCGCAAAATGCTGGCGAAAAGCTTGCTAATTTAGGAGCAAAAACGCTGCTGTTCGCTCGCGATTAGCGATGCTTTTCGAATGCTAGTGTAGCGCGCTAATCGCTTGCTTCATTGAAAAGGTAGCTGCTCGCTTGATATTCGCTGTACCCTATTAGCATATATGTAGCCTAGTTCTTTGACTTCCTATTGACCTACTTAAACATATAACATAACACAAAAACATGCTGCTCAACGTCATACTGCCACGAAATGCTCATGGATCAACAGTAGTGGATGGAGAACTGTCAAAACCATAACATTCGGAGACAGTGACAAAAAATGTGAAACTCACCTCTGCTACACAATTGTAGGCTTGCAGAAGTTCAAAGTTTCTTCCATGCCATGAAGACTCAATGAGCTGGTTTGGTTACAATTAGTTGTATTTTCAGCATAAATTCCTGTCGACCAGAGGATCGTGTCTAAAATCCAAAATAATGGAACCTTTTTATTTACATGCAAAATTACAATTCATAAATAAACATTCACATTGCTTACCGTTTTCACTGATTATTTCAATGAAATATTTAGGCCACACGTGTAATAAACTACTGTTGATCACTGTCATCTTGCCACGAAGCGCTCCAGGGACTAACAGCAGAATGACTCAATGCTGCTAAACTCAAAACATTCGGAGGCAGTGACAAACTGAGAACTCACATAAAAATTGCATTCATATCAGAAATTTGAACTCACCTCTGGAAAATGGTCGCCAATTTCTCTCTCTCTCGTCGATGCTCATTGATCTGGTTTGGTAGAGCCCACGTCCATATTTGATATTTAATTTTGTTCGGCAGCGATTGCGGTCTGAAATGTACAATGAAATTTTCATACCAGAGCCTTTAAAAAAACAGTTAAGGCTCAGCCAAAACGTCAATGTGAAATTTGTGCAATCTGATATCATATAACAAAAGGAAAGCAAAGTAACACTCTTATTTGTTACAAAATGAACAAAAAGATATTTCATTTCCACAAATTTTACACACTTTAGAGTAAAAGGTTTTTAGTATGAATAATCCTACAAAAGGAATTCTACCGTTGGAGCATTTGTCGTTTTACGAAAAGTTCGATAAATTTAAGATTTTCGCAACATTATAATTTTCTCCATTTACTGAAATCAGCCTTAAGATCAACGGAGGAAAATTTCAATGGTATAAATTATAGGCATGATGGTTTAATTCGATAGGTAGTTGTCCATCTAATTTCATGTAATCAAAATCAATGCAAGATGATTAAGGTGCACATAATTCTATTGAGGCGATTGAAAGATTGAAATTCTTTGAAATAATGTCAAAGCCCGATCCGTCGAAGTTTCAACATGCTGGCATTGATAACAGGTTTTAAACGTTTCACTTACTACAATGTTATCCGTATTGGTTCATAGATTGTACAATATGCATATCTCGTTATTGAGTTTAAGTTGCAGAGATTCATAGTCTACAGTAGTTACTACGCTAGTTCTACGCTAGTTACTACAATAGGAAAATAACCTATTTTTCTAAAACTAAAACGGGTTTCAGAATGTGACATTAAAGTGAAACGACTCACCCATTTTTACATGGCTTCAACCGTTGTCTTTTTCCGCGTCATGAGGAAGGGAATTAAATTGACCCACAAAATCATTGATTTACGCAGCCTTGATCCTATATGTTCGAAGTGGCTTATCAGAATCACAGTTGACCAAGCCGCGTACAAGGCACGACACCAGAGATCTCATAACTTGATGCGCACTTAATAATTGACACGATGTCGGGCAGGCAATTGTTCGAATGAGCGCAGGAAGTCCAACCTGATAGCAGACAGCCTTGTCGGGTTGTAGCGGTATTGTCATAACGACAGGGAATCGATGCATACTGTTACACCCTGCCCTGTGCAAACGGAAAGTCGGCCAAAGTCTGGGCCGAAGTTGGCAAACAATTTCGGCCCGAACGTGACGTGTCCGGACGCCCCTAAGTCGGCCCGGGTTCGGCTGGTCGACTTCGGCCCGTAGTGTATTGACCGTATGTAGCGAGTCGATTTGTGGTGGCCGAATCCAGTCTGCGAGATATGCGTTGGCTTGCCTTTACCTAACCGCATGTAATGAGCAATAACAACTACTCAGATGATGAAACTTACCTAGATTGAGTCCACTGAAGGTCAATTTTGTAAACGTAGACATCGGGATTCAGGTTGATTGTACCTCAAACAAGTTTAAATCTTGAATACAATGGATAATAACAATCATATCCAGTGGTATTCAAAACTATCGTAGATGAGGTTCATTAGATTCTGCTCCTAAATTTTGATGTCTGAAACCAACAAAAATGCATTCATTATAAGGGAATTAAGATAGTAAAACGCAGACAAACTGTGAACAATGATGTAAAACATAAACCATGTGGAGCTCTATAACGACACATAATAGAGAAGTATATGACACAGAAATGAGCATTAATTTATTGTAAGATGAAAGAAGGTGATAATTAATCTAAACTGTTTTTATATTTCATCATTCCAATAATTTACAACAGCAACGAGTTAATCGACAACACATTTTCCCAGGGTGGACAACATGCCGTTAAAGCAGAAAGTCCGATGAATTTGATATTAAATTTAAAATTATTTCTCCTTTAGCTGAAATAAATAACAACGTGCCGCAAGATGGTTTACTTAGGCCTACACATCCAAACCAACCATGTAGTGAAACATTCCAACCTATGACTTATTTTCAAAGTTTGCAACTTTTGTTGCCAAACAGGGTTGAGAAGGGAAGAACGTGGTCCCGGCAGAAATTCACATTTCAAGGAGGCCCAAAAAGACCAACAAAATAATACTTAAAGCCGAGCTATTACTAATGCAAATCCGCTAGACAATTCTCATCCCTTAGAAAAAAAATTTCAATCTTGATTCACGACCTTATATTTTAAATAAAGCTTCTTGTAATGACACCCGACGTCCAGCATGCTGACTTGATCACGGGAATAACCCAATGCTGGTAAAATCAAAACATTCGGAAGCAGTGACAAGCCTTACAACATATTTACACATTACAAAATACTGTCGATCACATCACTCAGTTACAAAGAATCGCAAAAAATTACTTTTCACAATCGGCAGACGATGAAACGTCAGGTGTCATTTCATGAAGTTTTATTCAATATGTAGGGTCGTAAATTGTGAGTGAAATTCTGTTTTTTTTCAACCAATGGCCAACCTCCCGTGAGACTATAAACTGAAACATTAGCATACACACGGAAATTAAATGACATGAATAATTACAGTGGTATGGCATAATTTTCTCCTTTTAATTTTTTTGTTTGCTTATAAGAATGCTTTCAATTGCCTCAACTCTTTTTCATCTACAATAGGCCTAATTATTAAACAACACACTGCCTAATTATACTATATTACACGTAGGCCTGACAAAACGACAGACGGCTTGCTCACAAACTATTATCGAAAAGCATCAATCAGCGAATTGAATTTTTTAAGATGGAGGACATTCATGTTTATTCATCACTCCTGTTTTTAGGAAATATGCTTCAATATCAAGGATCGAACTTTCCATCTCCTATCAACGATCATGATGAATCACACGATTAATTCTTTAATCAAATACACAACTTATTTTGTAACTTCAGGACAATTAGAATGGTTGGCTTAGAATCTGTTACTATACAAGTTACCTATTGATGCGGTTTATTCACCCCATTTACGAGTAAGATTTATTTGCTACTCACATGTCTTAATATTGTTGACGCACCATACACACTCCATTTAGATACTCATATATCCGCGGTGATAATCTTCAACAAAGGATGGCAACATGTATACTATCTTCAATGAATAGAGAAAACTGCACCGTCAGCTGTTCGACGAGTTGATTCACACCCACACACCGCATGAGGAATCCGTGAACTAACTGATAGACGCAGCGCGCGGCGAAGAAATGCATTGCAATGTTCGAATTCGGGAGGCTCGCCATCATGTAGACATAATAATCCCCTTTTAGAATAGGTCAGAAATATAAATTAGGTAATTACGGTGGTCGGGATGCATTAGAATGAAGTCATTGTTCATAAATAATCATGAAAACTGACTATCGTACACACATACTCGTGAAACATCGGAAAATGATGGCATTTCTACCTGAGCGCCTTATACGGACTTCTAAATATAGTACACAATACAGGATTCCCGTCACAGTGCGATTAATCGCTATGTTCCGAAGTCAGCTATATTTTTCGTGTTGCCGAAGTTCTGCCAAAAGTCGATTGACCGAATTATGACGCACTTGTGCCGACTTTCATAAAAATGCGTGGTTATGAAGACATTTCTATTTATTTCATATTAAAATATCCTTCGCAGTTGATATCGTAACCCAGATATTATAAATTACGATAGAAACTTCATTAGAATTGAAATTGCTTAAGATGGCCGAAGAGTCGCACTTTGCTGTTTTCGGCCCGGACACGGTCCGACATTTACGTTTGCACAGGGTGCGCTGCGCTCGGTGTGTGAGTAATGCCAGTTGACGTCACACAGTGACTGTCTGATTAGACGGCAGGCGTGCGTAGGAAGAAGAACAATCATCTGTTGGGATGGTCGACAAACAACTAATTGCTCAGTGACTAAGTTGTAATGCAAGTTTGCTGTCCGATGCATGTTAGGTAGCGATTTATTTTACACAATTTAAAAAAACTTGATTGAAACATGAAATCATTAAAGTATTGTAAATCACTGTCATCTGCATTGACTTGCAAGCAGGATAAAGTCGCTCATGTGACCGCATTTTCATTATTCGACGCACTGGTTACACACAATAACACATATACACACAATAATCGCTCTGTTTCACTTCACTTTATTAAACTCGTATTCTCCCTTTCAGTTATTGAATGCTGCCTACGAGGTCCTATGTCATCACCCGCTTTCTCTCTATGATATGCCAGCAACACTATACACACGAGTGTACCCTCAATGTGAGTTCTACACCGCATAGGCCTACCACAGCAATCTGACTTTGTTAGAAGGACTAGAATGTGCAGAAGCTGTTTGCTCATGCTCATTTCTGCTGCAGCATCTTTTAACACCGATCTTGCTCAATATTGCCAAATCATACCCTGGCAATACACGGGGTAGGATTCGGCCCATGTCGCATTTTTGCTGTAAAACTCATCTAATTGAAGACCGGTTTGTGACTTTCATTTTTACCGTATGTTCAAACTTTTCGCCAAATTTCACCAAGGTCAGGTTCATTGAAAGGTACAATTTCAGACTTATACAGAAAAGTATACTTTTTTGAAGGTCTGAATTTTGTCATTTGCAGACATTATGTGTGATAACTTCACTTCCATTTACAATATGAGTGCAGTGTTGTGTAAATGTGTGACTCACATCATCAATTATACCAAAAACATCGAGGAAACTATTTGAATTTCAAAAAAGTCTGTTAATGCTACTTATTAAAATTTTTACAAGTAGTGGTAGTTCTTACTTTTGTAGATACTTCTTAGAAGTTATTCAGAACCGTAGGACACTATTTCATAGATGCATGGGAATGATTTCTTTTGAAGGAATATCTTGTACACTTCATAGACGTATGTTTAGGCAGTATTACTCATACTTACGAATTTCATCAATATCTTTTTCTACTGATAACCTCCATCTTCCCAGTACTTTCAACTATATTGGTATCGTAAACAGCAATTACTAAATAGTATCAAAAGCTTTAGAATTTTCAAAAGTTATGATTTTAAATTGTTATTAATATTTTGTAATATTATGTAATTAATTGCATTCGAAGAGAGATAGAATTCTATCGCATATTTGCGATTTTTTAGTTTGAAATAACATTTGAGTTAGATTTTAACAACTTTCAGTTACTGAATAAGTTCAAAAACTCAGTTTTAAATAACTTGAATCAGTTTGTATTTATTGTGCACCATGGATTTTGCGGAGACGGAATGCGCAACACCAAAAAAATTTGCAGAGACAAAGAAGAACAACAATGGAGAATAAGAGTGTAAATCACATCAGAAGCTGAACTAGAGAATGTACCCCAGAGGAAGTCTTGTATTTCTCATCCGCACCTCCATGGAAGAAAACATATATATCACCATCTATTGTATATTGTCTCTTCCTCTTGTTCGATTAACAGAATTAGATTGTTGAAGCGCATCACTTTGCTAGACGTGCAAACACATTCAAAACGATGGCAGATGCAGGAACTTAGTAAGTGGGCAAAAAGAAATTTTAATACATTAAAGGGAAAGGAAAAATAGCCGTGCATCGATTGCGGATGGCCGTAAATTCCTTCAAAATGCTCCGATTGCCAAGATTCCTTCAAATTCGAAGAATTCAGATCATTGCGCAATAGTTTTCTCGATAATGTTGGGGCCTCCGATCATTATTAAAAAAGTTGGCAGGTGCACGAAAAAACGTTCGCAAATTTCTCTGTAGAACTTAACATCGTCTGCTGTGTGATCCGGTTGATAACAGTCACTGTCAATTTGACGTGTTTAATGTTGAACTGGCTGCTCATTGTTCGATTGCTGTGTTATTATGTCAGCAGATTGTGCCATTTCATTAACGTTGCATATTACAATGTTTCCTTTCTAGTCAAACGGAAGAAGAGACAACCTGTCTAATTCTGTGGTTCGATTGCTGTTGTCATGATGCACGGTGTGATTAGCATTCGTTGGTGTTCGATCGCTGTGCATGTTCGGAGTCAGTAAATGAATTGCCATCTAGGCCAACTGTTGTTCTAAAGCACAAGCTATCACGGCAATATGGCATCTGTCAGTATTAAATTTGGTGACTTGATTAGACAGCTCGACGGTACTGGTGATTTCGCTGAGTGGATTTAGAAAGTGGAACTTGTTGCGCAAGAGATGAAAGCTTTAGAGAAATGCGTAACTTTATTTTTGAGCAGTGGTACTTTTGACGTCTATGAGACATTAGATGCAGCTACCAAGACTGATTACTTACTTTTACAGCATGCTCTTTTGAAGGCATTCTCAATTAATTGCTTTACGGTATTTGAAAATTTCATCAATCGTCGATATCGTCATGAGGAATCTGATGTTTATCTCGCTGACTTGCGCCGATTAGCAAAGCCTGTTCAGTCTCATGCTAGTGACTCATGGATTCGCTGCGCCTTTTTAAGAGGACTTTCTGAAACAATTCGAACTCAGATGCAAACCTTGAGCGCTGTGGAATCCCTGCCACTGGATGCAATTGTGGAACGTGCTCGTGTTGTAATGAGTGTGGAGATGGAGAGCAAAAGCACTTTAGTTTCGTTTGATCAAGCAATGGCATCAAAGACTGCTGCGACTCTCATGTTGGTGCGAACTCAAGATTAGTAATCTGTTTCAAGTGTGGTGATCCTGGTCATATTTCTCGTCGATGTCCACATAAAGGAATGCCTGCCAATTTCAATTCCAACGCAGTTTGCTACAAATGTGGTTGTAATGGTCATGTCCCATCGGTTCCCTCTAAATGGCAAAAAACGAATAGGGGAGGGGTGGCATTATTGTGCTGGTACCATCCTTCCCAAAACTGGTGCACAGTTTCCATCTATTACAATTTCTAGCAATGGCAAAGACTTGTTGGCTTTAGTCGATACCGGTTGTACTAAATCAATCATCTATGAAAGTTTTGTCGCTGCTAATCGCATGTTTCGAGATAGACATCAAGTTCTTATGATGGATGGCCAATCCATTGACCACGACCAGTGTTGCCGGTGTTATGACTTGCTTTTACCCCCTGATCTGTTTTTCTGATCGGAAACAGAGAAGCAGATATCTGCGTTACTGAATAGCCCCCTAGCACAAAGAAAGTCACAACATAATTAGCATATTCTATTTCCGTCATGTCTCTATTTCTCTCGATCATGAGTACTATGTCAGTGATTTAGGGTCATGAAAGATATAGAATGTGTGGCTTTCTTTGACACGATGACGTTTGCTGATTGAATTATCGAAGATGTCTGCTGAACATGCTACATGCGAGCTTCTATCAAAGCAGAGAGCGCGAAGTACGGTTGACACTGCTTTGATAGAAGCTCGCATGATTCAGGACAGATGTCCATCTATGAATCGTCATAAGCTCGCTGGTTTGTAGGAGAACACAGGTCGAGTCATATAGATTTTTATTCAGCTTTTACATATATATGTCCAAGTAGCATGTCATATGCGCCTGTTTTATACTCTATGAAGAAGGGTCTGGACCCGAAACGTCGAGTAAAAGCTAGTTTTTTCTTTACATTCTTAACTAACGGATCTGCAGAAATTCAAGGGAGTGCGTTTCTCGATTACGAGTACAGCCTATAATCATGATCCTCCCGTTTGCTGCCATCACTTATGGTGAATGGTTGCGGCGGACAGATGACACTTCGCACATCAACGTTTCGGAACTTGATGCTGTTTTGAAAGGAATTAGAATGGTTATTGATTGGTTAATTACGAAGTTTGACTTGCGTGTTGACTCAATGTCAGTTTTTTCATGGTTAAACGCAGTGATAAATGAAAGCAACAGATCTCAAACTCATGGATTGAACGAGTTCCTTGTCCGACGATGTTTATGTATCATTCAGGGAAATTGTTGATGAGTATAATTTGAAGATAACAATTAACTTGGTAAAATCAGTTGAGAATAAAGCCCACCGACTCACATGTGTGCCGAAGACATGGCTTGAAAAACATTGCACTGGCCTACTGTAGACTTTCTTACTATGACTCATCCGCATCATAACAGACTTGAAACCATAATGAAAGTGCTTGTTGACAAGACACTTTTCCTCGTCAATCAAAATCAAAATTCCCTCCAATTTACACGAGATGAGGCTGCAAAGGCGGTGAGTGCTTCACTTACATATTGAAAAGATTCTATTTAACAGTCTGCCCATTCAGATGATTAGAGGACAGGTCTGTTTCCAATCAGAATACCAGATCTAGCTAGCACAGCGGGATTACGCCATCTAAAATCTACCAGGTGTGTAAGAGAATTAATATTAGTTCCTTAAGCTAAAACGTGAAATAAAATTCTACAAAATATGCATACAAATTATTTGACTATTTTTAATGAGGTCATCAACAGGAACTTGGTCAGGAAGATCGCGTTTCGACCGCTTAATCCTGGGCGCTCAAACCCGACCAAATGCGGTCCTGTACATTTAAGATGCACAGCCTCAAAAATTAAATTTATAATAGAGAAAGATTAGCATCTATCAAAAAAAATAGAGTCACTATTGACTGAAATGTACCTCAGGCATTTGAAAGAAGGACAGAGTCCAGCCAGTAGAGATTAGGTTGTTATGTAACTCACTACAATAACCTCTGTCATCTGGCCATGATTGATCGCGCTCCAAGCCGTTTTGCAGCTTGGAAGATCCTCAGGAATGAATCATTAAACCAAGTGACAGAAAAAGTTCTTGAGTTTTTCCTGTTGAAGAACTATTATTTGATAATGCTGCGACTTTTAAATCCGAAACTTTTGTAAATGCATGTAAAAGACGGGGAGTAAGTCATTTACAGATCAGTGAACAGACCGTCGTGCAATGGAATTATTGAACATCATCACAGAACCGTAAAGCGTTCGGCTGGAAGATCAGGGAATGACATTCTTAATGTTGTGTTTTGGAATAATTTCTGTCCTCGTAAGTCAATGAACTACTTGTACTCTCCCTCATCCAGTATTTAGTCGTATCAATGGAGATATCCAGTGCTCTCGACGAATGATTCTGGAGCAGTTAGAAGCTGTGGTTACAGACAAGGAGAATAAGTTTACGTCAAACCTTCCAGACCTCTGAGAAAGTTATTCAAAAGTAATAAAAACTCCCCCTTTCGTTTATAGGCCGATATAATAAAGTAAAAGTTAAATATTTCTGTGACCGGTATTCGGCGTCCTGTGCCGTCAACGGTCGATATTTTGATGGCCTCTAATTTATTGGCTCAACTAGCAATGAAAATCCGACCACTGTTAATGATGATGACCAATATGATGTTTGTCATATACGCAGAAGTGGTAGGATTCGAGCTCAGCCTTGGCGCTATGACTCAGCGGATTATACGTGACTTCATTTTGACTGAAAGTATTTTTGATCTTTTAAATCAGGGGAGAATGTTGTATCATGTCTCTCTTCCTATTGTTCGATTGCTGTTGTCATGATGCACGGTGTGATTAGCATTCATTGGTGTTCGATCGCTGTGCATGTTCGCAGTCACTAAATGAATTGTCATCATCATCTAGGTAAACAACGGTTGTTCTAAAGCACACCATCAGAACAATGCTTATAGAAAACTGCACGAAAAAGGAAGAGCGACAGAAATTGAAGGAGATCACATTAGGGACCCCAAACCACTTTAGAATCAACAATGCGGATGTAGTCATCTGGGTACTTCTGGGCTATCTCCCCACCCACATTTTCAAATTTGTCTACAATCCGTAGAAATAAATCAATTATCACAAAACTTCAGAGACACGCATTTGAGTATATTTTCCACCCACATGCAGAATTTTATGCAAATCGGACAAGTACTTTTTGAATTAGAGACAATGACTTGAAGTGTAGCGAAGTCAACGGCTTCATCTGACTTCGCCTGACCTCGTCGTCTAGATAGCACTAGGTCAGCAAAGTCATGTCGCGACAACTCTAGGAGTGATAATGACCCAGACCACATCCTTTCCATTAATGTGCTTAACTTAAGAAAGGTGTGGTGGGGTAGTGGTCGTGGGAAGATTTCAAGTAGTAATGGATGACACGGAGACGGAAAGAGAACAATGCGCAGACGAGTAACAGTAATAGTCCGGTCTGTTAAGTCACAATTTCACGCTCACGTTTACCAGACCGGAAATGTCTCTGAATTTTTGCATGATGAAAGATAATGCAATTTTAAAAGTCTTGAGTCGTTGGGTCCAAGAAAAATCCGTGGAGCAGAGGAGTCCTCACGTCTCAAAGTTGGCACTACATCACGATTTTTGGTTGATTTCATTGGCTGAAGTTTGTTTGTTTGCATTCAATTAATATTGTCTGAACTCATTTTTATTATTCTCACCTTGGTGATAACAATAAACAACTTTTAATATTTTCCAAGCCAAAAGTCCAAAAATTAATATCAAGTCAATTGCTGCCTATATTCTGTTGCATTCTTCTCATTCCAAAGCCACTGATGCATCACATTACTGTAAATTACATTTTAAAGGAAATGTGTAAGCAAGTAGCAGCTACCGGTAGATCATCGCTACAAACCTACAAAAGCGTAGAAAATAACAACCTGTTGTCTAAACATAAATATATGCAACGTATAAGTGTCTAGGAAGATGCGCAAATGTTTCCACCCGGACGGGCTATTTGACATGCAGTATTTTAACTTTTGGCTGTGTCAATTCATAAGTCGTTGTGAAATACCAAAGTTATATGTTGTCATTTTCTTTATTAAAATTCTTTAGTGTGTAAATGGGCAGTGGCTATTACATCGGCTGACCTGGTACGATTTTGGTCTCACGACTATTACACCGACTCAGCAGGTCAATTTTCTTCCATGTCTGCCACCACGGCAGTCGTGATCGTTTCGATGATTGGGAGGGTGAAATAATAGACCTCATTTGTAAACGTATAAAAAGACTAAAGTATTGTGAAAATGTATTCGAAAGAAAGTTTACGTCTATCAGATCACTTGATGAGAGCATTAAACGTATGCATGATCATTTTGTCATAGTGCCCGTCGATAAAGCGGCTAATAATTTTGCTGTTATATGTAAGAAATTGTATATCAACATCATGTTGGAAGAACTAGGTTTTGATTTAAACAGTTTGGTACCTGTTGGCAATGCAACTTATTCTGTTTCTTCGGAAGGTAGTAGTGAAATTGTTGACCGTCACTGTTCACTTGTTAAGTCATTTGGTATAAACTGTTCGGATGATTGTAAAAAGTTGCCTAAATTGTTTTGTATTCCGAAGTTTCATAAGTCACCGTATAAGTTTAGATTTATTGCTGGAGCGCGCAAGTGTACGAGTACACAATTGTCAGTTGTTCTTAATAATGGTCTTTCCTTAATAAGAGACTTTTTTAAACTTTATTGTGAAACAATACTGAAGAGTAGTGGCTTCCGATGTTTTTGGAGCATTAAGTCTACTGAAGAATTTTTGAACGTTGCAAATAATAAAAATACTGTCTTTTCAATTCAAGTATTCGATTTTTCTACATTGTACACTAACCTCAATCATGAAGACATATGTGCACATTTGTTAAGCTTGCTGGAGCTAGTTTTTAACTCCACGTCGAGAAAATTTCTTTGTGTTGGTTTTAATAAAACTTTTTTCGCTGGTAAAACGTACAAGGGTTATCACTGTTTTAGTTTGGAAATGTTGAAGTCCGCAATTAAGTTTGTTGTTTCGGAAGTTTTCGTTGTTTTTGGTGGCTTGGCATTCAAGCAGGTTAGGGGCATTCCTATGGGGGGAAATTGCAGCCCTATGTTAGCTGATTTGTTTTTGTGCCACTGTGAATTCGTTTTTATGAAATCGTTAGTGTCGAACAAGAAATTCGGATTAGCTAGATTGATGTCTTGCACCACACGTTACATCGATGATATATGTCTTTTCAATTATAAACATTTTGACACTTTGGTGACTAAGATTTATCCCGCGGATTTGAAGGCTGAGAGAAATGGGACGGATAACACCTCAGTAGAATATCTCGATGTCAAGTTTAATATTTATAGTGATGGTTTACATACATCAGTTTTTCATAAGGTTGAGCAATTTTGTTTTGATGTTATTGTTTTCACTTTTCCTGACAGTCTTCTTCCTCTTCATATGGGTGCGAATGTCTTTGCCAGTCAAGTTCTTCGTTACCTTAGGATATGTTCTCATCTGCTGTATGCCATTGTTAAAGCTAAAAGCACGTTTAAAGTTTTTGTGAAACGCGGATATGAAGCCTGCAAGTTAATCAAATGTATGGAGAGACTGTTGAAAAAGCATTTTTTAGTTTTGTTTAAATTTGGTTTGCAGTCAGCCAGAGAATTTTGTATTTTTTGTGGCTTTATTTAAGAGTGCTATCATTGTTAAGTCATGTGTGGGGTCCGCCTTTTTGGCGGGGGTCCGCCAGCTAGGGTTTGAGCGTACAAAATGTTAAAGGACCCGAAACGCGATCATTTTGCTGATGAACCCCTTCTATGTTTATTCTTTTCTGGTATGTCTTGTATAAAGATTGTAAATATGTTTTATTGTTCGCTACGCCATCTAAGTATTATTTCTTTCTTTTATATTACCCGATGACCGGCGTGAACGCTTTCAACAGCCCTACACTTATTAAGTATTTATTGTTTCTATTGTATATTATTGTTCACTCGAAGTGCACTAACCTGACTTTTCCCATAACCAAGCTTCAGATTTTTGACCCATTGGGGACTCACAATTACTCAACATGACAGGAGTTATTCATCAGAATGTGTCTTGATTCATCTTCTGGGCTTTGTTTTAGAAATTCAGTATTTTCTTGAGCGAAATAAACTTATCTCCCAGCTATAAGACAATTTCGTCTGATATCGGCAATTCTTGAATCATGTCACACTTTTAAACTAATGACTGAATAAAGCTTGGTGACTGAGAAATCATCAGCTCGACTAGAGCAGAAAATGTTGGAGCTAGACACCACAGCAAACCCAAAAAGTAGTCTACTATGTCGTTTCAACAGGCACATTATCATGCATAAACTGCTCACATTCTACTAGAGAGCGAGTTGGTATTTTATGTCTCAATAACAACTAAATAGTGTAGTTGTTGATTACCGTCAAATAGGCCTACACGTACACAAAATTGCAAGCATTGAAAAAGCGGATGTTTCGTGGACTTCATCATGCTTAGCCATTTCCATTTTGGTTATTGCTAATTACCATTCGTGATAGACACTGAAACTTGCCAACTTCAGAGAAATTTCGAAGACGATAAACATGTCAAAGAACGTCTGACTCATGCGAATTGTTGGTACTAGAGCATAATAGTGCAGATGATTAAGTGCCTGGTATGGATGTGGTCATCATGTCCACCAGGCATAAATGCATAGCGGCTGAATTCAACATTGTTATCAAATTAATGGAAGAGCACTTTTTATGACAGTAAGCTCTCATTGTAGGACGCTTTAGCAAAAATCACGTACATTACGCGCAATACTGCCAAACGCACAAATTACGTTTGTTGTTGTCATAAAAGATGCAGTTGTTCAGATAGATTGACCGCTCATCGAATGCGTTGCATCAAGACCTGAGAATAATCTTGGTGACATGGCTGATGATCATTCTCGTCCAAAACTCATTGGTTGTCATGATCATTTGTAACCAGCTTACTTGGACTCCTTATGGAAGTGAATGGTTCACCCGCCTGCACGAGCTTGACGCTTTTACGGGATAAGAATTTATAATAGGGTAATATGTACCATATGTCCACCACGAACCTTATGAGTCTACTGAGCGCTGCCGAATTGGTCTGTATTTCTCTGATTGAATGAGAAGTGCGCAGTCACAACTAGTGACATGGAATGTATTCAAGTTATCTTCTATCATATGTCGCAATAACTTTTCTGATTGGTGATGTATGTGAGAATGCAAAGTTCACCGGAAGGGTCTCTAGCAATGTCGTCGTAAAATTCTGTAATTGTTAAATTTATCTCATTTCACTGGTCCACTCATGCATTTATTGAATTGAGTTTTCGAACGACAAATTTCATTGCATGTGTCATTCAGCACTTTTCAAGCACCTCGGTGCAAGCACTTCAGCATTCCAATCTCCCATCACCTTGAGTACCTCATCACAATAACAACTGTTCTTGATTAACCTAAACTGTATTTATCCACGCTCTTTATATCTCTTGACCTAAAATTGCACTTTTGAATCTTGCAGGATGATGTTTCTTTTAATTCATCAATTTACTCATAAACAAGCTGCGAAATGATGCTTGATGATTTGTATTTCAAGTCATAAACAATTCCGTAATTCTAAAACTCAAGTGTACAAGGTATTTCTTATTTACTTCTGATTTCAAAATGCTTCTACTATTATATGAATGTGTTTGAAATGCTGAATTATTTAGAAATACAACATGGCGACGACGATGGGATCATGATTAGGCACATGCATCCACAGATAGGAATCTGCAGCTTATTGGAAGGATGATCGGTTCGGGTAGGTTTTCTCTTCCACCTCTTGCGCTGGATGCCAACATCACGCACGCCACACGACACGTTTTTTAAAGGTCGTTTCTGAATTTAGCCGGATTATGCAAGAGTTTCATTTCTGCTTCAATTTCAATATCGCGATCTCACATACATTTGAAAGAAAATGCATAGTTTATGTGGTTTTACATGCATTAGTGAGGTGATGAGACGTTGAAATCTGCGTCAGTTAACTTCATGCCGTTAGCCCACGTCATTGCAGATTTAAATACATCTCATCTATCTTCATCACAACAGACGCTTCTTTAAACGCTCTTTTGGCACTTCTGTCTCACAATGAGGATCGGTGAAAACATCACAATCTATGTATTAAAGCAGAATATGCCATTACTTTACTAGACAAGTTTATAGCAATTTCATTTGTTGTTTCTAATGTTTTAAACTGTTTTGGTCGCATTTCTTGAACTGAACTAACTTCAGAAATGCAGTGCACATTCATGATCTTAACAATTTTACCTGTAGACAGTCAGGGATGAGTTTGTCATGAGGGACTGTCTTGGTGCAGCCACACTCTCTTCATGCACAATTTCAAACTAGCCAGGAGCAAATCAATCAATTTCCCTGCAGAATTGGTGTAGTGAAGTTATTTATCACCAAATAACTTCAAACAAAGTCAATTCATCTGAGAAACAAATCTAACTATGACTTTGAAATGCACACGCTGTTTCAATGCTTGCACTTTTGGGTACGTGTAGGCCTATTTGACGGTAATCAACAACTACACTATTTAGTTGTTATTGAGACATAAAATACCAACTCGCTCTCTAGTAGAATGTGAGCAGTTTATGCATGATAATGTGCCTGTTGAAACGACATAGTAGACTACTTTTTGGGATTGCTGTGGTGTCTAGCTCCAACATTTTCTGCTCTAGTCGAGCTGATGATTTCTCAGTCACCAAGCTTTATTCAGTCATTAGTCTAAAAGTGTGACATGATTCAAGAATTGCCGATATCAGACGAAATTGTCTTATAGCTGGGAGATAAGTTTATTTCGCTCAAGAAAATACTGAATTTCTAAAACAAAGCCCAGAAGATGAATCAAGACAAAGTATGGCGAAGCAAGAAGAGCAGCGAGTCAAGACACATTCTGATGAATAACTCCTGTCATGTTGAGTAATTGTGAGTCCCCAATGGGTCAAAAATCTGAAGCGTGGTGGCAGACATGGAAGAAAATTGAACCTGCTGAGTCGGTGTAATAGTCGTGAGACCAAAATCGTACCAGGTCAGCCGATGTAATAGCCACTGCCCATTTACACACTAAAGAATTTTAATAAAGAAAATGACAACATATAACTTTGGTATTTCACAACGACTTATGAATTGACACAGCCAAGAGTTAAAATACTGTATGTCAAATAGCCTGTCCGGGTGGAAACATTTGCGCATCTTCCTAGACACTTATACGTTGCATATATTTATGTTTAGACAACAGGTTGTTATTTTCTACGCTTTTGTAGGTTTGTAGCGATGATCTAGCTGCTACTTGCTCACACATTTCCTTTAAAATGTAATTTACAGTAATGTGATGCATCAGTGGCTTTGGAATGAGAAGAATGCAACAGAATATAGGCAGCAATTGACTTGATATTAATTTTTGGACTTTTGGCTTGGAAAATATTAAAAGTTGTTTATTGTTATCACCAAGGTGAGAATAATAAAAATGAGTTCAGACAATATTAATTGAATGCAAACAAACAAACTTCAGCCAATGAAATCAACCAAAAATCGTGATGTAGTGCCAACTTTGAGACGTGAGGACTCCTCTCCTCCACGGATTTTTCTTGGACCCCACGACTCAAGACTTTTAAAATTGCATTATCTTTCATCCTGCAAAAATTCAGAGACATTTCCGGTCTGGTAAACGTGAGCGTAAAATTGTGACTTAACAGACCGGACTATAATGCGTCGAACAGACAAAGTCAGATTAGGCTGCTAATATCGCTACACTTCACGTTATCGTCTCTAATTCAAAAAGTACTCGTCGGATTTGCATAATTTTTTATATGTGGGTAGAAAATATACTCCAATACGTGGATTTGAAGTTTTGCGACGGTTGATTCATTTCTACGAATTTTAGACAGATTTGAATACGTGGGGGAGGTAACCCATAAGTACCGTCATCTGGACAGGTGGCTCAGTGCAGGAAGCACAAGCAGGTTTTGAGATGAGAAATTCAAGAATTGTAGAGAAAATAGACGCCAGCAGGAGAGTGCTGTTCCAACTTCACCTCTGAAATGACAGTAATCAAGCTCGCAACCGATGAAATTGTGGAAAGAGAAAATGAACACCAACAAACAGTGATACTAACAGACAGCCAAAAGTGCGATCTTGCAGATCGGCAGAGAACCATACGAACAACGCGATCAAATCAGAGATAAATACGGCAGAACATACGGAATATAAAGAAACGATGCAGGAACCCAGATACCATCCATTGGGTACCAAGCCACATAGGAATGTCCGGCAATGAGGAAGCAGGCCGACTAGCTATAGAAGTGACATTTCTTGTGGATGTCAGGAAAGAAACCGTCTGCTGTGTAAATGCTGAGATCCACAGAGTTCTCGGAGAAAATCCAATCTATCTGGACGTATTCTAAGATGAACTTCTTAGTTATCCGAAGGTAGTTATATCGTCGGAGATCCGGTCGCCCATCATTACCAACATACAATCAAATTCTTGAATATAGCATGGAAGTGGATAAGTATTCAATTACTCTTTGCTGTTCTATTGCAAAATACTAAAACTGCTAGAGATGACTATACAAATGGTTAAAATGTGCCTGTGAGATATCTATTCATTAATCATACGTGTATTTGCTATGACAACTGATGTGTGGTGGTGAGGCAATTTGATCTATCGCTTATTTGTGTTCAGCCGAAAATCTTCCTAAACAAATTCTCAAAATATATCATTCGAGTGAAAAATAATGACATCATCCAAACTATGACCGTTTCGAGTTAACCTAGTAATTGATTCTTCTTGTCTATTCTTTGCAGGTGTACAAGAACCGACAATAATCAGGCTACCTGCAATACCAGCAACGCTAGTAAATGGCACCGTTAAAACAACAACAAACACTACAACCTCTGTACCAAGTTCTCACACAACTGCAGCCGATTCGCCAACAACTGCAACCGAATTTCCAAAAACTTCAACATCACCGCCAACAACTTCAACAGCATCGCCAACAACTTCAACCGAATTTCCAACAATTTCAACAGCATCGCTAACAACTACAACCGAATTTCCAACAACTTCAACAGCATCGCTAACAACTACAACCGAATTTCCAACAACTTCAACAGCATCGCCAGCAACAACAACCGAATTTCCAACAACTTCAACAGCATCGCCATCAGCTACAACCGAATTTCCAACAACTTCAACAGCATCACCATCAGCTACAACCGAATTTCCAACAACTTCAACAGCATCGCCAACAACTACAACCGAATTTCCAACAACTTCAACAGCATCGCCAACAACTGCAACCGAATTTCCAACAACTTCAACATCATCGCCAACAACTGCAACCGAATTTCCAAAAACTTCAACATCACCGCCAACAACTTCAACCGAATTTCCAACAACTTCAACAGCATCGCCAACAACTGCAACCGAATTTCCAACAACTTCAACAGCATCGCCAACAACTACAACCGAATTTCCAACAACTTCAACAGCATCGCCAACAACAACAACCGAACTTCCAACAACTTCAACAGCATCGCCAACAACTACAACCGAATTTCCAACAACTTCAACAGCATCGCCATCAGCTACAACCGAATTTCCAACAACTTCAACAGCATCGCTAACAACTACAACCGAATTTCCAACAACTTCAACAGCATCACCATCAGCTACAACCGAATTTCCAACAACTTCAACAGCATCGCCAACAACTACAACCGAATTTCCAACAACTTCAACAGCATCGCTAACAACAACAACCGAATTTCCAACAACTTCAACAGCATCGCTAACAACTACAACCGAATTTCCAACAACTTCAACAGCATCGCCAACAACTACAACCGAATTTCCAACAACTTCAACAGCATTGCTAACAACTACAACCGAATTTCCAACAACTTCAACAGCATCGCCAACAACTACCACCGAATTTCCAACAACTTCAACAGCATCGCCATCAGCTACAACCGAATTTCCAACAACTTCAACAGCATCACCATCAGCTACAACCGAATTTCCAACAACTTCAACAGCATCGCCAACAGCTACAACCGAATTTCCAACAACTTCAACAGCATCGCCAACAACTGCAACCGAATTTCCAACAACTTCAACAGCATCGCCAACAACAACAACCGAATTTCCAACAACTTCAACAGCATCACCATCAACAACAACCGAATTTCCAACAACTTCAACAGCATCGCCAACAACTACAACCGAATTTCCAACAACTTCAACAGCATCGCCAACAACTACAACCGAATTTCCAACAACTTCAACAGCATCGCCAACAACTACAACCGAATTTCCAACAACTTCAACAGCATCGCCATCAGCTACAACCGAATTTCCAACAATTTCAACAGCATCGCCAACAACTACAACCGAATTTCCAACAACTTCAACAGCATCGCTAACAACTACAACCGAATTTCCAACAACTTCAACAGCATCACCAACAACAACAACCGAATTTCCGACAACTTCAACAGCATCACCATCAGCTGCAACCGAATTTCCAACAACGTCAACAGCATCACCATCAGCTGCAACCGAATTTCCAACAACTTCAACAGCATCGCCAACAACTACAACCGAATTTCCAACAACTTCAACAGCATCACCATCAACTACAACCGAATTTCCAACAACTTCAACAGCATCGCCAACAACAACAACCAAATTTCCAACAACTTCAACATCACCGCCAACAACTACAACCGAATTTCCAACAACTTCAACAGCATCGCCAACAACTACAACCGAATTTCCAACAACTTCAACAGCATCGCCAACAACTACCACCGAATTTCCAACAACTTCAACAGCATCGCCAACAACTACAACCGAATTTCCAACAACTTCAACAGCATCACCAACATCTGCAACCGAATTTCCAACAACTTCAACAGCATCAACATCAGCTACAACCGAATTTCCAACAACTTCAACAGCATCACCATCAGCTGCAACCGAATTTCCAACAACTTCAACAGCATCGCCATCAGCTACAACCGAATTTCCAACAACTTCAACAGCATCGCCAACAACAACAACCGAACTTCCAACAACTTCAATAGCATCACCATCAACTACAACCGAATTTCCAACAACTTCAACAGCATCGCCATCAGCTACAACCGAATTTCCAACAACTTCAACAGCATCACCATCAACTACAACCGAATTTCCAACAACTTCAACAGCATCGCCAACAACTACAACCGAACTTCCAACAACTTCAACAGCATCGCCAACAACTACAACCGAATTTCCAACAACTTCAACAGCATCGCCATCAGCTACAACCGATTTTCCAACAACTTCAACAGCATCACCATCAACTACAACCGAATTTCCAACAACTTCAACAGCATCGCTAACAACTGCAACAGAATTTCCAAAAACTTCAACATCACCGCCAACAACTACAACCGAATTTCCAACAACTTCAACAGCATCGCCAACAACTACAACCGAATTTCCAACAACTTCAACAGCATCGCCATCAGCTACAACCGAATTTCCAACAACTTCAACAGCATCGCTAACAACTACAACCGAATTTCCAACAACTTCAACAGCATCACCATCAGCTACAACCGAATTTCCAACAACTTCAACAGCATCGCCAACAACTACAACCGAATTTCCAACAACTTCAACAGCATCGCTAACAACAACAACCGAATTTCCAACAACTTCAACAGCATCGCTAACAACTACAACCGAATTTCCAACAACTTCAACAGCATCGCCAACAACTACAACCGAATTTCCAACAACTTCAACAGCATTGCTAACAACTACAACCGAATTTCCAACAACTTCAACAGCATCACCATCAGCTACAACCGAATTTCCAACAACTTCAACAGCATCGCCAACAGCTACAACCGAATTTCCAACAACTTCAACAGCATCGCCAACAACAACAACCGAATTTCCAACAACTTCAACAGCATCACCATCAACAACAACCGAATTTCCAACAACTTCAACAGCATCGCCAACAACTACAACCGAATTTCCAACAACTTCAACAGCATCGCCAACAACTACAACCGAATTTCCAACAACTTCAACAGCATCGCCAACAACTACAACCGAATTTCCAACAACTTCAACAGCATCGCCATCAGCTACAACCGAATTTCCAACAATTTCAACAGCATCGCCAACAACTACAACCGAATTTCCAACAACTTCAACAGCATCGCTAACAACTACAACCGAATTTCCAACAACTTCAACAGCATCACCAACAACAACAACCGAATTTCCGACAACTTCAACAGCATCACCATCAGCTGCAACCGAATTTCCAACAACGTCAACAGCATCACCATCAGCTGCAACCGAATTTCCAACAACTTCAACAGCATCGCCAACAACTACAACCGAATTTCCAACAACTTCAACAGCATCACCATCAACTACAACCGAATTTCCAACAACTTCAACAGCATCGCCAACAACAACAACCAAATTTCCAACAACTTCAACATCACCGCCAACAACTACAACCGAATTTCCAACAACTTCAACAGCATCGCCAACAACTACAACCGAATTTCCAACAACTTCAACAGCATCGCCAACAACTACCACCGAATTTCCAACAACTTCAACAGCATCGCCAACAACTACAACCGAATTTCCAACAACTTCAACAGCATCACCAACATCTGCAACCGAATTTCCAACAACTTCAACAGCATCAACATCAGCTACAACCGAATTTCCAACAACTTCAACAGCATCACCATCAGCTGCAACCGAATTTCCAACAACTTCAACAGCATCGCCATCAGCTACAACCGAATTTCCAACAACTTCAACAGCATCGCCAACAACAACAACCGAACTTCCAACAACTTCAATAGCATCACCATCAACTACAACCGAATTTCCAACAACTTCAACAGCATCGCCATCAGCTACAACCGAATTTCCAACAACTTCAACAGCATCGCCATCAACTACAACCGAATTTCCAACAACTTCAACAGCATCGCCAACAACTACAACCGAACTTCCAACAACTTCAACAGCATCGCCAACAACTACAACCGAATTTCCAACAACTTCAACAGCATCGCCATCAGCTACAACCGATTTTCCAACAACTTCAACAGCATCACCATCAACTACAACCGAATTTCCAACAACTTCAACAGCATCGCTAACAACTGCAACAGAATTTCCAAAAACTTCAACATCACCGCCAACAACTACAACCGAATTTCCAACAACTTCAACAGCATCGCCAACAACTGCAACCGAATTTCCAACAACTTCAACAGCATCGCCAACAACTACAACCGAATTTCCAACAACTTCAACAGCATCGCCAACAACTACAACCGAATTTCCAACAACTTCAACAGCATCACCATCAGCTACAACCGAATTTCCAACAACTTCAACAGCATCGCCAACAACTACAACCGAATTTCCAACAACTTCAACAGCATCGCCAACAGCTACAACCGAATTTCCAACAACTTCAACAACATCGCCAACAACTACAACCGAATTTCCAACAACTTCAACAACATCGCCAACAACAACAACCAAATTTCCAACAACTTCAACAGCATCGCCAACAACTACAACCGAATTTCCAACAACTTCAACAGCATCGCCAACAACTGCAACCGAATTTCCAACAACTTCAACAGCATCACCATCAACTACAACCGAATTTCCAACAACTTCAACAGCATCGCCAGCAACAACAACCGAATTTCCAACAACTTCAACAGCATCGCCAGCAACAACAACCGAATTTCCAACAACTTCAACAGCATCAACATCAGCTACAACCGAATTTCCAACAACTTCAACAGCATCGCCATCAGCTACAACCGAATTTCCAACAACTTCAACAGCATCACCATCAACTACAACCGAATTTCCAACAACTTCAACAGCATCACCATCAACTACAACCGAATTTCCAACAACTTCAACAGCATCGCCAGCAACAACAACCGAATTTCCAACAACTTCAACAGCATCGCCAGCAACAACAACCGAATTTCCAACAACTTCAACAGCATCACCATCAGCTACAACCGAATTTCCAACAACTTCAACAGCATCGCCAACAACTACAACCGAATTTCCAACAACTTCAACAGCATCGCCAACAACTGCAACCGAATTTCCAAAAACTTCAACATCACCGCCAACAACTTCAACCGAATTTCCAACAACTTCAACAGCATCGCCAACAACTGCAACCGAATTTCCAACAACTTCAACAGCATCGCCAACAACTACAACCGAATTTCCAACAACTTCAACAGCATCGCCAACAACAACAACCGAACTTCCAACAACTTCAACAGCATCGCCAACAACTACAACCGAATTTCCAACAACTTCAACAGCATCGCCATCAGCTACAACCGAATTTCCAACAACTTCAACAGCATCGCTAACAACTACAACCGAATTTCCAACAACTTCAACAGCATCACCATCAGCTACAACCGAATTTCCAACAACTTCAACAGCATCGCCAACAACTACAACCGAATTTCCAACAACTTCAACAGCATCGCTAACAACAACAACCGAATTTCCAACAACTTCAACAGCATCGCTAACAACTACAACCGAATTTCCAACAACTTCAACAGCATCGCCAACAACTACAACCGAATTTCCAACAACTTCAACAGCATTGCTAACAACTACAACCGAATTTCCAACAACTTCAACAGCATCACCATCAGCTACAACCGAATTTCCAACAACTTCAACAGCATCGCCAACAACAACAACCGAATTTCCAACAACTTCAACAGCATCGCCAACAACAACAACCGAATTTCCAACAACTTCAACAGCATCACCATCAACAACAACCGAATTTCCAACAACTTCAACAGCATCGCCAACAACTACAACCGAATTTCCAACAACTTCAACAGCATCGCCAACAACTACAACCGAATTTCCAACAACTTCAACATCACCGCCAACAACTACAACCGAATTTCCAACAACTTCAACAGCATCGCCAACAACTACAACCGAATTTCCAACAACTTCAACAGCATCGCCAACAACTACCACCGAATTTCCAACAACTTCAACAGCATCGCCAACAACTACAACCGAATTTCCAACAACTTCAACAGCATCACCAACATCTGCAACCGAATTTCCAACAACTTCAACAGCATCAACATCTGCTACAACCGAATTTCCAACAACTTCAACAGCATCACCATCAGCTGCAACCGAATTTCCAACAACTTCAACAGCATCGCCATCAGCTACAACCGAATTTCCAACAACTTCAACAGCATCGCCAACAACAACAACCGAACTTCCAACAACTTCAATAGCATCACCATCAACTACAACCGAATTTCCAACAACTTCAACAGCATCGCCATCAGCTACAACCGAATTTCCAACAACTTCAACAGCATCACCATCAACTACAACCGAATTTCCAACAACTTCAACAGCATCGCCAACAACTACAACCGAACTTCCAACAACTTCAACAGCATCGCCAACAACTACAACCGAATTTCCAACAACTTCAACAGCATCGCCATCAGCTACAACCGATTTTCCAACAACTTCAACAGCATCACCATCAACTACAACCGAATTTCCAACAACTTCAACAGCATCGCTAACAACTGCAACAGAATTTCCAAAAACTTCAACATCACCGCCAACAACTACAACCGAATTTCCAACAACTTCAACAGCATCGCCAACAACTGCAACCGAATTTCCAACAACTTCAACAGCATCGCGAACAACTACAACCGAATTTCCAACAACTTCAACAGCATCGCCAACAACTACAACCGAATTTCCAACAACTTCAACAGCATCACCATCAGCTACAACCGAATTTCCAACAACTTCAACAGCATCGCCAACAACTACAACCGAATTTCCAACAACTTCAACAGCATCGCCAACAGCTACAACCGAATTTCCAACAACTTCAACAACATCGCCAACAACTACAACCGAATTTCCAACAACTTCAACAACATCGCCAACAACAACAACCAAATTTCCAACAACTTCAACAGCATCGCCAACAACTACAACCGAATTTCCAACAACTTCAACAGCATCGCCAACAACTGCAACCAAATTTCCAACAACTTCAACAGCATCACCATCAACTACAACCGAATTTCGAACAACTTCAACAGCATCGCCAGCAACAACAACCGAATTTCCAACAACTTCAACAGCATCGCCAGCAACAACAACCGAATTTCCAACAACTTCAACAGCATCAACATCAGCTACAACCGAATTTCCAACAACTTCAACAGCATCGCCATCAGCTACAACCGAATTTCCAACAACTTCAACAGCATCACCATCAACTACAACCGAATTTCCAACAACTTCAACAGCATCACCATCAACTACAACCGAATTTCCAACAACTTCAACAGCATCGCCAGCAACTACAACCGAATTTCCAACAACTTCAACAGCATCGCCAGCAACAACAACCGAATTTCCAACAACTTCAACAGCATCGCTAACAACAACAACCGAATTTCCAACAACTTCAACAGCATCGCCAACAACTACAACCGAATTTCAAACAACTTCAACAGCATCGCCAACAACTACAACCGAATTTCCAACAACTTCAACAGCATCGCCAACAACTACAACCGAATTTCCAACAACTTCAACAGCATCGCCATCAGCTACAACCGAATTTCCAACAACTTCAACAGCATCGCCAACAACAACAACCGAATTTCCAACAACTTCAACAGCATCACCATCAACTACAACCGAATTTCCAACAACTTCAACAGCATCACCATCAGCTACAACCGAATTTCCAACAACTTCCACAGCATCGCCAGCAACAACAACCGAATTTCCAACAACTTCAACAGCATCGCCAGCAACTACAACCGAATTTCCAACAACTTCAACAGCATCGCCAGCAACAACAACCGAATTTCCAAAAACTTCAACAGCATCGCTAACAACAACAACCGAATTTCCAACAACTTCAACAGCATCGCCAACAACTACAACCGAATTTCCAACAACTTCAACAGCATCGCCATCAGCTACAACCGAATTTCCAACAACTTCAACAGCATCGCCATCAGCTACAACCGAATTTCCAACAACTTCAACAGCATCGCCAGCAACTACAACCGAATTTCCAACAACTTCAACAGCATCGCTAACAACTACAACCGAATTTCCAACAACTTCAACAGCATCGCCAACAACTACAACCGAATTTCCAACAACTTCAACAGCATCACCATCAACTACAACCGAATTTCCAACAACTTCAACAGCATCACCATCAACTGCAACCGAATTTCCAACAACTTCAACAGCATCGCCAACAACTACAACCGAATTTCCAACAACTTCAACAGCATCGCCATCAAGTACAACCGAATTTCCAACAACTTCAACAGCATCACCAACAACTACAACCAAATTTCCAACAACTTCAACAGCATCGCTAACAACTACAACGGAATTTCCAACAACTTCAACAGCATCACAATCAACTACAACCGAATTTCCAACAACTTCAACAGCATCGCCATCAGCTGCAACCGAATTTCCAACAACTTCAACAGCATCGCCAACAACTACAACCGAATTTCCAACAACTTCAACGGCATCGCCAACAACTACAACCAAATTTCCAACAACTTCAACAGCATCGCCAACAACTACAACCGAATTTCCAACAACTTCAACAGCATCGCCAACAACTACAACCGAATTTCCAACAACTTCAACAGCATCACCATCAACTACAACCGAATTTCCAACAACTTCAACAGCATCGCCAACAACTACAACCGAATTTCCAACAACTTCAACAGCATCGCCAACAACTACCACCGAATTTCCAACAACTTCAACAGCATCGCCAACAACTACAACCGAATTTCCAACAACTTCAACAGCATCGCTAACAACTACAACCGAATTTCCAACAACTTCAACAGCATCGCCAATAACTACAACCGAATTTCCAACAACTTCAACAGCATCGCCAACAACTACAACCGAATTTCCAACAACTTCAACAGCATCACCATCAACTGCAACCGAATTTCCAACAACTTCAACAGCATCGCCAACAACTACAACCGAATTTCCAACAACTTCAACAGCATCGCCATCAACTACAACCGAATTTCCAACAACTTCAACAGCATCACCAACAACTACAACCAAATTTCCAACAACTTCAACAGCATCGCTAACAACTACAACCGAATTTCCAACAACTTCAACAGCATCACAATCAACTACAACCGAATTTCCAACAACTTCAACAGCATCGCCATCATCTGCAACCGAATTTCCAACAACTTCAACAGCATCGCCAACAACTACAACCGAATTTCCAACAACTTCAACGGCATCGCCAACAACTACAACCGAATTTCCAACAACTTCAACGGCATCGCCAACAACTACAACCAAATTTCCAACAACTTCAACAGCATCGCCAACAACTACAACCGAATTTCCAACAACTTCAACAGCATCGCCAACAACTACAACCGAATTTCCAACAACTTCAACAGCATCACCATCAGCTACAACCGAATTTCCAACAACTTCAACAGCATCGCCAACAACTACAACCGAATTTCCAACAACTTCAACAGCATCGCCAACAACTACCACCGAATTTCCAACAACTTCAACAGCATCGCCAACAACTGCAACCAAATTTCCAACAACTTCAACAGCATCGCCAACAACTGCAACCGAATTTCCAACAACTTCAACAGCATCGCCAACAACTACAACCGAATTTCCAACAACTTCAACAGCATCGCCAACAACTACAACCGAATTTCCAACAACTTCAACAGCATCACCATCAGCTACAACCGAATTTCCAACAACTTCAACAGGATCACCAACAGCTACAACCGAATTTCCAACAACTTCAACAGCATCGCCAACAACTACAACCGAATTTCCAACAACTTCAACAGCATCGCCAACAACAACAACCAAATTTCCAACAACTTCAACAGCATCGCCAACAACTGCAACCGAATTTCCAACAACTTCAACAGCATCGCTAACAACTACAACCGAATTTCCAACAACTTCAACAGCATCGCTAACAACTACAACCGATTTTCCAACAACTTCAACAGCATCGCCATCAGCTACAACCGAATTTCCAACAACTTCAACAGCATCACCAACAACTACAACCGAATTTCCAACAACTTCAACAGCATCGCCAACAACAACAACCGAATTTCCAACAACTTCAACAGCATCACAATCAACTACAACCGAATTTCCAACAACTTCAACAGCATCGCCAACAACTACAACCGAATTTCCAACAACTTCAACAGCATCACCATCAACTACAACCGAATTTCCAACAACTTCAACAGCATCACCATCAACTACAACCGAATTTCCAACAACTTCAACAGCATCGCCAACAACTACAACCGAATTTCCAACAACTTCAACAGCATCGCCAACAACTACAACCGAATTTCCAACAACTTCAACAGCATCACCAACAACTACAACCGAATTTCCATCAACTACAACCGAATTTCCAACAACTTCAACAGCATCGCTAACAACTACAACCGAATTTCCAACAACTTCAACAGCATCACCAACAACTACAACCGAATTTCCAACAACTTCAACAGCATCACCAACAACTACAACCGAATTTCCAACAACTTCAACAGCATCACCATCAACTACAACCGAATTTCCAACAACTTCAACAGCATCGCCAACAACTACAACCGATTTCCCAACAACTTCAACAGCATCGCCATCAACTACAACCGAATTTCCAACAACTTCAACAGCATCACAATCAACTACAACCGAATTTCCAACAACTTCAACAGCATCGCCAACAACTACAACCGAATTTCCAACAACTTCAACAGCATCGCCAACAACTACAACCGAATTTCCAACAACTTCAACAGCATCGCCAACAACTACAACCGAATTTCCAACAACTTCAACAGCATCACCATCAACTACAACCGAATTTCCAACAACTTCAACAGCATCGCCAACAACTTCAACCGAATTTCCAACAACTTCAACAGCATCGCTAACAACTACAACGGAATTTCCAACAACTTCAACAGCATCACCAACAACAACAACCGAATTTCCAACAACTTCAACAGCATCGCCAACAACAACAACCGAATTTCCAACAACTTCAACAGCATCGCCATCAACTACAACCGAATTTCCAACAACTTCAACAGCATCGCTAACAACTGCAAGCGAATTTCCAACAACTTCAACAGCATCGCCATCAGCTACAACCGAATTTCCAACAACTTCAACAGCATCGCCAACAACAACAACCGAATTTCCAACAACTTCAACAGCATCGCCATCAACTACAACCGAATTTCCAACAACTTCAACAGCATCGCCAACAACAACAACCGAACTTCCAACAACTTCAACAGCATCGCCAACAACTACAACCGAATTTCCAACAACTTCAACAGCATCGCCAGCAACAACAACCGAATTTCCAACAACTTCAACAGCATCGCCAACAACAACAACCGAATTTCCAACAACTTCAACAGCATCGCCAACAACTACAACCGAATTTCCAACAACTTCAACAGCATCGCCAACAACAACAACCGAATTTCCAACAACTTCAACAGCATCGCCAACAACAACAACCGAATTTCCAACAACTTCAACAGCATCGCCATCAACTACAACCGAATTTCCAACAACATCAACAGCATCGCCAACAACTACAACCGAATTTCCAACAACTTCAACAGCTACAACCGAATTTCCAACAACTTCAACAGCATCGCCAACAACTACAACCGAATTTCCAACAACTTCAACAGCATCGCCAACAACTACAACCGAATTTCCAACAACTTCAACAGCATCGCCAACAACAACAACCGAATTTCCAACAACTTCAACAGCATCGCCAACAACAACAACCGAATTTCCAACAACTTCAACAGCATCGCCATCAACTACAACCGAATTTCCAACAACATCAACAGCATCGCCAACAACTACAACCGAATTTCCAACAACTTCAACAGCATCACCAACAGCTACAACCGAATTTCCAACAACTTCAACAGCATCGCCATCAGCTACAACCGAATTTCCAACAACTTCAACAGCATCGCCAACAACTACAACCGAATTTCCAACAACTTCAACAGCATCGCCAGCAACTACAACCGAATTTCCAACAACTTCAACAGCATCGCCAACAACTGCAACCGAATTTCCAACAACTTCAACAGCATCGCCAACAACAACAACCGAATTTCCAACAACTTCAACAGCATCGCCAACAACTACAACCGAATTTCCAACAACTTCAACAGCATCGCCAACAACTACAACCGAATTTCCAACAACTTCAACAGCATCGCCAACAACTACAACCGAATTTCCAACAACTTCAACAGCATCGCCAACAACAACAACCGAATTTCCAACAACAACAACCGAATTTCCAACAACTTCAACAGCATCGCCATCAACTACAACCGAATTTCCAACAACTTCAACAGCATCGCCATCAGCTACAACCGAATTTCCAACAACTTCAACAGCATCGCCAACAACTACAACCGAATTTCCAACAACTTCAACAGCATCGCTAACAACTACCACCGAATTTCCAACAACTTCAACAGCATCACCATCAGCTACAACCGAATTTCCAACAACTTCAACAGCATCGCCATCAACTACAACCGAATTTCCAACAACTTCAACAGCATCGCCATCAGCTACAACCGAATTTCCAACAACTTCAACAGCATCGCCAACAACTGCAAGCGAATTTCCAACAACTTCAACAGCATCGCCATCAACTACAACCAAATTTCCAACAACTTCAACAGCATCGCCATCAACTACAACCGAATTTCCAACAACTTCAACATCATCACTATCAGCTGCAACCGAATTTCCAACAACTTCAACAGCATCGCCAACAACTACAACCGAATTTCCAACAACTTCAACAGCATCGCCATCAGCTACAACCGAATTTCCAACAACTTCAACAGCATCGCCAACAACTACAACCGAATTTCCAACAACTTCAACAGCATCGCCAACAACTACAACCGAATTTCCAACAACTTCAACATCATCACCATCACCTACAACCGAATTTCCAACAACTTCAACAGCATCACCATCAGCTACAACCGAATTTCCAAAAACTTCAACAGCATCGCCAACAACTGCAACCGAATTTCCAACAACTTCAACAGCATCGCTAACAACTACAACCGAATTTCCAACAACTTCAACAGCATCACCAACAGCTACAACCGAATTTCCAACAACTTCAACAGCATCGCCATCAACTACAACCGAATTTCCAACAACTTCAACAGCATCGCCAACAACTACAACCGAATTTCCAACAACTTCAACAGCATCACCAACAACAACAACCGAATTTCCAACAACTTCAACAGCATCGCCAACAACTGCAAGCGAATTTCCAACAACTTCAACAGCATCGCTAACAACTACAACCGAATTTCCAACAACTTCAACAGCATCGCCATCAACTACAACCGAATTTCCAACAACTTCAACATCATCACTATCAGCTGCAACCGAATTTCCAACAACTTCAACAGCATCGCCATCAACTACAACCGAATTTCCAACAACTTCAACAGCATCGCCATCAGCTACAACCGAATTTCCAACAACTTCAACAGCATCGCCAACAGCTACAACCGAATTTCCAACAACTTCAACAGCATCGCCAACAACTACAACCGAATTTCCAACAACTTCAACAGCATCACCAACAGCTACAACCGAATTTCCAACAACTTCAACAGCATCGCCATCAACTACAACCGAATTTCCAACAACTTCAACAGCATCGCCAACAACTACAACCGAATTTCCAACAACTTCAACAGCATCGCCAACAACTACAACCGAATTTCCAACAACTTCAACAGCATCGCCAACAACTACAACCGAATTTCCAACAACTTCAACAGCATCGCCAACAACAACAACCGAATTTCCAACAACTTCAACAGCATCACCATCAACTACAACCGAATTTCCAACAACTTCAACAGCATCGCCATCAGCTGCAACCGAATTTCCAACAACTTCAACAGCATCGCCAACAACTACCACCGAATTTCCAACAACTTCAACAGCATCGCCAACAACTGCAAGCGAATTTCCAACAACTTCAACAGCATCGCCAACAACTACAACCGAATTTCCTACAACTTCAACAGCATCGCCATCAACTACAACCGAATTTCCAACAACTTCAACAGCATCGCCAACAACTACAACCGAATTTCCAACAACTTCAACAGCATCGCCATCAGCTACAACCGAATTTCCAACAACTTCAACAGCATCGCCATCAGCTACAACCGAATTTCCAACAACTTCAACAGCATCGCCAACAACAACCGAATTTCCAACAACTTCAACAGCATCGCCAACAACTACAACCGAATTTCCAACAACTTCAACAGCATCGCTAACAACTACAACCGAATTTCCAACAACTTCAACAGCATCGCCAACAACTACAACCGAATTTCCAACAACTTCAACAGCATCGCCAACAGCTACAACCGAATTTCCAACAACTTCAACAGCATCACCATCAGCTACAACCGAATTTCCAACAACTTCAACAGCATCGCCAACAACAACAACCGAATTTCTGACAACTTCAACAGCATCACCATCAACTACAACCGAATTTCCAACAACTTCAACAGCATCGCCAACAACTACAACCGAATTTCCAACAACTTCAACAGCATCGCCAACAACTACAACCGAATTTCCAACAACTTCAACAGCATCGCTAACAACTACAACCGAATTTCCAACAACTTCAACAACATCACCAACAACTGCAACCGAATTTCCAACAACTTCAACAGCATCGCCAACAACTACAACCGAATTTCCAACAACTTCAACAGCATCGCCAACAACAACAACCGAATTTCCGACAACTTCAACAGCATCGCCAACAACTACAACCGAATTTCCAACAACTTCAACAGCATCAACATCAGCTACAACCGAATTTCCAACAATTTCAACAGCATCGCCAACAACTGCAAGCGAATTTCCAACAACTTCAACAGCATCGCCAACAACTACAACCGAATTTCCTACAACTTCAACAGCATCGCCATCAACTACAACCGAATTTCCAACAACTTCAACAGCATCGCCAACAACTACAACCGAATTTCCAACAACTTCAACAGCATCGCCAACAACTACAACCGAATTTCCGACAACTTCAACAGCATTGCCAACAACTACAACCGAATTTCCAACAACTTCCACAGCATCGCTAACAACTACAACCGAATTTCCAACAACTTCAATAGCATCACCATCAACTACAACCGAATTTCCGACAACTTCAACAGCATCGCCAACAACTACAACCGAATTTCCGACAACTTCAACAGCATCGCCATCAAAAACAACCGAATTTCCAACAACTTCAACAGCATCGCCAACAACTACAACCGAATTTCCAACAACTTCAACAGCATCGCCAACAACTACAACCGAATTTCCAACAACTTTAACAGCATCACAATCAACTACAACCGACTTTCCAACAACTTCAACAGCATCGCCATCACCTACAACCGAATTTCCAACAACTTCAAATGCATCGCTAACAACTGCAACCGAATTTCCAACAACTTCAACAGCATCGCCAACAACAACAACCGAATTTCCAACAACTTCAACAGCATCACCATCAGCTACAACCGAATTTCCAACAACTTCAACAGCATCACCATCAGCTACAACCGAATTTCAAACAACTTCAACAGCATCGCCATCAACTACAACCGAATTTCCAACAACTTCAACAGCATCGCCAACAACTACAACCGAATTTCCAACAACTTCAAATGCATCGCTAACAACTGCAACCGAATTTCCAACAACTTCAACAGCATCGCCAACAACTACAACCGAATTTCCAACAACTTCAACAGCATCGCTAACAACTGCAACCGAATTTCCAACAACTTCAACAGCATCGCCAACAACTACAACCGAATTTCCAACAACTTCAACAGCATCACCAACAGCTACAACCGAATTTCCAACAACTTCAACAGCATCACCATCAACTACAACCGAATTTCCAACAACTTCAACAGCATCGCCAACAACTACAACCGAATTTCCAACAACTTCAACAGCATCGCTAACAACAACAACCGAATTTCCAACAACTTCAACAGCATCGCCATCAGCTACAACCGAATTTCCAACAACTTCAACAGCATCGCCAACAACTACAACCGAATTTCCAACAACTTCAACAGCATCACCAACAGCTGCAACCGAATTTCCAACAACTTCAACAGCATCACCAACAACTACAACCGAATTTCCAACAACTTCAACAGCATCACCATCAGCTACAACCGAATTTCCAACAACTTCAACAGCATCGCCAACAACTACAACCGAATTTCCAAAAACTTCAACAGCATCGCTAACAACAACAACCGAATTTCCAACAACTTCAACAGCATCACAATCAACTACAACCGAATTTCCAACAACTTCAACAGCATCACCAACAGCTGCAACCGAATTTCCAACAACTTCAACAGCATCACCAACAGCTACAACCGAATTTCCAACAACTTCAACAGCATCGCCAACAACTACCACCGAATTTCCAACAACTTCAACAGCATCGCCAACAACTGCAACCAAATTTCCAACAACTGCAACAGCATCGCCAACAACTACAACCGAATTTCCAACAACTTCAACAGCATCGCTAACAACTACAACCGAATTTCCAACAACTTCAACAACATCACCAACAACAACAACCGAACTTCAAACAACTTCAACAGCATCGCTAACAACTGCAACCAAATTTCCAACAACTTCAACAGCATCGCCAACAACTGCAACCGAATTTCCAACAACTTCAACAGCATCGCCAACAACTACAACCGAATTTCCAACAACTTCAACAGCATCGCCAACAACTACAACCGAATTTCCAACAACTTCAACAGCATCGCTAACAGCCACAACCGAATTTCCAACAACTTCAACAGCACCACAATCAACTACAACCGAATTTCCAACAACTTCAACAGCATCACAATCAACTACAACCGAATTTCCAACAACTTCAACAGCATCACCAACAACAACAACCGAATTTCCTACAACTTCAACAGCATCGCTAACAACTACAACCAAATTTCCAACAATTTCAACAGCATCGCTAACAACTACAACCGAATTTCCAACAACTTCAACAGCATCGCTAACAACTACAACCGAATTTCCAACAACTTCGACAGCATCACCATCAACTACAACCGAATTTCCAACAACTTCAACAGCATCGCCAACAACTACAACCGAATTTCCAACAACTTCAACAGCATCACCATCAACTACAACCGAATTTCCAACAACTTCATTAGCATCGCCAACAACTACAACCGAATTTCCAACAACTTCAACAGCATCGCCATCAGCTACAACCGAATTTCCAACAACTTCAACAGCATCGCCATCAGCTACAACCGAATTTCCAACAACTTCAACAGCATCGCTAACAACTACAACCGAATTTCCAACAACTTCAACAGCATCGCCATCAGCTACAACCGAATTTCCAACAACTTCAACAGCATCGCCAACAACTGCAACCGAATTTCCAACAACTTCAACAGCATCACCATCAACTACAACCGAATTTCCAACAACTTCAAAAGCATCGCCAACAACAACAACCGAATTTCCAACAACTTCAACAGCATCGCCAACAACAACAGCCAAATATCCGACAACTTCTACATCTTCTACAACTGCATCACCTCTCGAGTCTACAACATCTCCTACAACCACAACAATATCTCCTACAGCTACAACAACATATCCCACAACTACAACATCTCAAACACGTGCTCCTTTTGTGCCATACGCTAATCCTACCGGGAAGGAAACAAATTTTCAGGTACTTCCAGGGAGCCCTGAAAACAAATCTATCACTCGTTCAAGTGGCTCACAGATGACGTCATCTACCACATCAACGACAACAACACCAACAGCAACACCAACACAAAGAACGACGACTAAAGCACCAATAACCAAATCTTCTGAAACAACAACTGCAGCGCCAACAACCACTTCTTCTGAAACAACTACTGCTGCACCAACAACTACTTCCTCTGAAACATCAACTGCAGCACCAACAACCACTTCCTCTGAAACATCAACTGCAGCACCAACAACCACTTCCTCTGAAAACCCAAATGCAGCACCAGCAACCACTTCCTCTGAAACATCAACTGCAGCACCAACAACCACTTCCTCTGAAACAACAACTGCAGCACCAACAACCACTTCCTCTGAAACATCAACTGCAGCACCAACAACCAGTTCCTCTGAAACATCAACTGCAGCACCAACAACCACTTCCTCTGAAACAACAACTGCAGCACCAACAACCACTTCCTCTGAAACAACAACTGCAGCACCAACAACCACTTCCTCTGAAACATCATTTGCAGCACCAACAACCACTTCCTCTGAAACATCAACTGCAGCACCAACAACCACTTCCTCTGAAACAACAACTGCAGCACCAACAACCACTTCCTCTGAAACAACAACTCCATCACAAACAACCACTTCCTCTGAAACATCAACTGCAGCACCAACAACCACTTCCTCTGAAACAACAACTGCAGCACCAACAACCACTTCCTCTGAAACAACAACTGCAGCACCAACAACCACTTCCTCTGAAACATCAACTGCAGCACCAACAACCACTTCCTCTGAAACAACAACTGCAGCACCAACAACTTCCTCTGAAACAACAACTGCAGCACGAACAACCACATCCTCTCAAACAACAACTGCAGCACCAACAACTACTTCCTCTGAAACATCAACTGCAGCACCAACAACAACTTCCTTTGAAACAACAACTGCAGCACCAACAACCACTTCCTCTGAAACAACAACTGCAGCACCAACAACCACTTCCTCTGAAACAACAACTGCAGCAACAACAACCACTTCCTCTGAAACATCAACTGCAGCACCAACAACCACATCCTCTGAAACAACAACTGCAGCACCAACAACCACTTCCTCTGAAACATCAACTGCAGCACCAACAACCACTTCTCCTGAAACAGCAAGTGCCGCACCAACAACCACTTCCTCTGAAACAACAACTGCACCACCAACAACCACTTCTTCTGAAATATCAACTGTAGCACCAACAACCACTTCCGCAGAAACAAAAACTGTAGCACCAACAACCACTTCCTCTGAAACATCAACTGCAGCACCAACAACCACTTTCTCTGAAACCTCAACTGCAGCACCAACAACCACTTCCTCTCAAGCAACAACCGCAGCACCAACAACCACTTCCACTGAAACAACAACTGCAGCACCAACAACCAATTCTTTTGAAACATCAACTGCAGCACCAACAACCACTTCCTCTGAGACATCAACTGCAGCACCAACAACCTCTTCCTCTGAAACATCAACTGCAGCACCAACAACCACTTCCTCCGAAAAAATAACTGCAGCACCAACAACCACTTCCTCTGAAACAACAACTACAGCAACAGCAACCACTTCCTCTGAAACATCAACTGCAGCACCAACAACAACTTCCTCTGAAAATAAAAGTGCCGCACCAACAACCACTTCCTCTGAAACATCCACTGCCGCACCAACAACTACTTCCTCTGAAACATCAACTGCAGCACCAACAACCACTTCCTCTGAAACATCAACTGCAGCACCAACAACCACTTCCTCTGAAACATCAACCGCAGCAGCAACAACCACTTCCTCTGAAGCAACAAGTGCAGCACCAACAACCACTTCCTCAGAAACATCAACTGCAGCATCAGCAACCACTTCCTCTAAAACATCAACTGCAGCAACAACAACCACTTCCTCTGAAACATCAGGTACAGCACCAACAACCACTTCCTCTGAAACATCAACTGCAGCACCAACAGCCACTTTCTCTCAAACAACAACTGCAGCACCAACAAACACTCCCTCTGAAACATCAACTGAAGCACCAACAACCACTTCCTCTGAAACAACAACTGCAGCACCAACAACCACCTCTGAAACAACAACTGCAGCACGAACAACTACATCCTCTCAAACAACAACTGCAGCACCAACAACTACTTCCTCTAAAACAACAACTGCGGCACCAACAACTACTTCCTCTAAAACAACAACTGCGGCACCAACAACCACTTCCTCTGAAACATCAACTGCAGCACAAACAACCACTTCCTCTGAAACATCAACTGCAGCACCAACAACCACTTCCTCTGAAAATACAAGTGCAGCACCAACAACCACTTCCTCTGAAACATCAACTGCAGCACCAACAACCACTTCCTCTGAAACAACAACTGCAGCACCAACAACCACTTCCTCTGAAACATCAACTGCAGCACCAACAACCACTTCCTCTGAAACATCAACTGCAGCACCAACAACCACTTCCTCTGAAACATCAACTGCAGCACCAACAACCACTTCCTCTGAAACATCAACTGCAGCACCAACAACCACTTCCTCTGAAACAACTACTGCAGCACAAACAACCACTTCCTCTGAAACATCAACTGCAGCTTCAACAACCACTTCCTCTGAAACATCAACCGCAGCACCAACAACCACTTCCTCTGAAACAACAACTGCAGCACCAACAACCACTTCCTCTGAAACATCAACTGCAGCACCAACAACCACTTCCTCTGAAACATCAACTGCAGCACCAACAACCACTTCTTCTGAAACAACAACTGCAGCACCAACAACTACTTCCTCTAAAACAACAACTGCGGCACCAACAACCACTTCCCCTGAAACATCAACTGCAGCACAAACAACCACTTCCTCTGAAACATCAACTGCAGCACCAACAACCACTTCCTCTGAAAATAAAAGTGCCGCACCAACAACCACTTCCTCTGAAACAACAACTGCCGCACCAACAACTACTTCCTCTGAAACATCAACTGCAGCACCAACAACCACTTCCTCTGAAACATCAACTGCAGCATCAGCAACCACTTTCTCTGAAACAACAACTGCAGCACCAACAACCACCTCTGAAACAACAACTGCAGCACCAACAAACACTCCCTCTGAAACATCAACTGCAGCACCAACAACCACTTCCTCTGAAAAAACAACTGTAGCACCAACAACCACTTCCTCTGAAACATCAACTGCAGCTTCAACAACCACTTCCTCTGAAACAACAACTGCAGCGACAACAACCACTTCCTCTGAAACAACAACTGCATCCCCAACAACCACTTCCTCTGAAACATCAACTGCAGCACCAACAACCACTTCCTCTGAAACATCAACTGCAGCACCAACAACCACTTCCTCTGAAACATCAACTGCAGCACCAACAACCACTTCCTCTGAAACATTAACTGCAGCACCAACAACCACTTCCTCTGAAACATCAACTGCTGCACCAACAACCACTTCCTCTGAAACAACAACTGCAGCACCAACAACCACCTCTGAAACATCAACTGCAGCACGAACAACCACATCCCCTCAAACAACAACTGCAGCACCAACAACCACTTCCTCTAAAACAACAACTGCGGCACCAACAACTACTTCCTCTAAAACAACAACTGCGGCACCAACAACCACTTCCTCTGAAACATCAACTGCAGCACAAACAACCACTTCCTCTGAAACATCAACTGCAGCACCAACAACCACTTCCTCTGAAAATACAAGTGCCGAACCAACAACCACTTCCTCTGAAACATCCACTGCCGCACCAACAACCACTTCCTCTGAAACATCAACTGCAGCACCAACAACCACTTCCTCTGAAACATCAACTGCGGCATCAGCAACCACTTCCTCTGAAACATCAACCGCAGCAGCAACAACCACTTCTTCTGAAGCAAGAAGTGCAGCACCAACAACCACTTCCTCTAAAACATCAACTGCAGCATCAGCAACCACTTCCTCTAAAACATCAACTGCAGCAACAACAACCACTTCGTCTGAAACATCAACTGCAGCACCAACAACCACTTCCTCTGAAACAACAACTGCAGCACCAACAACCACTTCCTCTGAAACATCAACTGCAGCGCCAACAACCACTTTCTCTCAAACAACAACTGCAGCACCAACAAACACTCCCTCTGAAACATCAACTGCAGCACCAACAACCACTTCCTCTGAAACAGCAACTGCAGCACCAACAACCACTTCCTCTGAAAAATCAACTACAGCACGAACAACTAGTTCCCCTGAAACAACAACTGGAGCACCAACAACCACTTCCTCTGAAACATCAACTGCAGCACCAACAACCACTTCCTCTGAAACAACAACTGCAGCACCAACAACCACTTCCTCAGAAACATCAACTGCAGCACCAACAACCACTTTCTCTGAAACAACAACTGCAGCACCAACAACCACTTCCTCTGAAACAACAACTGCAGCATCAACATCAACAACTACTTCCTCTGAAACAACAACTGCAGCACCAACAACCACTTCCTCTGAAACAACAACTGCAGCACCAACAACTACTTCCTCTGAAACATCAACTGCAGCACCAACAACTACTTTCTCTGAAACATCAACTGCAGCACCAACAACCACTCCCTCTGAAACAACAACTGCAGCACCAACAACCATTTCCTCTAAAACAACAACTGCAGCACCAACAACCACTTCCTCTGAAACATCAACTGCAGCACCAACAACCACTTCCTCTGAAACAACAACTGCAGCACCAACAACCACTTCCTCTGAAACATCAACTGCAGCACCAACAACCACTTCCTCTGAAACAACAACTGCAGCACCAACAACTACTTCCTCTGAAACATCAACTGCAGAACCAACAACTAGTTCCCCTGAAACATCAACTGCAGCACCAACAACCAGTTCCTCTGAAACAACAACTGCAGCACCAACAACCACTTCCTCTGAAAGAACAACTGCAGCACCAACAACCACTTCCTCTGAAACATCATTTGCAGCACCAACAACCACTTCCTCTGAAACATCAACTGCAGCACCAACAACCACTTCCTCTGAAACAACAACTGCAGCACCAACAACCACTTCCTCTGAAACAACAACTCCATCACAAACAACCACTTCCTCTGAAACATCAACTGCAGCACCAACAACCACTTCCTCTGAAACAACAACTGCAGCACCAACAACCACTTCCTCTGAAACAACAACTGCAGCACCAACAACCACTTCCTCTGAAACAACAACTGCAGCAACAACAACCACTTCCTCTGAAACCACAACTGCAGCACCAACAACCACTTCCTCTCAAGCAACAACCGCAGCACCAACAACCACTTCCTCTGAAACAACAACTGCAGCACCAACAACCACTTCCTCTGAAACATCAACTGCAGCACCAACAACCACTTCCTCTGAAACAACAACTGCAGCACCAACAACCACTTCCTCTGAAACAACAACTGCAGCACCAACAACCACATCCTCTGAAACATCAACTGCAGCACCAACAACCACTTCCTCTGAAACAACAACTGCAGCACCAACAACCACTTCCTCTGAAACATCAACTGCACCACCAACAACCACTTCCTCTGAAACATCAACTGCAGCACCAACAACCACTTCCTCTGAAACATCAACTGCAGCCCCAACAACCACTTGCTCTGAAACATCAACTGCAGCACCAACAACCACTTCCTCTGAAACAACAACTGCAGCACCAACAACCACTTCCTCTGAAACATCAACTGCAGCACCAACAACCACTTCCTCTGAAACAACAACTGCAGCACCAACAACCACTTCCTTTGAAACATCAACTGCAGCACCAACAACCACTTCCTCTGAAACATCAACTGCAGCACCAACAACCACTTCCTCTGAAACATCAACTGCAGCACCAACAACCACTTCCTCTGAAACATCAACTGCAGCACCAACAACCACTTCCTCTGAAACATCATTTGCAGCACCAACAACCACTTCCTCTGAAACATCAACTGCAGCACCAACAACCACTTCCTCTGAAACATCAACTGCAGCACCAACAACCACTTCCTCTGAAACATCAACTGCAGCACCAACAACCACTTCCTCTGAAACATCAACTGCAGCACCAACAACCACTTCCTCTGAAACAACAACTGCAGCACCAACAACCACTTCCTCTGAAACAACAACTGCAGCACCAACAACCACATCCTCTGAAACATCAACTGCAGCACCAACAACCACTTCCTCTGAAACAACAACTGCAGCACCAACAACCACTTCCTCTGAAACATCAACTGCACCACCAACAACCACTTCCTCTGAAACATCAACTGCAGCACCAACAACCACTTCCTCTGAAACATCAACTGCAGCACCAACAACCACTTCCTCTGAAACATCAACTGCAGCACCAACAACCACTTCCTCTGAAACAACAACTGCAGCACCAACAACCACTTCCTCTGAAACATCAACTGCAGCACCAACAACCACTTCCTCAGAAACAACAACTGCAGCACCAACAACCACTTCCTCTGAAACATCAACTGCAGCAACAACAACCACTTCCTCAGAAACAACAACTGCAGCACCAACAACCACTTCCTCTGAAACATCAACTGCAGCAACAACAACCACTTACTCTGAAACAACAACTGCAGCACCAACAACCACTTCCTCTGAAACATCAACTGCAGCTTCAACAACCACTTCCTCTGAAACAACAACTGCAGCACCAACAACCACTTCCTCTGAAACAACAACTGCAGCACCAACAACCACTTCCTCTGAAACATCAACTGCAGCACCAACAACCACTTCCTCTGAAACAACAACTGCAGCACCAACAACCACTTCCTCTGAAACAACAACTGCAGCACCAACAACCACTTCCTCTGAAACCACAACTGCAGCACCAACAACCACTTCCTCTCAAGCAACAACTGCAGCACCAACAACCACTTCCTCTGAAACAACAACTGCAGCACCAACAACCACTTCCTCTGAAACATCAACTGCAGCACCAACAACCACTTCCTCTGAAACAACAACTGCAGCACCAACAACCACTTCCTCTGAAACAACAACTGCAGCACCAACAACCACTTCCTCTGAAACATCAACTGCAGCACCAACAACCACTTCCTCTCAAGCAACAACCGCAGCACCAACAACCACTTCCTCTGAAACATCAACTGCAGCACCAACAACCACTTCCTCTGAAACATCAACTGCAGCACCAACAACCACTTCCTCTGAAACAACAACTGCAGCACCAACAACCACTTCCTCTGAAACAACAACTGCAGCACCAACAACCACTTCCTCTGAAACATCAACTGCAGCACCAACAACCACTTCCTCTGAAACATCAACTGCAACACCAACAACCACTTCCTCTGAAACATCAACTGCAGCACCAACAACCACTTCCTCTGAAACATCAACTGCAGCACCAACAACCACTTCCTCTGAAACATCAACTGCAGCACCAACAACCACTTCCTCTGAAACATCAACTGCAGCACCAACAACCACTTCCTCTGAAACAACAACTGCAGCACCAACAACCACTTCCTCTGAAACAACAACTGCAGCACCAACAACCACTTCCTCTGAAACATCAACTGCAGCACCAACAACCACTTCCTCTGAAATAACAACTGCAGCACCAACAACCACTTCCTCTGAAACATCAACTGCAGCACCAACAACCACTTCCTCTGAAACATCAACTGCAGCACAAACAACCACTTCCTCTGAAACAACAACTGCAGCACCAACAACCACTTCCTCTGAAACATCAACTGCAGAACCAACAACCACTTCCTCTGAAACAACAACTGCAGCCCCAACAACCACTTCCTCCGAAACAACAACTGCAGCCCCAACAACCACTTCCTCTGAAACATCAACTGCAGCACCAACAACCACTTCCTCTGAAACATCAACTGCAGCAACAACAACCACTTCCTCAGAAACAACAACTGCAGCACCAACAACCACTTCCTCTGAAACATCAACTGCAGCAACAACAACCACTTCCTCTGAAACATCAACTGCAGCACCAACAACCACTTCCTCTGAAACATCAACTGCAGCACCAACAACCACTTCCTCTGAAACATCAACTGCAGCACCAACAACCACTTCCTCTGAAACAACAACTGCAGCACCAACAACCACTTCCTCTGAAACATCAACTGCACCACCAACAACCACTTCCTCTGAAACATCAACTGCAGCACCAACAACCACTTCCTCTGAAACATCAACTGCAGCCCCAACAACCACTTGCTCTGAAACATCAACTGCAGCACCAACAACCACTTCCTCTGAAACAACAACTGCAGCACCAACAACCACTTCCTCTGAAACATCAACTGCAGCACCAACAACCACTTCCTCTGAAACAACAACTGCAGCACCAACAACCACTTCCTCTGAAACATCAACTGCAGCAACAACAACCACTTCCTCAGAAACAACAACTGCAGCACCAACAACCACTTCCTCTGAAACATCAACTGCAGCACCAACAACCACTTCCTCTGAAACAACAACTGCAGCACCAACAACCACTTCCTCTGAAACATCAACTGCAGCACCAACAACCACTTCCTCTGAAACATCAACTGCAGCTTCAACAACCACTTCCTCTGAAACAACAACTGCAGCACCAACAACCACTTCCTCTGAAACAACAACTGCAGCACCAACAACCACTTCCTCTGAAACATCAACTGCAGCACCAACAACCACTTCCTCTGAAACAACAACTGCAGCACCAACAACCACTTCCTCTGAAACAACAACTGCAGCACCAACAACCACTTCCTCTGAAAGCACAACTGCAGCACCAACAACCACTTCCTCTGAAACAACAACTGCAGCACCAACAACCACTTCCTCTGAAACAACAACTGCAGCACCAACAACCACTTCCTCTGAAACATCAACTGCAGCACCAACAACCACTTCCTCTGAAACAACAACTGCAGCACCAACAACCACTTCCTCTGAAACAACAACTGCAGCACCAACAACCACTTCCTCTGAAACATCAACTGCAGCACCAACAACCACTTCCTCTGAAACAACAACTGCAGCACCAACAACCACTTCCTCTGAAACATCAACTGCAGCACCAACAACCACTTCCTCTGAAACATCAACTGCAGCACCAACAACCACTTCCTCTGAAACAACAACTGCAGCACCAACAACCACTTCCTCTGAAACATCAACTGCAGCACCAACAACCACTTCCTCTGAAACATCAACTGCAGCACCAACAACCACTTCCTCTGAAACATCAACTGCAGCACCAACAACCACTTCCTCTGAAACATCAACTGCAGCACCAACAACCACTTCCTCTGAAACATCAACTGCAGCACCAACAACCACTTCCTCTGAAACATCAACTGCAGCACCAACAACCACTTCCTCTGAAACATCAACTGCAGCACCAACAACCACTTCCTCTGAAACAACAACTGCAGCACCAACAACCACTTCCTCTGAAACAACAACTGCAGCACCAACAACCACTTCCTCTGAAACATCAACTGCAGCACCAACAACCACTTCCTCTGAAACAACAACTGCAGCACCAACAACCACTTCCTCTGAAACATCAACTGCAGCACCAACAACCACTTCCTCTGAAACATCAACTGCAGCACCAACAACCACTTCCTCTGAAACAACAACTGCAGCACCAACAACCACTTCCTCTGAAACATCAACTGCAGCACCAACAACCACTTCCTCTGAAACAACAACTGCAGCACCAACAACCACTTCCTCTGAAACAACAACTGCAGCACCAACAACCACTTCCTCTGAAACATCAACTGCAGCACCAACAACCACTTCCTCTGAAACATCAACTGCAGCACCAACAACCACTTCCTCTGAAAGCACAACTGCAGCACCAACAACCACTTCCTCTGAAACATCAACTGCAGCACCAACAACCACTTCCTCTGAAAGCACAACTGCAGCACCAACAACCACTTCCTCTGAAACATCAACTGCAGCACCAACAACCACTTCCTCTGAAACATCAACTGCAGCACCAACAACCACTTCCTCTGAAACAACAACTGCAGCACCAACAACCACTTCCTCTGAAACATCAACTGCAGCACCAACAACCACTTCCTCTGAAACATCAACTGCAGCACCAACAACCACTTCCTCTGAAACAACAACTGCAGCACCAACAACCACTTCCTCTGAAACATCAACTGCAGCACCAACAACCACTTCCTCTGAAACATCAACTGCAGCACCAACAACCACTTCCTTTGAAACATCAACTGCAGCACCAACAACCACTTCCTCTGAAACATCAACTGCAGCAACAACAACCACTTCCTCTGAAACATCAACTGCAGCACCAACAACCACTTCCTCTGAAACATCAACTGCAGCACCAACAACCACTTCCTCTGAAACATCAACTGCAGCACCAACAACCATTTCCTCTAAAACATCAACTGCAGCACCAACAACCACTTCCTCTGAAACATCAACTGCAGCACCAACAACCACTTCCTCTGAAACATCAACTGCATCACCAGCAACCACTTCCTCTGAAACAACAACTGCACCACCAACAACCACTTCCTCTGAAACATCAACTGCAGCACCAACAACCACTTCCTCTGAAACATCAACTGCAGCACCAACAACCACTTCCTCTGAAACATCAACTGCAGCACCAACAACCACTTCCTCTGAAACATCAACTGCAGCACCAACAACCACTTCCTCTGAAACATCAACTGCAGCTTCAACAACCACTTCCTTTGAAACATCAACTGCAGCACCAACAACCACTTCCTCTGAAACAACAACTGCAGCACCAACAACCACTTCCTCTGAAACATCAACTGCAGCACCAACAACCACTTCCTCTGAAACAACAACTGCAGCACCAACAACCACTTCCTCTGAAACATCAACTGCAGCACCAACAACCACTTCCTCTGAAAGCACAACTGCAGCACCAACAACCACTTCCTCTGAAACATCAACTGCAGCACCAACAACCACTTCCTCTGAAACATCAACTGCAGCACCAACAACCACTTCCTCTGAAACAACAACTGCAGCACCAACAACCACTTCCTCTGAAACAACAACTGCAGCACCAACAACCACTTCCTCTGAAACATCAACTGCAGCACCAACAACCACTTCCTCTGAAACAACAACTGCAGCACCAACAACCACTTCCTCTGAAACAACAACTGCAGCACCAACAACCACTTCCTCTGAAACAACAACTGCAGCACCAACAACCACTTCCTCTGAAACATCAACTGCAGCACCAACAACCACTTCCTCTGAAACATCAACTGCAGCACCAACAACCACTTCCTCTGAAACAACAACTGCAGCACCAACAACCACTTCCTCTGAAACAACAACTGCAGCACCAACAACCACTTCCTCTGAAACAACAACTGCAGCACCAACAACCACTTCCTCTGAAACAACAACTGCAGCACCAACAACCACTTCCTCTGAAACAACAACTGCAGCACCAACAACCACTTCCTCTGAAACATCAACTGCAGCACCAACAACCACTTCCTCTGAAACAACAACTGCAGCACCAACAACCACTTCCTCTGAAACATCAACTGCAGCACCAACAACCACTTCCTCTGAAACATCAACTGCAGCACCAACAACCACTTCCTCTGAAACATCAACTGCAGCACCAACAACCACTTCCTCTGAAACATCAACTGCAGCACCAACAACCACTTCCTCTGAAACATCAACTGCAGCACCAACAACCACTTCCTCTGAAACAACAACTGCAGCACCAACAACCACTTCCTCTGAAACAACAACTGCAGCACCAACAACCACTTCCTCTGAAACATCAACTGCAGCACCAACAACCACTTCCTCTGAAACAACAACTGCAGCACCAACAACCACTTCCTCTGAAACAACAACTGCAGCACCAACAACCACTTCCTCTGAAACAACAACTGCAGCACCAACAACCACTTCCTCTGAAACAACAACTGCAGCACCAACAACCACTTCCTCTGAAACATCAACTGCAGCACCAACAACCACTTCCTCTGAAACATCAACTGCAGCACCAACAACCACTTCCTCTGAAACAACAACTGCAGCACCAACAACCACTTCCTCTGAAACAACAACTGCAGCACCAACAACCACTTCCTCTGAAACAACAACTGCAGCACCAACAACCACTTCCTCTGAAACATCAACTGCAGCACCAACAACCACTTCCTCTGAAACATCAACTGCAGCACCAACAACCACTTCCTCTGAAACATCAACTGCAGCACCAACAACCACTTCCTCTGAAACAACAACTGCAGCACCAACAACCACTTCCTCTGAAACAACAACTGCAGCACCAACAACCACTTCCTCTGAAACATCAACTGCAGCACCAACAACCACTTCCTCTGAAACATCAACTGCAGCACCAACAACCACTTCCTCTGAAACATCAACTGCAGCACCAACAACCACTTCCTCTGAAACATCAACTGCAGCACCAACAACCACTTCCTCTGAAACAACAACTGCAGCACCAACAACCACTTCCTCTGAAACATCAACTGCAGCACCAACAACCACTTCCTCTGAAACATCAACTGCAGCACCAACAACCACTTCCTCTGAAACATCAACTGCAGCACCAACAACCACTTCCTCTGAAACAACAACTGCAGCACCAACAACCACTTCCTCTGAAACATCAACTGCAGCACCAACAACCACTTCCTCTGAAACAACAACTGCAGCACCAACAACCACTTCCTCTGAAACATCAACTGCAGCACCAACAACCACTTCCTCTGAAACAACAACTGCAGCACCAACAACCACTTCCTCTGAAACATCAACTGCAGCACCAACAACCACTTCCTCTGAAACATCAACTGCAGCACCAACAACCACTTCCTCTGAAACATCAACTGCAGCACCAACAACCACTTCCTCTGAAACATCAACTGCAGCACCAACAACCACTTCCTCTGAAACATCAACTGCAGCACCAACAACCACTTCCTCTGAAACATCAACTGCAGCACCAACAACCACTTCCTCTGAAACATCAACTGCAGCACCAACAACCACTTCCTCTGAAACATCAACTGCAGCACCAACAACCACTTCCTCTGAAACATCAACTGCAGCACCAACAACCACTTCCTCTGAAACAACAACTGCAGCACCAACAACCACTTCCTCTGAAACATCAACTGCAGCACCAACAACCACTTCCTCTGAAACATCAACTGCAGCACCAACAACCACTTCCTCTGAAACAACAACTGCAGCACCAACAACCACTTCCTCTGAAACATCAACTGCAGCACCAACAACCACTTCCTCTGAAACAACAACTGCAGCACCAACAACCACTTCCTCTGAAACAACAACTGCAGCACCAACAACCACTTCCTCTGAAACAACAACTGCAGCACCAACAACCACTTCCTCTGAAACATCAACTGCAGCACCAACAACCACTTCCTCTGAAACAACAACTGCAGCACCAACAACCACTTCCTCTGAAACATCAACTGCAGCACCAACAACCACTTCCTCTGAAACAACAACTGCAGCACCAACAACCACTTCCTCTGAAACAACAACTGCAGCACCAACAACCACTTCCTCTGAAACATCAACTGCAGCACCAACAACCACTTCCTCTGAAACAACAACTGCAGCACCAACAACCACTTCCTCTGAAACAACAACTGCAGCACCAACAACCACTTCCTCTGAAACAACAACTGCAGCACCAACAACCACTTCCTCTGAAACAACAACTGCAGCACCAACAACCACTTCCTCTGAAACATCAACTGCAGCACCAACAACCACTTCCTCTGAAACAACAACTGCAGCACCAACAACCACTTCCTCTGAAACAACAACTGCAGCACCAACAACCACTTCCTCTGAAAGCACAACTGCAGCACCAACAACCACTTCCTCTGAAACAACAACTGCAGCACCAACAACCACTTCCTCTGAAACAACAACTGCAGCACCAACAACCACTTCCTCTGAAACAACAACTGCAGCACCAACAACCACTTCCTCTGAAACAACAACTGCAGCACCAACAACCACTTCCTCTGAAACATCAACTGCAGCACCAACAACCACTTCCTCTGAAACAACAACTGCAGCACCAACAACCACTTCCTCTGAAACAACTGCAGCACCAACAACCACTTCCTCTGAAACAACAACTGCAGCACCAACAACCACTTCCTCTGAAACAACAACTGCAGCACCAACAACCACTTCCTCTGAAACAACAACTGCAGCACCAACAACCACTTCCTCTGAAACATCAACTGCAGCACCAACAACCACTTCCTCTGAAACAACAACTGCAGCACCAACAACCACTTCCTCTGAAACAACAACTGCAGCACCAACAACCACTTCCTCTGAAACATCAACTGCAGCACCAACAACCACTTCCTCTGAAACAACAACTGCAGCACCAACAACCACTTCCTCTGAAACATCAACTGCAGCACCAACAACCACTTCCTCTGAAACATCAACTGCAGCACCAACAACCACTTCCTCTGAAACAACAACTGCAGCACCAACAACCACTTCCTCTGAAACATCAACTGCAGCACCAACAACCACTTCCTCTGAAACAACAACTGCAGCACCAACAACCACTTCCTCTGAAACAACAACTGCAGCACCAACAACCACTTCCTCTGAAACATCAACTGCAGCACCAACAACCACTTCCTCTGAAACATCAACTGCAGCACCAACAACCACTTCCTCTGAAACAACAACTGCAGCACCAACAACCACTTCCTCTGAAACATCAACTGAAGCACCAACAACACTTCCTCTGAAACAACAACTGCAGCACCAACAACCACTTCCTCTGAAACATCAACTGCAGCACCAACAACCACTTCCTCTGAAACATCAACTGCAGCACCAACAACCACTTCCTCTGAAACATCAACTGCAGCACCAACAACCACTTCCTCTGAAACATCAACTGCAGCACCAACAACCACTTCCTCTGAAACAACAACTGCAGCACCAACAACCACTTCCTCTGAAACAACAACTGCAGCACCAACAACCACTTCCTCTGAAACAACAACTGCAGCACCAACAACCACTTCCTCTGAAACAACAACTGCAGCACCAACAACCACTTCCTCTGAAACAACAACTGCAGCACCAACAACCACTTCCTCTGAAACATCAACTGCAGCACCAACAACCACTTCCTCTGAAACAACAACTGCAGCACCAACAACCACTTCCTCTGAAAGCACAACTGCAGCACCAACAACCACTTCCTCTGAAACATCTACTGCCGCACCAACAACCACTTCCTCTGAAACAACAACTGCAGCACCAACAACCACTTCCTCTGAAACATCAACTGCAGCACCAACAACCACTTCCTCTGAAACCACAACTGCAGCACCAACAACCACTTCCTCTGAAACATCAACTGCAGCACCAACAACCACTTCCTCTGAAACAACAACTGCAGCACCAACAACCACTTCCTCTGAAACATCAACTGCAGCACCAACAACCACTTCCTCTGAAACAACAACTGCAGCACCAACAACCACTTCCTCTGAAACATCAACTGCAGCACAAACAACCACTTCCTCTGAAACATCAACTGCAGCACCAACAACCACTTCCTCTGAAACATCAACTGCAGCACCAACAACCACTTCCTCTGAAACAACAACTGCAGCACCAACAACCACTTCCTCTGAAACAACAACTGCAGCACCAACAACCACTTCCTCTGAAACAACAACTGCAGCACCAACAACCACTTCCTCTGAAACATCAACTGCAGCACCAACAACCACTTCCTCTGAAACATCAACTGCAGCACCAACAACCACTTCCTCTGAAACAACAACTGCAGCACCAACAACCACTTCCTCTGAAACATCAACTGCAGCAACAGCAACCACTTCCTCTGAAGCAACAACTGCAGCACCAACAACCACTTCCTCTGAAACAACAACTGCATCAACACCAACAACCACTTCCTCTGAAACATCAACTGCAGCAACAACAACTATTTCCTCTGAAACCACAACTGCAGCACCAACAACCACTTCCTCTGAAACAACAACTGCAGCACCAACAACCACTTCCTCTGAAACATCAACTGCAGCACCAACAACCACTTCCTCTGAAACAACAACTGCAGCACCAACAACCACTTCCTCTGAAACATCAACTGCAGCACCAACAACCACTTCCTCTGAAACAACAACTGCAGCACCAACAACCACTTCCTCTGAAACATCAACTGCAGCACCAACAACCACTTCCTCTGAAACATCAACTGCAGCACCAACAACCACTTCCTCTGAAACATCAACTGCAGCACCAACAACCACTTCCTCTGAAACAACAACTGCAGCACCAACAACCACTTCCTCTGAAACATCAACTGCAGCACCAACAACCACTTCCTCTGAAACAACAACTGCAGCACCAACAACCACTTCCTCTGAAACAACAACTGCGAGCACAACAACCACTTCCTCTGAAACATCAACTGCAGCACCAACAACCACTTTCTCTGAAACATCAACTGCAGCACCAACAACCACTTCCTCTGAAACAACAACTGCAGCACCAACAACCACTTCCTCTGAAACATCAACTGCAGCACCAACAACCACTTCCTCTGAAACATCAACTGCAGCACCAACAACCACTTCCTCTGAAACATCAACTGCAGCACCAACAACCACTTCCTCTGAAACAACAACTGCAGCACCAACAACCACTTCCTCTGAAACAACAACTGCAGCACCAACAACCACTTCCTCTGAAACAACAACTGCAGCACCAACAACCACTTCCTCTGAAACATCAACTGCAGCACCAACAACCACTTCCTCTGAAACATCAACTGCAGCACCAACAACCACTTCCTCTGAAACATCAACTGCAGCACCAACAACCACTTCCTCTGAAACAACAACAGCACCACCAACCACCACTTCCTCTGAAACAACAACTGCAGCACCAACTATATACACTTCCTCTGAAACATCAACTGCAGCACCAACAACCACTTCCTCTGAAACAACAACTGCAGCACCAACAACCACTTCCTCTGAAACATCAATTGCCGCACCAACAACCACTTCTCTGAAACAACACTGCAGCACAGAAAAAACAACCACTTCCTCTGAAACATCAACTGCAGCACCAACAACCACTT